>JAJEOU010002468.1:93466-123829 GCA_021534815.1 Acrocephalus arundinaceus
ATGGAGGGTCACTCGTCCTCTGGGAGTTCCCTGCTGTCCCTGGGCTGTTGTCTCTCAGTCAGCTGCAAGAAAGAAAACCAAATATCAAAGCCTGATTTTAGCAGGACATCCCCCAAACCCCCACAACTCTGCTACTCACCGTCTCCTAGGAATGCCCGGGTCCTTGGGCCGCACACACTTGGAAGGTGACACTTGCAGAGCCAAAGCCTTCACGGAGCTGTTGGCACTGAGCACACACGGCCTCCCTAAGGGGTGTGAGCATCCCTGGTTGCAGCGGGACAGGGATCCCAGGGTGGGCATCCCCCACTTGTCCCCAACCCTCCAGACTCTGCTCCCCACTATCTCTCCCTGCCTAGCCCTAGCCTTAGGGTTGCTGCCTGCACCTGCTCTCAGGGAAACAGGGGTGCATGCCTGTACTCTAATTTGCATCCTAGCCTGTACCCTATTTTCACCCTGTGCTCTCTGGCCCCTGAGTCCTTTTCCTCTCAAGCTCTCCCTCAGCCTCTGTCACTGTCACTGTCACACCCCTGTGCTGAACACCAATTCTTTAAGGCCCTACACTTGCAGCCAGGGATGCTCCTTAACACAGGGTCCCAAGAGTGTCCCGACGCCGGGAACACAAAATCCACAGTTTGTCCTGCCCTAAGGAAAGGTGGCCCTGAGGTCAGGGCAGAGGCTGACAGAGCCGAACTCTTGGCGATGGCAAAGGCACGAAGCCTACCAATCGCCGCCTCGAGGAGGGAAGGAAGGAAGCAATCCCTGGCTGCGGAGAGACAGGAGACCGCAGGAGGGCGGGGCGGGAAAACCCCTGTTTCCCCAACCCTGTCGACCCTGCTCCCCACTATCCTCCTGGCCTGGCTCTAGCCCTAGGGTTACTGCCAGCATGGTTCAGGCTTCTGGCACTGTCCTGCACTGGTGTTGCTGCCTGCACCTGCCCTCAGTGAAACAGGGGTGGTGTGTGGGGTGCTGTGAGTGCTGGTATGCCTGTACTCTAGCTTGTGTCCTAGCCTGTACCCCTCATTTTCACTGCGTGCTCTCTGGCCCCTGAGTCCTTTACCTCTCAAGCCCTCCAAACCTGACTCAAAATTTCCCCCCCGGTGACCCCCGCTGGCACCCTCCTTCCATCCCCTCTGTGCTTTTTAGCCCTGCACTTATCTCTTGGATGTCCAGGGATGAGAATCCACATCGGGTGCGAGGGAAGGCTGTCTCGCCATCTGGGAATTTCCTGCTGTCACCGGGCTGTTCTCTCTTAGTCACCTACAATAAAGAAAATCAAACATCAATGCACAATCTCAGCAGATCTGATGCCTGGTCAGTGAGGGGGTTTCAGTGTAACACCACCTAAAACACACAAACAATAATGGATGCTTAGAGCTGCACCAGAAACACCACTGCCCTAACCACACAAATACACAAACTTTAAAAAAGAAAACTCAAAAAAAAAAAACCTCCACCAAAAAAAAGCCAACCTCCACCAGCCAGGCTGGCCCGACCCAATTTGAATGCTCACAGACAATAACCAAAAACCCAATAACACGTATCAGAAGTCTGTTTTTAAAAGCTACTTAAATTAATTCTACCTCAAATACAAACAAACCCATCAATGAACATATCTGCACTCAAAGCCTTAAGTACACACAATAAAAATAATACAAAAAACTAAAACACTTTAAACCACCAAAAAATATTCTTTTGAATAAAAGCCACATATAAATATCACTATCTTTTAAATAGCACTGCCACTCTCCATATTTGACTGTGTCTATATATAAATGTACACATAGATAAAACACAGTAATTTGAGCATTCAGCTGATGAACCAAAATAAAACATAAAATGTCCTAAAATGGGAACATATGTACTATATACAATATATGTTATAAAATATATTATATGCATAATATAATATATATAATACAAATTAAATATTTTATATATTTTAATAAATAAAATACATTATATAAATAATATATTATACATATAAACATTATAATATATATTATCTATTACATATACCATATAATATATATTATAATATATTTCATATTAGATATAGTATTGTATATTATTATATTATATATAATTGTATATAATAGATATAATATAGATTGTATATATTATATATATAATCTATTATATACACATATACTATATATAAAAATATTATTTATTACTAATATATATGATATATTAATATATATAACATAATAAAACATTATATATTATATTAGTGTATACTAGAAATAGTATACAACATATTACACAAAATACATAATAGGTAAAATATCTAATACATATTAGATAAAAATATTTGTTGTATATATTACATATTTTTATATAAAATAAATATTGTTATTAAAAAATACCACATCTTTGATCATCTCCCCCCCAATTCTCTCTTAAATATATTACCTTTAAAAAATCGTTCTTTACGTTTTAAAACAAACTTCATATTTATTAGCCAAAACGAAAAATTTTGCCGAAACTGTTTATTCGTCTACTCCTCCGGCAGGCGAGGCGGGAGAGTCACGGCACCGGCACCCCGCGCCCCTTGCCGGGACTCGCTCCGGGGCTGGCGCCGTTCCACGGTGCGGGGGGACCGGGGAGACCCCGCGAGTCCCGGCAGCGGCAGCACTCGGTGCCCGGGCCGGTCCCGCGCTCTCGGCACCGAACCGGACCCGGCTCCCGGCACCGAACCAACCCCTCCGGCACGCCGGGCTGCCCCGTACGAGACCCGCCCGCCCCGCGACCCCGGCGGCACCCGAACCCGGCAGAGAGCTCCGTGCCGCGGCTCCCGCCTCCCGGCCCCGCTCAGCTGCGACATTCCCCCCAAAACAAACATTGCTCAGCAGCGACCCCAAAACAATGAATGCAAATGAACCCAAGCAAGGCACTCGCAGCTGGTGCACAGCCAGAAACGTCCCCAAACAGAGCAGCGCAACCCGATTTAAACCCTTCAAATGCTGGAAAAGCCGGGGTTTCCTTCAACTTAACCCCTGAAAACTGAGGCAACAGCAGGCATTCGCCTCACCTTAAACCAACACAGCAGCAAAAAAATGTATTCTCTCTTTCAACTCCGTCCCCAACAAAAACAGAAATGGAGAGGTTTCCCTCAAACTTCTGAAAGGATAGGGAAAAGGAAATTTTTTTACCAACAATAATTAAATTGAGAGAAGAAGCTCCTCTTTCAATTCCTTTTGCCCTCACAACCCCCCATTTTTTCATAGGGGTACCAGGGAGGGATTAGCAAAATAAAATGGAAAGTGGAAAAGAGAAAAGCCCCCCCATAAAAATCCACACCGGCTTACCTGTTCAGCTGGCACAAAGGTTTGTCCCTGGGCACCTCCTTTAAGCAAAGCTCCACATCCAAGCGCTCCCCAAATCCAACGAGATGCTTTCACCGCTATTCCATGAGACGCTTCCAGGAGCTCCGAGCTAAAGTGAGCTGAGGCTCCCCTTTGAAAGCAGCCCCGGCAGGAGCCGCCCCCTCATTATCATTTACAGCTCCCGCCTGAGGCTGCTCTGTTCCCTTATCATCTTAACAGTTCTCACCTGGCTGGGATCTCCCAGACCCCGCCCGAGCTCCCCCGAGCCCCCCCAGACCCTCCCGGGCCCCCCAAATCTGGAACCCCGAGCCCCGCAGGGCCTCCCCGGAGCCCCCGAGACCCCTCTGGGATTCCCCAAACCCCTCCAGACCCCCGTGGGACCCCTGCCCGTGGAGCAGCCCTGCCAAACTAATTAACACCACAAAAAGAATCCAAAGTACTAAAAACCAGACATCGTTACCCCCAAAAAACTACCTAAAAAAAGTCCACCGTACCAATACCCACATTCCCCAAAATAAAACCAATAAAAAGCCGCCAAAACAACAAACCAAATTACAAAAATAAAAATATCACAAATAAACTTAAAACAACAACCCAAAAAAATTATTCCTAACTCAATAGACCCATCATCCTCATCATCCGCTCATCGACCTTTACAGCTCTCACCTGGAATGCTCTGTCCCCTCATTGTCATCCTAACTACTGTCATCTGGCACTGCTCTGTCCCCTCATTGTCATCCTAACTACTGTCATCAGGCACTGCCACTCCGGGTGTGACAGCAGGGGCAGAGGGGATTTGCTGCTCGTTCCCTGGACACCTCATTGTCTGACACACTGGATCCCTCTTTTCCTGCAGGTGCCCAAGGCTGAAATTGGGGTCCAGTTCCAAAATTGTGTATATGTGAGGTTCATAATTCCTAATGGGAACTCCCCCAGCCATCATTAGCCTCCATTTACAATTCTTCCTTTATGATCATTACTAACTTGTCTTCCTGTGGAAGTGTTTCAAACATTCATTGAGTGTCCAGGAGCTGGGTTGGCTTGTTTATGATTTATCTGACAAGCCAGCGGGGAGGGAGGGGCGGGGTGGGAATGGGGGGGCGTTCGTTTGCTTGGTGAGCTCCGTCAATTCGCCCCTGAGGCCCCGGTACCGCCCGGCCCCGCCTCACCTCACAGGGCCCCGCCTCACCTCACAGGGCCCCGCCTCACAGCCTCGGCTCCGCCCGGCGCTCCGCCCTGCCCGGGCTGGGGGCGACACCAGCGCCCGCAGCCCCGCCCCTCTTCCCTGTCCCAGCCCCAGCCCCGCCCCTCTCCCCCTGGCCCAGCCCCGCCCCTCTCCCCTCTCCCGGCCCCGCCCCTCTCCCCCCCTGTCCCGGCCCCGCCCCTCTCCCCCTGGCCCAGCCCCGCCCCTCTCCCCCGGCCGGCCCCGCCCCTCTCCCCTGGCCCGGGTCCGCCCCTCACACCGCAGCCGAGCCGCGGCTGCTCCCGGCCCTGGGCGGAGCCCGAGGCGCTGAGGCGGGGCCGGGAATGGGACCGGGAGTTCGGGTTCCGGTCCTGTCCGTGTCGGCTGGGGGTCCCGAGCGGGGCCGCCTCTCCCGCGGCGGGCGGGCTGTGGGTCTCGGGGCCGGAGGACCGGGGCGGCACTGCGACCGGGATCGGGACCGGGAGCGGCACGGGCGGCAGGAGCCGCTCCTGCTCCGCCTGCAGCCGGCACCGCGCCGGGTCCTGCCGGGGCTCTGCACACGGGAGGACGGCGGCGGCGATTTCCTCATGCTCACTGGGACCGGCCGGGGTGCGGGGACCCCCTGTGCCGGCCCCAGGACCCCCCAAACCTCGCTGCTCCCTGCGGTGCCAGGGAATGTTGTTTCCAGCGTGGGCAGAGAATTCTTTATGAGAAAACTCAAAACTAGATACGGGATCTGAGGGGAGAGGAGAGATTGTGGTATAAATTCAAAAGGCATGGGGAGAAATAAATCTATGGAACAGCTCATTTCCTCTCTCCCAGACTGGCTTCTGTGTGATCGTCTGTGACTCCAACTGCTCCCATGGGATTTTCAACCTGGGGGGCTGTAATGACCTGCCAGGTTCTAAGCACCACAGAAAATCATGGGAGACCTCTCTGGATCGGGCAGTGGGGCCTCTCAGTAGTGTCCCAAAGGTCCAGCAGTGCCCAGCATCTCTGGCTGGAATTTGAGGTGTCCCAGCACAGCCCCTCTGTAGGGTTCCTCTGCAGCTGGCACTTCCCAGCATCCCTGACCAGGGTTTGGGGGTCCCAGCACAGGCCCCCTGGCACATCCCACTGCTTCTTCAAGTCCCGTCTAACCAGGATGATTTTTGGGGGTAGGAGCACCCAAAGCCAGCAGAACTGGCCTTAAACCACTTCCTGGGGGATCTCTCCTCTTTCTTCCTCATCAAATTCCCACTGTCAAAACCCAGCTTGAGGCTCAGATCCCCATTCCCTCAACCTCTCCAAGGAATTTGGCTTGGATTTCCCTATCCAGCAGAGCAGAAATGTTGTTGTCCTTCTTGTATCTCCTCATTGCAGTAATTGCTTAGGAATTAACTGAAAGACATGAAAGGAATGAAGAGAAATTAAGTAAGAGCTGCCAGCTCCAAGGGCCATCCAAGGGATGCTCAAACCCCTTATCAATCATTTGCTTTAACTAACCAACTCAAATAAAGTAATTAAAACCACACTGATACAGCATGACTGTTTTTACTCGAGTTATAGATAAATACTGCAGAATGTAAAAACCTTTCTAAACCCAGAAACTCTTTTAAGAGATATACAGGGCACAGCTGCAGAGGGAGTCTTGGGATTCAGGGGAAAAAACCCAAAGTTTTCAGTCTTTATCATCCTCCCCTATGTCGTCACTGACAGCAAACACGGCTTCAGCCTCAGGGAGACACAGGGCGGTACTGCAGCCTCCCCGTGCCTGTCCCGAGCTGAGCACACAGGCGGTACTGCAGCCCCCCCGTGCCTGTCCCGAGCTGAGCACACAGAGCGATACTGCAGCCCCCCCATGCCTGTCCCGGGCTGAGCACACAGAGCGGTACTGCAGCCCCCCCGTGCCTGTCCCGGGCTGAGCACACAGGGCGGTACTGCAGCCCCCCCGTGCCTGTCCCGGGCTGAGCACACAGGGCGGTACTGCAGCCCCCCCGTGCCTGTCCCGGGCTGAGCACACAGAGCGGTACTGCAGCCCCCCCGTGCCTGTCCCGGGCTGAGCACACAGAGCGGTACTGCAGCCCCCCCGTGCCTGTCCCGGGCTGAGCACACAGGGCGGTACTGCAGCCCCCCCGTGCCTGTCCCGGGCTGAGCACACAGGGCGGTACTGCAGCCCCCCCGTGCCTGTCCCGGGCTGAGCACACAGAGCGGTACTGCAGCCCCCCCGGGCATGCCCCGGGCTGAGCCCGGGGGAAGTGCTGGCACCTTGTGGTCACATAGCGGTACTGCAGCCCCCCCGGGCATGCCCCGGGCTGAGCTCGGGGCGGTGCTGCCACCCTGTGCACACAGAGCGGTACTGCAGCTCCCCCCGTGCCTGGTCTGCAGTTTTTCCTCACCGTATTTCCTCTCAGACCTGCCTATGCAGAGCAGCCACCCGTGACTCAACACGGTCAGTCTTGTCTCCAGAGCTTTGAGTAGCCCACCTACCTGCAAAACAATCAGGGAAACACACTTGGGTACACACAGAATTTGACAACACAAAGACCATGTATGCACGTCAGAAAGGGCTCAGATCTGGTCTCACATCACCAATTCTTTTCATTTGATTCTTTCCTTGCTACTTTCAAAGCTCACCCAACTTTAATATTCACTGTCCACACAGAAACTCCTCCCAGCCTTGTTGTGTCAGAGCCACACACTCAGCTTTTGCTGCACAACCTTCAGCTTCCACAGTCAACTTCCTTAAACTATTTGCTTCCAACTCTTCCTACCTGCAGTCACAAGATTTTAGTAGAGCAAAATATCTGCTTGATTTGTCATGACTAATTTATGATTAATACTTAATACAATGTTACAGCAAAAGCATTAAGGCCATTTGCACAAAAGGCAGAACACACATGACTAAAAGTTAAGTGAAGCAGAACTAAATAGAAACAACAGATCAAATTACTGAGACATAAATAGGAACCTAATGCCGTGCTTGATAAACAGAAGAGGCTAATTACCATGAAAACTGAAGGAAAAGGGGCTGAAAATCTTGCATGACACAAGATACCAATTACATGAAGCAGTCCAGTACATGTCACAATGTGCTGAATTGCTCTGGGTGAAACAAGCTGTTCTGCAGAAACTATTGAAGCCTATTAAGGTTTCACAGAGGTGATTTAAACAAAGAAGGATATAAAGTTAAGTCTCACCCTTTGCAGCTCCTCTTGCAAGACAGCTCAACTTTCAGGAGTTCCTCATGAATAAGAGCTTGCTTTTCCAGGGTTCTGAGAATATAGGTGAGATGCCACAGTTCAGATCATGTACTTCCCACTCTGAAGCCAAAAATCCAAATACAGCACTCCTCCAGAACCCTGAGAGGCAGCCATGGATTCTACAGAATACAGTGACAAATTGCACCAAGACCAAGAACAGTGCAGCGCTGGCTGGGAGAAGCAGCATTACTCTGCAAGGAAATGCCATTCTGCAGCCAGGTTAGTGCTTTAGAGAATTTTACTGCCATGGGAAAAAAAAATATTATAGCTGTGGAATGAAGAAAAAAATCCCAAAGCCACTGTCCAGAGTATGAGAGTGAAAATCCACAGCAATATAGCAAAATGAATGGGAACTTCAGAAAAAAACAGAGACATTGAACCCAGTCCAGATGAACAACCACTGTCTATTAGAACAATGCTTGCACAAAAGAACTCTGGCATGGAGCTTTAATTCAGGATACAGTTATTGAAGAATATTTGAAGACCATTTTTAAGTGCTATGAACCAACTAAAAATGCTTGCACAAAAAAACTCTGGCATGGAGCTTTAATTCAGGATACAGTTATTGAAGAATATCTGAAGACCACATTTAAGTGCTACAAACCAACTAAACCCAAGCACACTTTCATTCTCTAGACAGATTTTAAGACAGCTGAGCAGAACAGGGTTTCTACCATCCTGCAAGGAAGAAATAAAATTTATTCAGAGGAAAACAAAAGGAAGCACCTCTCCCCATCCCTTAAAAAAATAATGCATTAGAATTTTTTAAGCATTCATTCTTGCTTTAACACAGTGCAAATTATGAGCACTCATCTTTCAGCCTGAATTTCCAACAGGCTGACTGACCCAGCAAGACCACCAGAATCACTAAATTGTGGAAGGGGCCTTACAGCTCATCCCATTCCACCATCCCAGGGTGTTCCAATGCCCGTCCAACCTGGCCTTGGGCACTTCCAGGGACCCAGGGGCAGCCACCGCTGCTCTGAGCACCCTGTGCCAGGGCCTCCCCACCCTCAGAGGGAACAATTCCTTCCTGATATTTATTCTAAAGCTGCCTCTGTTCCCCTTGTCCATCCCTACGTGTCCTTGTGAGAAATTCCTCCCTCAGACCAGAAGCAGCTTGCACAGACCGGCCCGAATAAGCGTTCCGGGGCCACGCGAGCACGTGGGGCCCTTTACCGGGAACCCCCGACTCCCCCTGGGAACCCCCGACTCCCCCTCGGAACCCCCGACTCCCCCCCGAAACCCCCGACTCCCCCCGGACCCCCGACTCCCCCCCCCCCGACTCCCCCCGGCACCCCCGACTCCCCCCGGCACCCCCGACTCCCCCGCACCCCCGACTCCCCCCGGCACCCCGACTCCCCGTCCATCCGCACTCTCCGGGGAGCCTGGAGACGTTCCGCCCCGGCTCCACGGCGATGCTGGGGGCCGCGGCCGCAGCGGCAGGGACGGAGGGACGGACGGAGCGATGGCGCCGGAGCTCCCTCGCTTCGGCTGAAAGCGGCTACGTCCGGTTCGAATCAGGTAAAGTCGGCTGAACTCGGCTGGGTTCGGCTTTTCGGCTGCGCGCGGATGTTTTCGTCATTTCTCGTCTATTTTCGGCTGTTCGTCACTTTTCGGCAATTGTCGTCATTTCTCGTCTCTTTTCGGCTGTTCGGCACTTTTCGGCAATTCTCGGCTATTTTCGGCTATTCGGCACTTTCGATTTTCGTCAATTCTCGGCAATTTTCGGCTGTTCGGCACTTTTCGGCAATTTTCGTCAATTCTCGGCTATTTCGGCTGTTCGGCACTTTTCGGTAATTTTCGTCAACTCTCGGCTATTTTCGGCTGTTCGGCACTTTTCGGCAATTGTCGTCAACTATCGGCTGTTCGGAAGACCTCGGCATTATCGGTCGCCGTCGTTTAGATTCGTCTCTTCGGGGAACCCCGGCTCGTTTCGGCCGCACTCGGCGCCCCTCCCTTCGGTCCCCGCCCCTCGGCTCGGCTCGGCTGCGCTCGGCGCCGCTCGCTGCGGTCCCCGCCCCTCGGCCGGGCTCGGCTCCCTGAGGGCGGTGCGGGCCGGGCCGCCCCACGTTAGACACGCCCAGCTCGGTGTTTTCCCGCTGCCGGGGCCCGCGGGCGGCCCGGCCACGGACGGGCGGGCGGGATCGGGCAGGAGCTCACGGGCAGTGATTGCATTTGCGCTAATTAATGGGCACAAAAGCAGGGGGCTCGGCTGGGCCGCACTCGGTGCCTCTCGCTGCGGTCCCCGCAGCTCAGCTCGGCTCCCTGAGGGCGGTGCGGGCCGGGCCGAGGCGCCGCGCGGGAAGGCGGGGCCGCCCCACGTTAAACGCGCCCAGCCCGGGGTTTTCCCGGCTGCCGGGGCCCGCGGGCGGCCCGACCACTGCACGGACACGGACGGGAGAGCGGGATCGGGCAGGAGCTCACGGGCAGTGACTGCATTTGCCCGAATTATTGGGCACAAAAGCAGGAGGCTCGGCTCGGCTCGGCAGAAGTCGGTGCCGCTCGCTGCGTTGGGCCGAGCTCGGTTCAGTTCCCCTCAGCTCAGCTGGATGTGGCTCACAGATTTCCTGATGTCAGCCCCTAGGAATTCTACCTGATACAAACTGCAGCCTCTAAAGGGCTTGGGGGGCTTTAAAGAAATATATTTTTTATCTCAAGTCTTGGTAGAGAGCCGATGGCTCCTTTAGGACAAGAATACTTACATGTAGAAGTAGTTCCTTCATTTACATCTCATTTTTATTTACCTCACCCCCAAAATTCAAGACACATCACAAGCAATGTGCAGTTCTGGTTTTTCCCTGTGCAGTATTTGTAACAAAGACCTGGGCACAGCCCGCAGCCCTGAGTCAATTGAATAAATCCTGGTTTACATTTCAAAAGTTCTCGTTCTCTTGCAGATCTGGGTTGGCGTGTTCAGCTGCCAGATTTCCCAGAGAATTCCCCATAAAACTCACGTATAATCAATGAGCAGAAAATCCTTTGGGGCTTAGTTCCATCTCTCACCTGTTCCAAGTGGAGGGAAGGTGGCTTCTGGGGCTTCTGTCACACAGCAAAGCAGCAGTGATGGATCAGGGCTTTTTTTCTTTTTAATAAAAAAAGGTAATAAAAATACACAAGGTCTGATATAAATGTCTTTAAAAGCCATTAAAGCTTTTTAAACCCCAGAAGACCATCATGATTCCTGAGTTCAGTCTTCTATTCATACTGGTTTTGGTATCATGAAAACAACCAGGTTCTTAAGAAATAGTAAATCATCATGACTAAACCTCTGTCTCCTCCTTATTTGCACTTACAGCCCATTGTAGGAAGCTCTGCAGCCTTTTTTTCCCATTCTGTATTGGAGAGAGGATGGATATTAACAACACACACATGCACACAGTCCTTTTGGTTCTTTAAAAAGTTTAAAATGCCTGTAATAAAAATGACATAAGTATTACTGTGTCTCAGACTGTTCAAGAAAAGAGAAACTGGAGCTTTAATGTCCTACTGAGAGATGTTGAATAAAAACTTTCCCCTGAGTTTGCACACAGTAATAAAATAGTGATGGTTTTGGGGGGTTTTTTTGGTGGGTTTTGGGGTTTTTTTTGACCAAACAGGTCTGTATGATAACAGCTCAGGAGGCTTTCAGGGCTTACTGTGACGATGGCAGAGCACAGAACATTTAAAGATGAAGCGTCAGTTCCCTGAATTAATACCCTGATGCACCCAAAGGTTTTTGCAAAGAGACATCATAATTTCTTCTCCTTTTGTGAGGTCAGCCGGGGGAGCTGCAATACCGCTCTGTAGGCACCAGGTGGCAGCACCGCCCCGTGCTAAGCCCGGCATAGGCGGTGAGGGAGCTGCAATACTGCTGTGTGCCCACAGGATGGCAGCACCGCCCCGTGTTCAACCCGGGAGGCGCATGGGGGCAGCTGCAGTACCGCTTTATGACCACAAGGTGCCAGCACTGCCACGAGCGCAGGGGACAGGCAGAGAGCGGAGGCAAAAAAGAACGTGACAAAAAATCCCCTTCCCAAACCCTGTAAAATAAATGCCCCGAAAGACCCCCAACCACAACTAAAAGAACCCTGCCACCAGCCAAACTCAAAGCAAAGAAGCCTTTATTGAAAGCTATATTTCAAGAGTTTTAATATTTATTATTTTCATAATTACCATTTATCTTTCTCTTCATATCCATGTATAATATATATAATAAAGTATGCAATATGGTATATGTATTTATATCCTTGATATTATTTTTCATGTTTTATATTTCTCTTTTTAATTACATTTATCTACATATTTTCTGTATTTATTTTTAAATTCACGTGTTGTTTATATTTGAAATGATATTTAATATATAATACTGTATGCAATATGGTATATGTATTTATATCATTGATATTATTTTTCATGTTTTATATTTCTTCTTTTAATTACATTTATTTATATATTTTCGTAATTTTTTAAAGTTCACGTTTGTTTCTTTATATTTGAAATGATATATAATATATATTATAATGTATGCAATATGGTATATGTATTTATATCATTGATATTATTTCTCATGTTTTATATTTCTCTTTTAATTACATTTATCTACATATTTTCTGTATTTATTTTTAAATTCACGTGTTTGTTTATATTTGAAATTATATATAATATGTAATACTGTATGCAATATGGTATATGTATTTATATCATTGATATTATTTCTCATGTTTTATATTTCTCTTTTTAATTACATTTATTTACGTATTTTCTGTATTTATTTTTTAAATTCACGTGTTTGTTTATATTTGAAATGATATTTAATATATAATACTGTATGCAATATGGTATATGTATTTATATCATTGATATTATTTTTCATGTTTTATATTTCTTTTTTAAATTACATTTATTTACATATTTTCGTATTTATTTTTAAAATTCATGTTTGTTTATATTTGAAATGATATTTAATATATAATAATGTATGCAATATGGTATATGTATTTATATCATTGATATTATTTTTCATGTTTTATATTTCTCTTTTTAATTACATTTATTTACATATTTTGTATTTATTTTAAAATTGTTTGTTTATATTTGAAGTTATATAATATATAAAATAAAGTATGCAATATGGTATATGTATTTATATCCTTGATATTATTTTTCATGTTTTACATTTCTTCTTCTAAGTACATTTATTTACATATTTTCGTAATTTTTTAAAAATTCACGTTTGTTTGTTTATATTTGAAATGATATTTAATATATAATAATGTATGCAATATGGTATATGTATTTATATGCTTGATATTATTTCTCATGTTTTGTATTTCTTTTTTAATTACATTTATTTACGTATTTTCTGTATTTATTTTTTAAATTCATGTTTATTCGTTTATGTTTTAAATGATGTTTTAAACTATATGAATTCATTAACCTAACACACCAGAACCACAATTAATCAGAATAAAATTAGCCTGGTTTTCTAAGCAGGAAATATTTAATTTTTATTAAAATAATATTGATATATTTTCTCTTTCTGTGCTCTTTTGGGTGGGGAATTGGTTCTGGGGTTTGGGGGATTTTTGTTTGCTTTATCTTGGATTTTTTTTGTTAAACAATGAGATTTGGAGTGTTACAAAATAAAAAGTCAACTTTGTTTTATTGCTAACTCTGAAATACACCTCAACATCAAGTTACTGCTGGTAATTCTGTAACTGGGGGAAATGAGAACTGTTAGTGTGTAAAAAGGAAAAAAACAGCACCATGGTGTTTACAGCTTTCTCCATTCAGGTTTTTAATTCAGCAGAAAATACAGAGGTTTTGCTAAGTGCACTCCCAATTGTATCCAGACATCCAGTGGACATGGACATCATTTCTCAACTTTTCTTGCCAACAGCCAAACTTCCACACCTCAGGGTAAGAAAGAGCAAGGGGAAAAAGGAACAAAGAAAACGTGAAAAAATAAATTAAAATAAAATAAAAAAGAAATGAAAATTTTAAAATAAAATTTAAAAGTAATAAAAATAAAAGAAATAAAATCACATTTAAAAATTAAAAACAAAAAATTAAATAAAACAATAAAAATACAAAATAAAAATAACATGGAAATAATAACATTAAATAATAATAAAAATAGAGGCATTAAAATAAAGTCATATAAGAAAAAATTAAAATTAAAATATAAAAATAGAGGAAATTAAAAATAAAACCTCTTTAAAAATACAAAACAAAAAAATGTAAATATAAAGCACAATAAAAAAAGCATGCAAAAGCAAGCAAATACAAAATTAAAAAAATATAAAATATCAAACGCAAAAAAAATAACGTAAATAAAAGTCACAATAAAAGCAAGCAAATACAAAACTAAAAAAATATAAAATATCAAATGCAAAATAAAATAACATGTAAATATAAAGCAGAATAAAATAAAAGCATGCAAAAGCAAGCAAATACAAAACTAAAAAAAATTAAAAATAAAATAAAAAAGAAATGAAAATTTAAAAATAAAATTTAAAAGTAATAAAAATAAAATAATAAAAGAAATAAAATCACATTTAAAAATTAAAAACAAAAAATTAAATAAAACAACAAAAATACAAAATAAAAATAACATGGAAATAATAACATTAAATAATAATAAAAAAGAGGCATTAAAAATAAAGTCATTTAAGAAAAAATTAAAATTAAAATATAAAAATAGAGGAAATTAAAAATAAAACCTGTTTAAAAATACAAAACAAAAAAATGTAAATATAAAGCACAATAAAATAAAAGCATGCAAAAGCAAGCAAATTAAAACTAAAAAAAAAATCAAATGCAAAATAAAATAACCTGTAAATATAAAGCAGAATAACATAAATGCATGCAAAAGCAAGCAAATACAAAATAAAAAAATTAAAAATATCAAATACAAAATAACATGTAAATATAAAGCACAAGAAAATAAAAGCATGCAAAGGCAAGCAAATACAAAACTAAAAAAATATAAAATATCAAATACAAAATAACATGTAAATATAAAGCACAATAAAATAAAAGCAAGCAAATACAAAACTAAAAGAATAAAAAATATCAAATACAAAATAACATGTAAATATAAAGCACAATAAAATAAAAGCATGCAAAGACAAGCAAACACAAAACTAAAATATAAAAAATATCAAATGCATAAATACAAAATTAAATAATGCAGCTCTCCCCTCATGCCACTGCCTAACACAGCTCTGAGAGTATCCTCAGTTCTGCATGGATAGGGAAAACAAACTCAGTGCCTCCCAGAAAATTGGGTTTTCCAGACAATTCCCAGTTGTGCTTGGAAACAGATTCTATTTTAGCAGGAATCTCACTTCAAATGAACATCCAAATGTGCCAAGGCAGGAAAGAACCACCCCATGGTGTCTAAGGAACAACAATTAGACCATGATTGAGGTTTCAATGGGATTTATGTCATTTAAAATGCAGTGAATTTCACTTTACAAAGAGATGAATTATGGCAATTAAACACTAAGCAAGTTCTCCTGGGAATTTACAGAATTCTGTGGATATGGTGCTGAACAATTCCTGACTTACCAACATTCACTTGGTAAATTTCCTTAGAAATGTGCCCTAAGATGTACAAAGATTGCAATTGGGATGGAAAATTGGGAAAAGTAAATATTCCCTTTCTAAAATCAGAGAGAGGAAAAACATCAAATAACAGGAATTAATAACATCTAAATCCCAGCTTGCCTGGAAAACAAGCTCAGGAATTTCTAACATTGAAAACTTTTGGAACAGTCAGGAAGTTGGTGGAATCCATGGAATGATGATTTAAAATCTGCTTCCTCTGCACTGATTTTAAGGGGAAGGGAGAATGAAACATGTCAAGTTAATCCTATCCAAGAATTATCTGTATTTTGTGGGAGCAACAAACCAAAGAAACTCCAATCTTACTTGTATCCACAGAGTTATTTCATCTGCATCAGACAGTTAGGAAAAAAGTCAGAGTGCTGCAGGATAGTTTAAAAGCTCCAGACATCTCATCTCAATGTACATATATCATTTACAGTACAAGTACACGCCACATTACAAATTTCATGTCCCCACCACTTGTCCTATTACCCCTACACCCAACTGCGCAGCAGGGCAGAGCAGTCCAGGCCAAACACACACCAACCCCAGTGACACAGGACACAACAAACCAGGGGACACAACAGGGACAGAAAACTCTCAGCAAGAAGAATGACTGTGATGACCAAGAGAACTCAGAATGAGATGACTGAGATGAGACTAAAGCTGAGCTGGCCAGGCTCAGAGATCCGTGAAGGAACAAGATGATGACAAGATGACTTTATGCCAAGAACCACAAAGATGGATGCCTGAGAATGCTGTGCTCAGAATCCCCTGCCTATCTCTGCACTCTAACAAGACCTAACCTGCCATAATGGATCAGGGCAGGGCACAGCTGTGGACACAGCTGGGAACAAGACCTGGATGCTTTGAAGAGAGATGGGATTGCAATGCCTGTCCAAGATCAGAATTGCTCAGACTGATGCCAGAGTTTCCAAGAGGCCCCTTGAGGGCTAAGGTAAAAGACAAGACACACAAAAGAAACAAAAGGCACAACAGACAAGTGAAAAAACACGAACCAGGACTGCTCTGCCATGCACACCACAGCACTGTGATCAAAAATGAGACTTCCACATTACCTGCCTAAGGGGAAACATCTTGGACACCCCAACTCAAAAATCCCTCCCACTGACTCCTGATCCTGCACCCCACTTTAATCCTCTCACAGCCCTCCAATTATTTCTGGGAGGGCCAGGGATGAGAATCCAGTCTGGAGTGAAGAAAGGTCACTCTCCCTCTGGGAATTTCCTGCTGTCACGAGGCTGTGGTATCACAAAGGAGGAGAACGGGCTCTGTCGTCCCCTTGGTGAGAAGAGTTCATCCTCATGTGGGTGGGCTGCCCTAAACACACAGCAATGGATGCTTAGAGTTGCAGCAGAAAGTGACACTGCAGCAACAGCAACTGCTTCTGTCCACCCATCACTGCTCACCTTGCCCACTTCACCTTGACTGCTGATATCTGCCTTTAATTCCTACAAATAAAGAGAAAGAACAGAGCTGTAACAGAGCCACCATTTCCACTTCTACCAACAGAAACAGTGACTGACCTGCTCAGGGGAACTCCCTCCTCACCCAGCAGGGGGCGCTCTGCCATGGATGTAAATCCATCTGCATCTGAAAGAAAGTTAGAACAAAAGTCAGAGTGCTGCAGGATAATTTAAAAGCTCCAGACATCTTGTGCCAATCAAGGAATACCCTCGAGAGTCCAAGTACACCCCACATTACAAATTTCATGTCCCCAGCACTTGTCCTATTACCCCTACACCCAACTGCGCAGCAGGGCAGAGCAGTCCAGGCCAAACACACACCAACACCAGTGACACAGGACACAACAAACCAGGGGACACAACAGGGACTGAAAACTCTCAGCAAGAATGACTGTGATGACCAAGAGAACTCAGAATGAGATGACTGAGATAGACCAAAGCTGAGCTGGCCAGGCTCAGAGATCTGTGAAGGAACAAGATGATGACAAGATGACTTTTATTCCAAGAACCACAAAGATGGATGCCTGAGAATGCTGTGCTCAGAATCCCCTGCCTATCTCTGCACTCTTACAAGACCTAACCTGCCATAATGGATCAGGGCAGGGCACAGCTGTGGACACAGCTGGGAACAAGACCTGGATGCTTTGAAGAGAGATGGGATTGCAATGCCTGTCCAAGATCAGAATTGCTCAGACTGATGCCAGAGTTTCCAAGAGGCCCCTTGAGGGCTAAGGCAAAAGACAAGACACACAAAAGACACAGAAGGCACAACAGACAAGTGAGAAAACACTCACCAGGACTGCTCTGCCATGCACACCACAGCACTGTGATCAAAAATGAGACTTCTCCTTTTTGTAGTCCAAGGGATCACATCTTGGACATCCCTGCCTCCAAACCTGACTCAAAAACCCCTCCCACTGACTCCTGACCCTGCACCCCACTTTGATCCCCCCGTAGCCCCCCACTTATCTTTGGGATGGTCCAGGATGAGAATCCAAGTCGGGTGCCATGGAGGGTCACTCATCCTCTGGGATTTCCCTGCTGTCACTGGGCTGTTGTCTCTCAGTCAGCTGCAAGAAAGAAAGCCAAACATGAATGCCTGATTTTAGCAGCACATCCCCCAAACCCCACAACTCTGGTACTCACCCTCTCCCAGGAATGCCCTCGGGCCGCACGCCTCGGCCGCGCTCGGAGGCTGACGCTGATGGCGCAGGGTGTGCCTGGGTAAAGAGGAGACAAGGTGATGGGGCACTGCTGAAACTTGAGGGGACCCTCGCTCCTCCTCCCTGCCTCCACGACTCACCCCCTGCTCCTCAGGCATTACCAAAGTGTACCTGGAGGGCACCTTCAAATGGAGAAGATCAAGGTTTCATCACAGACTCCTGTCACGCTCCTGGAGGGCTCACGAGGGAGGAGAACCGGCTCTGTTGTCAGCTTGGTGAGGGATGTTCGGCCTCGTGTGGGTGGGCTGCCCTAAACACACAGCAATGGATGCTTAGAGTTGCACCAGAAAGTGAGACTGCAGCAACAGCAACTGCTTCTGTCCACCCATCACTGCTCACCTTGCCCACATCACCTTGACTGCTGATATCTGCCTTTAATTCCTACAAATAAAGAGAAAGAACAGAGCTGTAACAGAGCCACCATTTCCACTTCTACCAACAGAAACAGTGACTGACCTGCTCAGGGGAACTCCCTCCTCACCCAGCAGGGGGCGCTCTGCCATGGATGTAAATCCATCTGCATCTGAAAGAAAGTTAGAACAAAAGTCAGAGTGCTGCAGGATAATTTAAAAGCTCCAGACATCTTGTGCCAATCAAGGAATACCCTCGAGAGTCCAAGTACACCCAGCATTACAAATTTCAAGTCCCCACCACTTGTCCTATTACCCCTACACCCAACTGTGCAGCAGGGCAGAGCAGTCCAGGCCAAACACACACCAACCCCAGTGACACAGGACACAACAAACCAGGGGACACAACAGGGACTGAAAACTCTCAGCAAGAAGAATGACTGTGATGACCAAGAGAACTCAGAATGAGATGACTGAGATGAGACTAAAGCTGAGCTGGCCAGGCTCAGAGATCTGTGAAGGAACAAGATGATGACAAGATGACTTTTATTCCAAGAACCACAAAGATGGATGCCTGAGAATGCTGTGCTCAGAATCCCCTGCCTATCTCTGCACTCTTACAAGACCTAACCTGCCATAATGGATCAGGGCAGGGCACAGCTGTGGGTACAGCTGGGAACAAGACCTGGATGCTTTCAAGAGAGATGGGATTGCAATGCCTGTCCAAGATCAGAAATGCTCAGAATCATGCCAGGGATGCCAAGAGGCCCCTTGAGGGCTAAGGCAAAAGACAAGACACACAAAAGACACAGAAGGCACAACAGACAAGTGAAAAAAACACTCACCAGGACTGCTCTGCCATGCACACCACAGCACTGTGATCAAAAATGAGACTTCTCCTTTATGTAGTCCAAGGGGACACATCTTGGACATCCCTGCCCCAAACCTGACTCAAAAACCCCTCCCCACTGACTCCTGACCCTGCACCCCACTTTGATCCCCCCTAGCCCCCACTTATCTTTGGGATGGTCCAGGGATGAGAATCCAGTCGGGTGCCATAGAAGGGTCACTCGTCCTCTGGGAGTTCCCTGCTGTCACTGGGCTGTTGTCTCTCAGTCAGCTGCAAGAAAGAAAACCAAACATGGATGCCTGATTTTAGCAGGACATCCCCCAAACCCCCACAACTCTGCTACTCACCGTCTCCTAGGAATGCCCAGGTCCTTGGGCCGCACACACTTGGAAGGTGACACTTGCAGAGCCAAAGCCTTCACGGAGCTGTGGCACTGAGCACACACGGCCTCCCTAAGGGGTGTGAGCATCCCTGGTTGCAGCGGGACAGGGATCCCAGGGTGGGCATCCCCCACTTGTCCCCAACCCTCCAGACTCTGCTCCCCACTATCTCTCCCTGCCTAGCCCTAGCCTTAGGGTTGCTGCCTGCACCTGCTCTCAGGGAAACAGGGGTGCTATGCCTGTACTCTAATTTGCATCCTAGCCTGTACTCCTATTTTCACCCTGTGCTCTCTGGCCCCTGAGTCCTTTTCCTCTCAGCTCTCCCTCAGCCTCTGTCACTGTCACTGTCACACCCCTGTGCTGAACACCAATTCTTTAAGGCCCTACACTTGCAGCCAGGGACGCTCCTTAACACAGGGTCCCAAGAGTGTCCCGCCGCCGGGAACACAAAATCCACAGTTTGTCCTGCCCTAAGGAAAGGTGGCCCTGAGGTCAGGGCAGAGGCTGACAGAGCCGAACTCTTGGCGATGGCAAAGGCACCGAAGCCTACCAATCGCCGCCTCGAGGAGGGAAGGAAGGAAGCAATCCCTGGCTGCGGAGAGACAGGAGACCGCAGGGAGGGGCGGGGCGGGAAACCCCCTGTTTCCCCAACCCTGTCGACCCTGCTCCCCACTATCCTCCTGGCCTGGCTCTAGCCCTAGGGTTACTGCCAGCATGGTTTAGGGCTTCTGGCATTGTCCTGCACTGGTGTTGCTGCCTACACCTGCCCTCAGTGAAACAGGGGTGGTGTGTGGGCTGGTATGCCTGTACTCTAACTTGCATCCTAGCCTGCACCCCTCCTTTTCACTGCATGCTCTCTAGTCCTTAAGTCCTTTACCTTTCAAGCCCTACAAATCTGACTCAAAAATCCTCCCCCCCCCGCCACCCTCCTTCCATCCCCTCTGTGAGCCATAGCCCCCCCACTTATCTATGGGATGTCGGGGATGAGAATCCATGTCGGGTGTGAAAGAGGCTGTCTCGCCATCTGGGAATTCCCTGCTGTCACCAGGCTGTTGTCTCTTTGTCAGCTACAAAAAAGAAAAACAAACATCAATGCCGGGACTCGCTCCGGGGCTGGTGCTGTTCCACGGTGCGGGGGGACCGGGGAGACCCCGCGAACCCCGGCAGCGGCGGCACGCGGTGCTTGGGCCGGCCCCATGCTCCCGGCACCAAAAGGAACCTGGCTCCCGGTACCAAAGCCGCTCCTCCGCCAGGCTGGGGCTGCCCTGTACAAGACACCTGCGGTACCGGGCCGGGGGGTGTCCGGCAGTGCCAAAACTGAAGCAGGCAGAGAGCTCTGTGCTGCAGCTCCCACCTCCCGACCCCGCTCAGCTGTGACGTCCCTCCCAAAACATTGCTCAGCTACAACATTCCCCCCAAAACAATGAATGCCAGTGGTGAATCCATGCAAGGCACTCGCGGCCGGGGCACAGCCGGGAGCGTCCCCAAAGACAGCAGCAAAACCCGATTTAAACCCTTGAAAGGCTGGAAAAGCCAGGGTTTCCTTCAATTTAACACCTGAAAACTGAGGCAACAGCAGGCATTGGCCTCACCTTAAACCAATATAACAGCAAGTAAATGTATTCTCTCTTTCAACTCCATCCCCAACAGAAAAGGAGAGGTTTCCTTCAAAACTCATAAATGGTAGGGAAACAGAGATTTTTTTTTAGTGAAAAGAGGAGTTTCTTCTCTCAATTTAAAACTTTTTGACCTCATAACCTCCCCTCTTTTTCTAGAGGAACCACAGACATATTAACCAAGCAAAATTGAAAATGGAAAAGAGAAAAGTCCCCCATATAAATCCACACAGGCTTACCTGTTCAGCTGGCACAGAAGTCCATCTCTCAGCACCTTCTTTAGGAAAAGCACCACATGCACATGCTCCCCTAAATCCAACAAGACACCCTCAGCAACACAGCACAGACCTCTCTCCTCCAGGAGCTCCACACCACATTGAACTGAGGCTCCCTTTTTAAAGCAGCCCTGGCAGGTTCTGCCCCCTCATCATCCTTTACAGCTTTCACCTGTGGCTGCTGCGTCACCTCATCGTCCTTTACAGCTCTCACCTGTGGCTGCCACTCCGAGTGTGAGTGCAGGGGTAGAGGGGGTTTGCTGCTCATTCCCTGGACACCTCATTGTCTGACACACTGTGGCACAGGGCTTTCCTTGCTGTTGAAGGATCCCTCTTCTCCTGCAGGTGCACAAGGCTGAAATTGGGATCCACTTCCCAAAATTCTGTATGTGTGAGGTTCATAATTCCTAAGGAAATTCCTCCAGCCATCATTAGCCTCCATTTACAATTTTTCCTTTGGAATCATAACTAACAGCAAGGATCTTGGGGCAAAGTCAAAATCCAAGCGCTGCATGCACGGCTCCTCTGCCTGGTTTCCAAGTAATAATCCATCACATCCCAGGCACTCCAGTAGAGGGGAACATCATCCCGGGAGTGCAAAGTTGTTGGCATAGCAGCCATCTGGGACTGACTCTCTGAAATAAAGTGGAACACGGGAACAGCAGCATTGGAAGGACTGGCAACCTGGGAGAGGTTTGAGAAGCTCAGGGCCAGGAACTGGGTGACACAGACCGCCCGGAGTCCAGCCGCTGAAGCGAGGTCAGGTGCCCCATTATGTCCTACCCCATTCTCCATGGTGCTGGAGCCATCCTCCTTGGGAAAGGGCCAGAATCAGGTGCCACAAACCAACACCTGCAGGAGCCGAGCGCCTCCATAGCAAATTTAATACGTGGATTCCTTAGATTTCTCCTCAAATTCCTTCGGTTTCTGTGACGTGGGGAACACAGACCTCAGGAAATCTGACTTGAGCCTCCCTGTTTGCTCACTGCTACAGGCTGAGGAGGAACAAACAGCTCCTCCAGCAGAGCACAGCCCATGCTGGGGGCTGTCACCAGAACTGGAAAGCAAAGAAACTCACCAACACTCACCACAGCCTGGGCCGGGGGAGCAGGGCCGGGCTCGGGGAGGGGCCTGGGGCAGTTCCCGGGCCCGCTGCCTAATCAGCGCTGCCGATACCTCAGCGAGCCCGCCAATCGCGAGCGGAGAGGGGATTCAATAGGTTGCCAGAAGGAGCCGCTGCTTGGTGTGGAGCTCTCTGGACAGTCTGTGGGCTGTGACTTCTTCAGGCTATTTCAGTGCAGTGAGAACGTGTTTACCTATTTCTTTATAAAGTGTGGTGTGTGGGACTGTATTTTGGTATGCATAATGTGGTGGGTGGTAACAGGTATGTTACTAGCTATGGTGGGGCTGAGGGTCTGTTGTTCTGTGAGTCTATCAGAATTTGCCTCAGAATCCCAAGGCTTCCTCCTGTGCAGGAAAGGAGGCAATTTTTGGGAGGGAATTGTTGCTCTAATTTCATATCTGATATTTTGATACCTGGTTTTGTTTGGTAGTTTGCAATTGGATTTCCTGTTATTTTGAAACTACGTTGTTCTGGTATTTTTGAATGTAGCTTTTTGTAGGCTAGCTTGCTTGGTATTTTTGTATGCCAAGTCTTTTGGAGTTTTTTTGGCTGGAGGTTTGGTATTTTTGTAAGGTGAGCTTTTAACACTGTTGTAACCTGGGAATTTGTTATTTGGTAAACTGCGATTGGCAGGGGTTTGGGGCATCTTAGTCAAGTGTCCTGGTTTCATCTACCTTCTTCCATTACAATTAACCTGGCATGGGAACTTTTAGATTGCAGGCTATACTGTGGGAATATAGCTAGAAAGCAAGACTCAGAGTACTACTGAACTCGTGACAGAAGTGGACGAGTGGGCCATAAGCCCTGGCCAGTTAAGGCAGAACCTTGAAGGAGGAAGAGATAACAGTGTGCTTAGGTATGCTTTGCTCTGAACAAACCATGCAAGAGTGTACGCGCCTGTGCGGGTCTGTACAAGGCTATGATTTAGCAATGTTACAAAGAGTTGTTGTTAGTTTTAGCTATAGCTGAAAAGGTATATATACTAATTTCTGTAATCAATAAATGGGATTCATGCATGCAAACTGTGGACCCCGTCTCTTCAATTGCCGCCGCTATACAATGAAATGCTTCGTGAAATAGAAATAAATTCCAGCTGTAGCAAAGCCCACAACCACATTTAGAAGCCCTTCAGCAAAACTGTTGGAAAAGCAAAGGTGATGTCTAGTGACCTGCAGCTCCCGAGCCCTGAGGTAAACATGGGGAACGAGCAGACAGTGAGCAGCTTCTACTGCTTCTCACTCCAGCTGCTACTGCAAGAGCAGCTTCCCTGGAATTTCATGTCCGGTGTTTCTCTTCCAAGCTCAACAGATGAGCAAACAAGTACTCCAGAACTGGAGAGAGAGTATCTTCCTCTACCTGGCTGCAGCTCCAAGAGGAATCTGTAATGTGCTGATGTTTAGACTAAAGGACTAAAAGCTGTTTTTTCATGACCAAAGAGAAATGCAGTGGGAATCGATTGAAGGAATGTCACCATAGCCCCAGCAGCCTCTGCTTGGCCCGGCTGGCAGAGGTGGGAGGAGGAGCTGCTCTGAACAACAGAGGCAGCTTTACTCAGCAGAGAGAGCTGCTACACCTGAGATTTTTTTGCTTGTGTGTTTTTAAAGGCTATTTAATGGTTTAACAGGAGGTTTCAGTGACTCATGACCCATAAAATCAGTGTAGCACACTGTCCTGAAAACAGCCCCAACCTGAATGCTTGGGACTATGTAAAAATGTAGGCAGCAGAGGGCAACTCAAGGTGACCCCCTTTTTCTCTCAGGAGGAAACTGCATACTTTCCTGCCTTTCCTACTGTGCCACAGAGGCTGGCACCAGGGCCACTGGAGCAGCCTTGGGTCCTGCAGTGACACTGTCTGCTGCTGTGTGTCCCTGAGAAGCTGGCTCTGGCAGGGAAGAAAAAGACATTCATGCAGAAGCAGGGCAAAGAAAAGTGTGTCCTAGCGGCCTCTGCCCATGCCCCTTGACAACGGCAGACTAGAGAACCCTGGCTTCCTTAATGTCTCACCAAGTTCTCACTTACCATTTTCAAGGACTTTTAGATGCCCAAATCATACCACAGAAAACTGATAAACAGTGAGGAATAAACCTAAACAGGAACATGCTAATGCAACGCTTGACCTTGGCTTATGCCACTCCAAACTCCTGTCAGAGGCATTAAAAGGAGTTTGAGCTGACCATGCAGCATCTTCCCTGCTCCAGCCCATCCTCTGCAGCACAGCTAGGTATGACAGAGACTCAAAGTATATCTTGATTCCTCCCAAAATGTAAGCCAACCCAACACAGGAATTCTAAGACCAGGAGTTTGTGTGCACAGATTAGTCAGGGGCAGTGGTTGTAACTGCATCTCATTTGGCTGCCGTGCTCCTCATCCAGAGGTGAGGCTGCTAAGAGCCTCAGCAGCCAGTACATTGCTGCAGGTGATAGGCTTGATCTGGCACAGGACTGGGGAGCTCTCTCTGGTAGGCGGCCAAGATTTATTAGAGAAATTGTTAAATTACAATGACTTGTATACAAAGATAAGCTGCAGTGCCTTCTGAAAGGCAAAGGTGTTTCTGACCCATAGAAACTGATACAGATTACGCAGACGCCAGTGACTACAGCAGGCTTGACAGTAAAATAATGATCACCTTGCAGTTAATCTTAGTGGAGTCACCATTTCTTCTACCTAGTACATCCAATGGGATGTGTACACTGTGTCAGCACATAACTACGACCTCCTGACGGCTGCCTTTCTGTTACTGTCTATTTCAGCAGCATCTCCTCTGTCCACACTCCATCTGAGGAGCTCTCCCCTCCCTTGTTTGCAAGCAACACATCTCTATGGAGCATTTCTAAATTCAACGTGAGGCTGCTCTCATCTTTAACTGGATGGGGAATAAGAACTCAAGTCTGTTATTAGACCTTTAAACTAAAATATTAAAAAAAAGAAAACCCCAAAACAAAATCACTGTTCATTTCTCATGGGAGAATTCAAACCCTTCACTGGCATGTTTCCTAGGAATGTTTCTTTTTCTGCTTGCAAGTTAGCAATCATGGAGCTGTATCCAAAGCACCGTGATGTTGTCCTGGCGATGAGATGAGCTGTCATAGGGCTGCACAGACCATTGCTGCTGTCCACACAGCCATCAGGAGGCTGGCTGTCAGTCTGGGTATGGGTTGAGGGCGCAGGGATGGGGTGCCTGAGGTGCAGGAGCAGACCTCGTAGCCATTCTTTGAGCGGCTCTCGTCGTGCTGCCCCAGCCTGGAGGCGCGCCCCAGTCCTGCTGCTCCCGGCTGCCTCCGGGGCATCGGCTTGCATGTCACTGCACACCAGCCAGTCCCTGGCGATGGAGTGTGGGTTACCCGGGCTGCACCTCCAGCTCGCTGTCCAGCACCTTCCAGTACTCCTTGCCCTTGAAGAAGTAACTTGCGCCTGGCAAAGAGACCAAACCATAAACACAAGGTGAGTGGTGGGTGGGTGCTGTCCCACAGAAAAGGTCAAAGGAGCACTTGGATCAGTAGAGGAGGGTTCCACCCCAGCTGAGCCTGGGGAATGGAGGCACATGAAATATCATTGCTTGTTGTCAATATCACTTCTCGCTGCAGGAGGGATACTCCAGAGGGTCAGGGTAATGCTGTGCCTGGCCAGGATCTCTCACATCAGCCAGGAGCCACCAGCAGTTGGAGGTGGATGGTGAGGTGTCACCTCTTCTGTGCTGAGTCCTAGAGCTGTGTCCTGTGCTGAGTACCTCCTGGTACTGTGGGTGTGTAGGGTCAAGGCCCTGTGAACCCACAACCGGACATACTATACACAACTTTCCTTCTTGTAATAGGGCATGGTAAAGCTGGAGATTTTCCATTAATGACCTGGGGGTGTATGCTGCTGAACCTGGGCTCAGAAAAATAACCTGAGCCTGTCAGGACCCTGGGAGCCTTCTGCCCTCAGATACATGTTTTCCATTCTGAACTGGGAGGCTGTGAATTCTCTAAGCAGGCCCAACACTCAGGAGGACTCCTACCTATGGGAATGTCACTCTCAATAACTTTGGAAATTCAGCTTGAAAAGTCTCTGGAAGTGGCCTTCCCCTCTGCCCTGGTTTAATGATTGCTAATACACTGTTAGGTCACCAGTAAATAAATCCTGGAAGTGCCACTTTATTGTGAATAAATAGCTGATTGTAAATATCTCCTGTGACAAAATTTTTGTGGTCTTTACAGAGGCAAGAAACCACTGAGAAATCATCCTCAGAAAATAAGCTGCAACTCTCTAAAGAAAACATCTTTAGAAGTTTTTTCTGTCTGCATCCTTATATATACAGCTAAAAATCCAGTGACAACAAAACCAGTGAGGAGCAAATTGGCTCATGCTAGGATAAAATAATTGCAAAACCAGCATCAAGTGTGTTCTTTTAATAAAGTGCAATAATTATCCCCCAACGATTTTTTTGTTGCCTGTTTAAAATGACAAAGTCTTCTAGTGAACAGTGTGGGGGAACTCTGGCTGGAATTACACCTCTCTCTTCAGCTTCCAGTCACCAGGAACATCCCATCAGGGCTCAGTATTTGTGTTGGCAGGCAGGGTAGAAGGGCTCAATAGAGCACTGATTTTCTTTGCTGTGCTTTTTTGAACTGCCCTATGGACTCACCATCTGACCACCTCATGGCATCATCTAAAGGGCTGGGTATTCCTTCCACAGGATGGCCTCTGAAGGATACCCAGGATCCATCCTCCGCTCATGATCGTTGTAGCGCCAGTAGAGATTGTCCTTAAAGAAATAAGTCTTGTCATTGTGAGCCCAGGAGAAAGCAGCGTCGATTCCTCCAGGGGCAGGCCAAAGTCTGAAATGGGCCGTGGGTACCCTTCCTCCACGTTGTTGTCTTTGAAGACCCAGTATCTGCCTCCTGAGGAAAGAAACAAGTGCAAAATAAAATCACATTTCCTTCACAACCTAAACCAGTATTTCCCCACAGATGACCTGAGCTAATGTTTTGTTATCTACTGTGGTGACAAAGCTTTGGGGCTGAGCTCTGGGCATTTAAGGATGGGAACAGGAAGGGGTCAGCCCATGGGGGAACCTCTGGCTTTGAACAGCTGCTGTTTTGTGTCAGGCTCTCATGGAAATAGTCGCACCTTGCTGCTGAAAGCATGACTGTCCCAGGACATGAACCAAGTGACAGCATCAGTACAGCTCCATCAAATGCTATTATGCATTTGATGGAGGCATTTGGTTTTCTGCCACTTGGATTTCTGCCTGATATCCAAAGAAACAAAGTTACAGGCAGCTTCTATGTGCAAACTGGGCACTTTCTGCTGGCTATTTGGCTCTGGAGAAGCCAAGTGTAGTCCACTTTGGAAGAGAAATTACCAGTCTCTACAGCCAGGTGCACTGAGAGACCTGTGGATTATGAGGATGTAGGGTCTTACACAGCCACCCCCTCGGCCTGACCTCGGGCAGGAGAGAACTGTCAATATGGGGGATTTTTTCCCAAATAAAAATGAAGCATGATGGGACTGGGCCCTGGTCTGTGTGAGAACAAGCAAATGAGCAATGTCTCAATTTCTTCATAGTTCTCTAACTGCTGAGACAGTCTTTCTTCTTTTATAATATCTATTTGGGAACCTGTAGTGTCCTTTTAGGTATTGCATAGCCTATTTTAAGGATCAGACTTTTTCCTCCTTGGTTTTCTAGAATATCTGAAGAGGCCCTTAAATGCATGCCCATGTATCAGCAGCAGGATCTTAGATGCCAAGGTAATTTGTGTTCTTTGTTTTCTGTCCAGGGATCAATGAAATCGAGCTGGGGGAGAGAATGAGTTGTACTTTATAGCTGGAAGGAAAATTCTGAGTTTATGTTGGGAGCTAGGCAGGACTAACACACACAGAGGATGCATGTCTTGGAACATGCCAGCTGTGGCACCTCTGGAATTCCAGCCTCCTGAGCAGCTGGGAGGAGCCCCTGGACCTGAGCTCCTGGTTGGTTGTCTGTTCATCCCCAGCAGGGAGGGAAGGAAGTGAGTGAGGGTGACTGTGGTCTGCAGACCTGACTGAGAGGGTCTAGAGCTAGGTATAAGGGGTGGCACGCTCCAGCTGGCCCCATTCCCTCTGGGAAAGCAGAGCAGGGCAGGCTGCCTGAGGCAGCTGGACACACATGGCAGAGCCTTCCATATGCTGTTCCATGGGGAGATGCAGGGCTTGGTGTGGCTCTGCGCGGCTCAGCGTGCCAGCAGCCCAGGAGGGCTTCGTCTGCACTTAGAATGGCCTTCTGCAAGCGTAAGGGCTTGTGTGGGACATGAGTGATCCCTCTGGCCTGGCTGGGGAAACTGAAACCAAATGATTTCTTCCATAAGTGCTTGGTTTGGCACTTCTGAAACTGATAATTGCACTGTGTTTCAAGCAGAATGGTCAGGAGACAAAAAGCAATTTCCAAACAGGAAGAATGGAGTGCTGGGGTGTTTAGCACTTCAAGTGCACAACCTCAGTGAAACAAGAGTCAGTGCCTGTCAAGATCTTGGGTGACATTGAGAGCATGGGTGGCATCTAACCTGCATGAGTGGATGGTCTGTGGCGGACTCAGACATCTGTATAGAAATAAATAGCTAAACTGTTCCTCCAGCTCTTCTGAAAAAAAAGCTTGCAAGTTTTTAAATAAAAAGAGAGAATTATACCACTTATTTTAAGAAAAAAATACAGCAACAGAAATATAATTATTAAACCTGAAGGTCTTCAGTTTCATTTTTATTTCCTCTCTTTTTTCTTTTCTCAGCAACAAATAGTAGAAGAGAAAAAGTCAAAGAAGAGCACACCACCTGTGAGTGTGTGTAGAGATGGTTCCTGCTTGTGTTTCATTCTTGGAAAGCTCAGATTTTAGTTACATTTGGCTGAAATTTATCTTCAATGACATTTCCCTCATTTTCTGTGGAACACGACCATTACCTTTTTCTTGCTTTCCCTGCCAGTTCATTTCACCTGGCCTTGCTCATGGACAACAAGTTTCAGACCGGCCCTTGAGATGCTTAACATGTGGCACTGGTGTCTCCTGCCTAGCACCACATTCTATACCTCCAGTGTCATGTTTGCTCTCACCTTTGAAGAAGACAATCTTGTGGTCGCTGGTTCTCTCATAGACTGCGTCCAGGCTGTCCAGGTTGAGTGGCAAACCCCGCCAGAAACGGTGAATCTGAGCTGGCTGGAGGGACACCAAGTGCTTATTGCGAGTCAGTCTCCAGAAGTATTTGCCTGGAGGGACAGACTGGACATTACTGAACCACATTCAACCCATCTTCACTGGGGGGTGAGTGCCGGTGGGTGGTGGCAGCAGGAAGCAAAGCGTGTGAGATGGGAGCCATGATTTAGAGCCATCCTGCTTTCCAGCAGCAGCTACAACTGCTTTCTATTTCTGGCAGTCATTAGAAGAAATCTCTTTTTTTTTTTTTTTTTTTTAATTAAAATAATTCTCTGGACATTGTACTGGAGTAGTTATACTCCTGGCCCACAATGTGAGGCTGTGCTGCTGAGTCGGGACATGAGAGAGGAGCCTTTTATCTCCTCCCTCCCTCTCTGCACGGGACCTCCTGCAAGCTGGTGGGACCGGGCACCAACAGCCTTAAGCAAGAGCATCCAAAAAAATCCCTGTTTCTCCTCTCCTAGAGCAGCCACAGCTTCCTAAACACAGGATGTCCAGCTGCTTTCATGTTTGGAAAATGTCTAAGATGTTACAATGAAAACAGAAATACCAG
>JAJEOU010000416.1:0-12494 GCA_021534815.1 Acrocephalus arundinaceus
TTGGTCCTCGGCGCCGAGCGCCCTGGGTAGACCAGTTGTCCGCGGCGGGACGCGCTACCCAAGCCCCGTGGGTAGACCTGTTGTCCGCGGCGGCGCTCCCAGCGCCCTGGGTAGACCGGTTGTCCGGGCGGACGCGGTCCCTTAGGTACAGCCCTGGGTAGACCTGTTGTCCGCGGCCGACTTGGTCCTCGGCGCCGAGCGCCCCTGGGTAGACCTGTTGTCCGCGGCGGGACGCGCTACCCAAGCCCCGTGGGTAGACCTGTTGTCCGCGGCCGGACTTGGTCCTCGGCGCCGAGCGCCCTGGGTAGACCAGTTGTCCGCGGCGGACGCGCTACGGCAAGCCCCGTGGGTAGACCTGTTGTCCGCGGCAGGGCGCTACCCAAGCGCCCTGGGTAGACCGGTTGTCCGGGGCCGGACTCGGTCCCTTAGGTACAGCTCCTGGGTAGACCTGTTGTCCGCGGCCGGACTTGGTCCTCGGCGCCGAGCGCCCTGGGTAGACCAGTTGTCCGCGGCGGGACGCGCTACCTAAGCGCCCTGGGTAGACCTGTTGTCCGCGGCCGGACTTGGTCCTCGGCGCCGAGCGCCCTGGGTAGACCTGTTGTCCGCGGCGGGACGCGCTACCCAAGCCCCCGTGGGTAGACCTGTTGTCCGCGGCCGGACTTGGTCCTCGGCGCCGAGCGCCCTGGGTAGACCAGTTGTCCGCGGCGGGACGCGCTACGCAAGCCCCGTGGGTAGACCTGTTGTCCGCGGCAGGGCGCTACCCAAGCGCCCTGGGTAGACCGGTTGTCCGGGGCCGGACTCGGTCCCTTAGGTACAGCTCCTGGGTAGACCTGTTGTCCGCGGCCGGACTTGGTCCTGGCGCAGCCCCTGGGTAGACCAGTTGTCCGCGGCGGGACGCGCTACCCAAGCCCCCGTGGGTAGACCTGTTGTCCGCGGCCGGACTCGGTACCTGGCTTGCAGCTCCTGGGTAGACCAGTTGTCCGCGGCCGGACTCGCTACCCAAGCCCCGTGGGTAGACCTGTTGTCCGCGGCCGGACTTGGTCCTCGGCGCCGAGCGCCCTGGGTAGACCAGTTGTCCGCGGCGGGACGCGCTACGCAAGCCCCGTGGGTAGACCTGTTGTCCGCGGCAGGGCGCTACCCAAGCGCCCTGGGTAGACCGGTTGTCCGGGGCCGGACTCGGTCCCTTAGGTACAGCTCCTGGGTAGACCTGTTGTCCGCGGCCGGACTTGGTCCTCGGCGCCGAGCGCCCTGGGTAGACCTGTTGTCCGCGGCGGGACGCGCTACCCAAGCCCCCGTGGGTAGACCTGTTGTCCGCGGCCGGACTTGGTCCTCGGCGCCGAGCGCCCTGGGTAGACCAGTTGTCCGCGGCGGGACGCGCTACGCAAGCCCCGTGGGTAGACCTGTTGTCCGCGGCAGGGCGCTACCCAAGCGCCCTGGGTAGACCGGTTGTCCGGGGCCGGACTCGGTCCCTTAGGTACAGCTCCTGGGTAGACCTGTTGTCCGCGGCCGGACTCGGTCCCTGGCTTGCAGCTCCTGGGTAGACCAGTTGTCCGCGGCAGGACGCGCTACCCAAGCCCCCGTGGGTAGACCTGTTGTCCGCGGCCGGACTCGGTCCCTGGCTTGCAGCTCCTGGGTAGACCAGTTGTCCGCGGCAGGACGCGCTACCCAAGCCCCCGTGGGTAGACCTGTTGTCCGCGGCCGGACTTGGTCCTCGGCGCCGGGCGCCGTGGGTAGACCGGTTGTCCGGGGCCGGACTCGGTCCCTTGGGTACAGCTCCTGGGTAGACCCGTTGTCCGCGGCCGGACTTGGTCCCTGGCGTCGCGCGCCCTGGGTAGACCTGTTGTCCGCGGCCGGACTCGGTACCTGGCTTGCAGCTCCTGGGTAGACCAGTTGTCCGCGGCCGGACTCGCTGCCCAAGCCCCGTGGGTAGACCTGTTGTCCGCGGCCGGACTCGCTACCTAAGCGCCGTGGGTAGACCAGTGGTCCGCGGCCGGACTCGGTCCCTTCGGTACAGCTCCTGGGTAGACCGGTTGTCCGCGGCCGGACTCCGTAGCTGGTGCCGAGCGCCCTGGGTAGACCTCCGGACTTAGGACCCAGGGGCCGCCGGCGCGTCTCGCAGCACCCTTGCCCGGCAGCGGCCGGCTCCGCCGACATCCTGCCCCCCCCCACCCAGCAGGCCGCCCCAACTCCTCCCCGAGAGGGAAGGAGGGCGCCTTTCAGAGCTGCGCTAAGCAACCCGCCACCCTCTGCAGCCCGCTGCCGGCCCGGCCTCTGCAGCGGGCGGGCAGCCCCGGCCGCCTCGGCGTCAGCCTGCGGCTAGCCATGCCGCCGCTGCCGCTGTGCGAACGGGTCTAAAAGACAGCTTTAGGCGCGGGCGGGAAAAACCTGACAGCGGCGCCAGGGAGGCTGCAGGTGGAGGGCCGGGCGCCCCCAACCGTCGCGAGGCGGGGGCGGGCGGCAGAAGTCCGGAGGCGTTGCCAGGGGAACCGCTGGTGGAAGGCGGGGCGCCCCCAACTGTCACGGGGCGGGGTCGGGCGAGAAAAGCCGAAGGGCGTTGCCAGCGAGGTTGCTGCTGGAGGGCGGAGCGGCCCCGACCCCCGCGGGGCGGGGGCGGGCAGGAGAAGCCCGGAGGCGGTGCCGGGGAGGAGGGCGCCGCTGGAGGGCGGGGCGCCCCCTGCCGTCCATCGGCGGCCGCGGCAGGCGGCGCGGGAGCCGGGAGAGGGGGCGCCCGAGAGCGGGCGTGGGGCGGGTTGGGGGGGGCGGGGGCGGGGAGCTGTGGCGCGAGGGGACGAAGGGGGGGCTCCGCGCATGCGTGCGAGCGGGCGCGCGCGCCGGGAAGTCCGGGGGACCGGCCTCGGGGCGAGAGCGCGTGCGCCGGGGGGGGGGGGGGGGGGGGTCGCGTCACCGCGGCCGTCCCTCGCTCTGGGAAGGCGGGCCGAGTCCGTGCCGGCCCCCGGGCCTCGGCACCGAGCCCCCGCGGCGGCCCGAGCCGGCGGCCGGGGCCGGAGACCCTGGCGGACCGTGAGGGAACCTCCGGGCGAGCGGCCGCCCGCTCGCCGTCCCCCCCCCGCCGCGGCCTTTCGTCAGCGGGTGGGCGGGGCGGGAGGGACTAGGCGAGTGGAGCCGGGCGCCGGCGGGCCGCGGCCGGGTCTGATGGCGCCGTGGGTCGGCAGGCACAGACGGCCCATCGGCTCGGCTGGAAGCGGTCTGGGCGCAAAGTGAAAATGAATAAAGTTGGCCAAGACGATATTTTTCCAGAAAGTTTCTTGTTCCGAGCTGCTCTTGCAAGAAAAAAGGAAAAAAAAAAAAAAAAAGAAAACCCCGAAAGCCCTCAAAAAACTACCCCCACGCAATAAAAGAGGGGACGGAGGTGGGGAAAGGATTTTATCGAAAAAAGCTATTGGTCTTGAAAGCCGGTGCATCGCTCCGGGCTGCCACGGAAGCGGCCAGCGGTCGCGGGGACAAATGGACTACAAGGCTCCGGCCCGGCCCCCCGGGTGATCGGCCGAGCCGGCCCCGGCGGCGTCAGGGGCGGCGCCGCGGCGGCGGTCGGTCGCGGAGACAACAGGTCTACCCGGCTCCGGGCCGGCGCCGGGGTGCTCGGCCGAGCCGGCCCCGGCGGCTTCCGGGGCGGCGCCGCGGCGGCGCGCGGTGGCGGGGACAACAGGTCTACCCGGCTCCGGGCCGGCCCCACGGGTGGTCGGCCGAGCCGGCCCCGGCGGCGTCAGGGGCGGCGCTGTGGCGGCCCACGGTGGCGGGGAATACAGGTCTACCCGGCTCCGGGCCGGCCCCCCGGGTGCTCGGCCGAGCCGGCCCCGGCGGCGTCCGGAGCGGCGCTCCGGCGGCGCGCGGTGGCGGGGACAACAGGTCTACCCGGCTCCGGGCCGGCCCCACGGGTGGTCGGCCGAGCCGGCCCCGGCGGCGTCAGGGGCGGCGCTGTGGCGGCCCGCGGTGGCGGGGACAACAGGTCTACCCGGCTCCGGACCGGCCCCCGGGTGCACGGCCGGGCCGGCCCCGGCGGCGTCCGGGGCGGCGCCGCGGCGGCGCGCGGTGGCGGGGTTAAGAGGTCTACCCGGCTCCGGGCCGGCCCCCCGGGTGATCGGCCGAGCCGGCCCCGGCGGCTTCCGGGGCGGCGCTGCGGCGGCGCGCGGTGGCGGGGACAACAGGTCTACCCGGCTCCGGGCCGGCCCCACGGGTGGTCGGCCGAGCCGGCCCCGGCGGCGTCAGGGGCGGCGCTGTGGCGGCCCACGGTGGCGGGGACAACAGGTCTACCCGGCTCCGGGCCGGCCCCATGGGTGCTCGGCCGAGCCGGCCCCGGCGGCTTCCGTGGCGGCGCTGCGGCGGCGGTCGGTCGCGGAGACAACAGGTCTACCCGGCTCCGGGCCGGCGCCGGGGTGCTCGGCCGAGCCGGCCCCGGCGGCTTCCGGGGCGGCGCCGCGGCGGCGCGCGGTGGCCGGGACAACAGGTCTACCCGGCTCCGGGCCGGCCCCACGGGTGGTCGGCCGAGCCGGCCCCGGCGGCGTCAGGGGCGGCGCTGTGGCGGCCCACGGTGGCGGGGACAACAGGTCTACCCGGCTCCGGGCCGGCCCCCGGGTGCTCGGCCGAGCCGGCCCCGGCGGCGTCCGGGGCGGCGCCGCGGCGGCGCGCGGTGGCGGGGACAACAGGTCTACCCGGCTCCGGGCCGGCCCCCGGGTGCTCGGCCGAGCCGGCCCCGGCGGCGTCCGGGGCGGCGCTGCGGCGGCGCGCGGTGGCGGGGACAACAGGTCTACCCGGCTCCGGGCCGGCCCCCGGGTGCTCGGCCGAGCCGGCCCCGGCGGCGTCCGGGGCGGCGCTGCGGCGGCGCGCGGTGGCGGGGACAACAGGTCTACCCGGCTCCGGGCCGGCCCCACGGGTGGTCGGCCGAGCCGGCCCCGGCGGCGTCAGGGGCGGCGCTGTGGCGGCCCACGGTGGCGGGGACAACAGGTCTACCCGGCTCCGGGCCGGCCCCCCGGGTGCTCGGCCGAGCCGGCCCCGGCGGCGTCAGGGGGGGCGCTGTGACGGCCACGGTGGCGGGGACAACAGGTCTACCCGGCTCCGGGCCGGCCCCCCGGTGCTCGGCCGAGCCGGCCCCGGCGGCTTCCGGGGCGGCGCTCCGGCGGCGCGCGGTGGCGGGGACAACAGGTCTACCTGGCTCCGGGCCGGCCCACGGGTGGTCGGCCGAGCCGGCCCCGGCGGCGTCCGGGGCGGCGCTGTGGCGGCCCACGGTGGCGGGGACAACAGGTCTACCCGGCTCCGGGCCGGCCCCCGGGTGCTCGGCCGAGCCGGCCCCGGCGGCGTCAGGGGCGGCGCTGTGGCGGCCCACGGTGGCGGGGACAACAGGTCTACCCGGCTCCGGGCCGGCCCCCGGGGTGCATGGCCGGGCCGGCCCCGGCGGCGTCCGGGGCGGCGCTGCGGCGGCGCGCGGTGGCGGGGACAACAGGTCTACCCGGCTCCGGGCCGGCCCCCCGGGTGCTCGGCCGAGCCGGCCCCGGCGGCGTCAGGGGCGGCGCGTGGCGGCCCACGGTGGCGGGGACAACAGGTCTACCCGGCTCCGGGCCGGCCCCCGGGTGGTCGGCCGAGCCGGCCCCGGCGGCGTCAGGGGCGGCGCTGTGGCGGCCCACGGTGGCGGGGACAACAGGTCTACCCGGCTCCGGGCCGGCCCCCCGGGTGCTCGGCCGAGCCGGCCCCGGCGGCTTCCGGGGCGGCGCTCCGGCGGCGCGCGGTGGCGGGGACAACAGGTCTACCCGGCTCCGGGCCGGCCCCCCGGGTGCTCGGCCGAGCCGGCCCCGGCGGCGTCAGGGGCGGCGCTGTGGCGGCCCACGGTGGCGGGGACAACAGGTCTACCCGGCTCCGGGCCGGCCCCCGGGGTGCTCGGCCGAGCCGGCCCCGGCGGCGTCCGGGGCGGCGCTGCGGCGGCGCGCGGTGGCGGGGACAACAGGTCTACCCGGCTCCGGGCCGGCCCCCCGGGTGCTCGGCCGAGCCGGCCCCGGCGGCTTCCGGGGCGGCGCTCCGGCGGCGCGCGGTGGCGGGGACAACAGGTCTACCCGGCTCCGGGCCGGCCCCCGGGTGCTCGGCCGAGCCGGCCCCGGCGGCGTCAGGGGCGGCGCTGTGGCGGCCCACGGTGGCGGGGACAACAGGTCTACCCGGCTCCGGGCCGGCCCCCCGGGTGCTCGGCCGAGCCGGCCCCGGCGGCGTCAGGGGCGGCGCTGTGGCGGCCCACGGTGGCGGGGACAACAGGTCTACCCGGCTCCGGGCCGGCCCCCGGGGTGCATGGCCGGGCCGGCCCCGGCGGCGTCCGGGGCGGCGCTGCGGCGGCGCGCGGTGGCGGGGACAACAGGTCTACCCGGCTCCGGGCCGGCCCCCCGGGTGCTCGGCCGAGCCGGCCCCGGCGGCGTCAGGGGCGGCGCTGTGGCGGCCCACGGTGGCGGGGACAACAGGTCTACCCGGCTCCGGGCCGGCCCCACGGGTGGTCGGCCGAGCCGGCCCCGGCGGCGTCAGGGGCGGCGCTGTGGCGGCCCACGGTGGCGGGGACAACAGGTCTACCCGGCTCCGGGCCGGCCCCCCGGGTGCTCGGCCGAGCCGGCCCCGGCGGCTTCCGGGGCGGCGCTCCGGCGGCGCGCGGTGGCGGGGACAACAGGTCTACCCGGCTCCGGGCCGGCCCCCCGGGTGGTCGGCCGAGCCGGCCCCGGCGGCGTCAGGGGCGGCGCTGTGGCGGCCCACGGTGGCGGGGACAACAGGTCTACCCGGCTCCGGGCCGGCCCCCGGGGTGCTCGGCCGAGCCGGCCCCGGCGGCGTCCGGGGCGGCGCTGCGGCGGCGCGCGGTGGCGGGGACAACAGGTCTACCCGGCTCCGGGCCGGCCCCCCGGGTGCTCGGCCGAGCCGGCCCGGCGGCGTCCGGGGCGGCGCTGTGGCGGCCCACGGTGGCGGGACAACAGGTCTACCCGGCTCCGGGCCGGCCCCCGGGTGCTCGGCCGAGCCGGCCCCGGCGGCGTCCGGGGCGGCGCTGTGGCGGCCCACGGTGGCGGGGACAACAGGTCTACCCGGCTCCGGGCCGGCCCCCCGGGTGCTCGGCCGAGCCGGCCCCGGCGGCGTCCGGGGCGGCGCTGTGGCGGCCCACGGTGGCGGGGACAACAGGTCTACCCGGCTCCGGGCCGGCCCCACGGGTGGTCGGCCGAGCCGGCCCCGGCGGCGTCCGGGGCGGCGCTGTGGCGGCCCACGGTGGCGGGGACAACAGGTCTACCCGGCTCCGGGCCGGCCCCCCGGGTGCTCGGCCGAGCCGGCCCGGCGGCGTCCGGGGCGGCGCTGTGGCGGCCCACGGTGGCGGGGACAACAGGTCTACCCGGCTCCGGGCCGGCCCCCGGGTGCTCGGCCGAGCCGGCCCCGGCGGCGTCGGGGCGGCGCTGGGCGGCCCGGTGGCGGGGACAACAGGTCTACCCGGCTCCGGGCCGGCCCCCGGGTGCATGGCCGGGCCGGCCCCGGCGGCGTCCGGGGCGGCGCTGCGGCGGCGCGCGGTGGCGGGGACAACAGGTCTACCCGGCTCCGGGCCGGCCCCCGGGTGCTCGGCCGAGCCGGCCCCGGCGGCGTCAGGGGCGGCGCTGTGGCGGCCCACGGTGGCGGGGACAACAGGTCTACCCGGCTCCGGGCCGGCCCCACGGGTGGTCGGCCGAGCCGGCCCCGGCGGCGTCAGGGGCGGCGCTGTGGCGGCCCACGGTGGCGGGGACAACAGGTCTACCCGGCTCCGGGCCGGCCCCCGGGTGCTCGGCCGAGCCGGCCCCGGCGGCTTCCGGGGCGGCGCTCCGGCGGCGCGCGGTGGCGGGGACAACAGGTCTACCCGGCTCCGGGCCGGCCCCCCGGGTGGTCGGCCGAGCCGGCCCCGGCGGCGTCAGGGGCGGCGCTGTGGCGGCCCACGGTGGCGGGGACAACAGGTCTACCCGGCTCCGGGCCGGCCCCGGGGTGCTGGCCGGGCCGGCCCCGGCGGCGTCCGGGGCGGCGCTGGCGGCGGCGCGCGGTGGCGGGGACAACAGGTCTACCCGGCTCCGGGCCGGCCCCCCGGGTGCTCGGCCGAGCCGGCCCCGGCGGCGTCAGGGGCGGCGCTGTGGCGGCCCACGGTGGCGGGGACAACAGGTCTACCCGGCTCCGGGCCGGCCCCCCGGGTGCTCGGCCGAGCCGGCCCCGGCGGCGTCGGGGCGGCGCTGTGGCGGCCCACGGTGGCGGGGACAACAGGTCTACCCGGCTCCGGCCGGCCCCCGGGTGCTCGGCCGAGCCGGCCCCGGCGGCGTCAGGGGCGGCGCTGTGGCGGCCCACAGGTGGCGGGGACAACAGGTCTACCCGCTCCGGGGCCGGCCCCCGGGTGCTCGGCCGAGCCGGCCCCGGCGGCTTCCGGGGCGTCCCGTAGCGGCGCTGCGGCGGCGCGCGGTGGCGGAGACAACAGGTCTAACCTGTGCTACGGGCTGGCCCCCGGGTGATCGGCCGAGCCGGGCCCCCGGCGGTTTTCCAGGCGGCGCTGTGGCGGTGCGCGGTGGCGGGGACAACAAGGTTCTTCCGGCCTCTGGCCGGCGCCCGGGGTGCCTTGGGGTTGCGTTAGCGAGTCCGGCCGCGACAACAGGCTACCCGGGCGCTCGGCGCGCTAAGGACCTAAGTCCGGCCGCGGACAAAGATCCTACCAGGAGCTTTAAACCTAAAGGACCCGAGTCCGCTCGCCGACAACGCGGTCTATCCCACAGCGCTTAGGTAGCGTCCTGCCGAGACAAATGGTCTAGGTCCCAGGAGCTGCAAGCCAGGTACGGAGTCCCGGCCGCGGACAGCGGTCTATAACCCACGGGGCTTGGGTAGCGCGCCGCCGGGACAACCGAGATCCTAATCCCAGGAAGCGTCCCAGCCAGGTACGTAGCCGTCCGGCCGCGGACAGCAAGGTCTACCAAGGGGCTTGGGTAGCGCGTCCGGCCGCGAGACAACAGGTCTAACCCAGGGCGGCCCGGCACAAGGAACGTCGCGCGCGGACACAGGTCTACCCACGGGGCTTGGGTAGACAGTTGTCCGGGCCGGACTCGGCCCCTTAGGTACAGCTCCTGGGTAGACCTGTTGTCCGCGGCCGGACGGCGTACCTGGCTTGCAGCTCTTGGGTAGACCAGTTCTCCGCGGCCGGACTCGCTACCCAAGCCCCGTGGGTAGACCTGTTGTCGCGGCCGGACGTTCCTTGGTGCCGCGCGCCCTGGGTAGACCTGTTGTCCGCGGCCGGACTCGCTACCCAAGCCCCTTGGGTAGACCTGCTGTCCGCGGCCGGACGGCGTACCTGGCTTGACGCTCCTGGGTAGACCGGTTGTCCGCGGCCGGACGCGCTACCCAAGCCCCGTGGGTAGACCTGCTGTCCGCGGCCGGACTCCGTACCTGGCTTGCAGCTCCTGGGTAGACCAGTTGTCCGCGGCAGGACGCTACCTAAGCGCCGTGGGTAGACCGGTTGTCCGGAGCCGGACTCGGTCCTTTAGGTAAAGCTCCTGGGTAGATCTGTTGTCCGCGGCCGGACTTGGTCCTTGGCGCCGAGCGCCCTGGGTAGACCTGTTGTCCGCGGCCGGACTCGCTAACGCAAGCCCCAAGCACCCCGGCGCCGGCCCAGAGCCGGGAAGACCTGTTGTCCCCGCCACCGCGCGCCGCCACAGCGCCGCCCAGGAAACCGCCGGGGCCGGCTCGGCCGATCACCCGGGGGGCCGGCCCGTAGCCGGGTAGACCTGTTGTCTCCGCCACCGCGCGCCGCCGCAGCGCCGCTAAGGACGCCGCCCTGGCCGGCACGGCCGTGCACCCTGCGGGACGGCCCGTAGCCGGGTAGACCTGTTGTCCCCGCCACCATGGGCCGCCACAGCGCCGCCCCTGACGCCGCCGTGGCCAGCTCGGCCGAGCACGCCGGCGCCGGCCTGGAGCTGGGTAGACCTGTTATCCACGCCACCGCGCGCCGCCGCGGCGCCGCCCAGGAAGCTGCCCGTGCCGGCTCGGCCGAGCACCCCGGCGCCGGCCCAGAGCCGGGAAGACCTGTTGTCCCCGCCACCGCGCGCCGCCCCTGCGCCGCCCAGGAAACCGCCCGGGCCGGCTAGGCCGATCACCCGGGGGGCCGGCCCGTAGCCGGGTAGACCTGTTGTCTCCGCCACTGCGCGCCGCGGCAGCGACAATCCGGACGCTGCCGGGGCCGGCTAGGCCGATCACCCGGGGGCCGGCCCGGAGCCGGGTAGACCTGTTTCCCCGCCACCGTGGGCCGCCACAGCGCCGCCCTTGACGACGCCGTGGCCGGCTCGGCCGAGCACCCCGGCGACGGCCCGGAGCCGAGTAGACCTGTTGTCCCCGCCACCGCGCGCCGCCGCGGTGTTGCCCAGGAAGCCGCCGTGGCCTGTTTGGCTGATCACCCGTGGGGCCGGCCCGGAGCAGGGTAGACCTGTTGTCCCCGCCACCGCGCGCCTCCGCGGCGCCGCCAGGAAGCCGCCGGGGCCGGCTCGGCCGAGCACCCGTGGGGCCGTCCCGGAGCACGGTAGACCTGTTGTCCCCGCCACCGTGGGCCGCCACAGCGCCGCCCTTGACGACGCCGTGGCCGGCTCGGCCGAGCACCCCGGCGACAGCCCGGAGCCGAGTAGACCTGTTGTCCCCGCCACCGCGCGCATCCGCAGCGCTGCCTCGGACGCCGCCGTGGCCGGCAGGGCCGATCACCCGTTGGGGCCAGCCCAGAGCCGGGTAGACCTGTTATCCCCGCCACCGCGCGCCGCCGCTGCGCCGTCCAGGAAGCTGCCCGTGCCGGCTCGGCCGAGCACCCCGGCGCCGGCCCGGAGCCGGGTAGACTTGTTGTCTCCGCCACCGCGCGCCGCCGCGGCGACGCCCCGGACGCCGCCGTGGTCGGCTCGGCCAAGCACCCCGGCGCCGGCCCGGAGCCGGGTAGACCTGTTTTCCCCGCCACCACGCGCCGCCACAGCGACGCCCAGGAAGCCACCGGGGCCGACTCGGCCGTGCACCCTGGGGGCCGACCCGGAGCCGGGTAGACCTGTTGTCCCCGCCACCGCGCGCCGCCGCAGCGCCGCCCAGGAAGCCGCCGGGGCCGGCTCATCCGAGCACCCCGGCGCCGGCCCGCAGCCAGGTAGACCTGTTTTCTCCGCCTCTGCGCGCTGCCGCAGCGACGATGCGGACGCTGCCGTGGCCGGCCTGGCCGTGCACCCTGGGGGCCGGCCCGGAGCAGGGTAGACCTGTTGTCCCCGCCACCGCGCGCCCCCACGGCGCCGACTAGGACGGCGCCACGGCCGCCTCGGCCGAGCACCCCGGCGCCGGCCTGGAGCTGGGAAGACCTGTTCTCCCCGCCACCGCGCGCCGCTACATCGACGCCGAGGAAGCCGCCGGGGCCGGCTCGGCCGTGCACCCTGGGGGCCGGCCCAGAGCGGGTAGACCTGTTGTCCCCGCCACGGCGCGACGCCACCGTGCCGCCCAGGAAGCCGCCGGGGTCTGCACGGCCGATCACACGGGTGGCTGGCCGGAGCCGGGTAGACCTGTTGTCCCCGCCACCGCGCGCCGCCCCTGCGCCGCCCAGGAAGCCGTTGGGGCGGCTCGGTCGATCACCCGGGGGGCCGGCCCAGAGCCGGGTAGACCTGTTGTCCCCGCCTTGGCGCGACGCCGCGGTGCCGCCCAGGAAGCCCCCGGGGCCGGCTCAGCCGATCACCCGGGGGGCCGGCCCGGAGCCGGGTAGACCTGTTGTCTCCGCCACCGCGCGCCGCCGCAGCGCCGCTACGGACGCCGCCATGGCCGGCCCGGCAGTGCACCCTGCGGGACGGCCCGTAGCCGGGTAGACCTGTTGTCCCCGCCACCGTGGGCCGCCACAGCGCCGCCCAGGAAGCTGCCCGTGCCGGCTCGGCCGAGCACCCCGGCGCCGGCCCGGAGCCGGGTAGACCTGTTGTCTCCGCCACCGCGTGCCGCCGCGGTGATGCCACGGACGTCGCCGTGGCCGGCTCGGCCGAGCACCCGGGGGGCCGGCCCAGAGCCGGGTAGACCTGTTGTCCCCGCCACCGCGCGCCGCTCAGCGGCGTCACAGAAACCGCCAGGCTTGCTGGCCGAGCACCCCGGCGCCGGCCCAGGGCCGGGTAGACTCTGTCCCCACCACCCGCGCCGCCGCAGCACCGCCGCGGACGCCGCCGGAGCCGGCTTGGCCGAGCACCCGGGGGCCGGCCCGGAGCAGGGTAGACCTGTTGTGCCCGCCACCGCGCGCCGCCGTGGCGCCGCCACGAAGCCGCCCTGGCCGGCTCGGCCGAGCACCCCGGCGCCAACCCGGAGCGGGTAGACCTGTTGTCCCCGCCAGCGCGCCGACCTGCGGCGCCGCCCAGGAAGCCGCGTGGCCGTCTCGGCCGAGCACCCCGTGGGGCTGGCCCGGAGCAGGGTAGACCCTGTTTGTCCCCGCCACCGTGGGCGGCACAGCGGCCGCCCCTGACGACGCCCCGTGGCGGCTCGGGTCGCAGCAC
>JAJEOU010000850.1:0-34461 GCA_021534815.1 Acrocephalus arundinaceus
CCTTTTCTCACAACTCCCAAACCCGGAGAATTCCCATTCGTTCGGCATTCCCCAAAATCCCATTTTTCCATAGAAATTCCTGGAATTCTCTGGAATTCCAGCTCACCTGGTGCCTCAGGCAGTGCTCCAGGAAGGCGCTGCCGTTTTTCTTCTCTGTCACCAAACCCCATTCACTCACAACTCCCAAACCCACGGAATTCCCATCGGTTCAGCATTCCCAAATCCCATTTTTCCCTGGAATTTTCTGGAATTCTGGCTCACCTGGTACCTCCTGCAGCGCTGCTGGAAGGCGCTGCCATTCTTGTTGAGGCAATTCCCGAATCTCCTTTTACCAATTCCCAATTCCCATTCTTCCCAGGGAATTCCCATCGGTTCAGCATTCCCAAATCCCGTTTTTCCCCGGAATTCCCTGGAATCCCGGCTCACCTGGTGCCTCATGAAGTGCTGCTGGAAGGCGTTGCCGTTCTTGAAGACCTTGAGGCAGTAGGGGCACAGGAGGTGCCGCGTGTCCTCGTGGATCAGGCGGAAGTGGCTGTCCACCTCCGAGTACAGCGACGAGCGGTACTGGCACACCTGGGAATCCGGGAAAAACACGGAAAACACGGAAAAGCCGGGGTTAGAGACAGGAAATTCCGGGGTTAGAGACAGGAAATTCCGAGGGTTAGAGAGAGGAAATTCCGGGGTTAGAGAGAGGAAATTCCGGGGTTAGAGACAGGAAATTCCAGGGGTTAGAGAGAGGAAATTCCAGGGGTTAGAGACAGGAAATTCCGGGGGTTAGAGACAGGAAATTCCGGGGTTAGAAAGAGGAAATTCCGGGGTTAGAGACAGGAAATCCAGGGGTTAGAGACAGGAAAATCCGGGATTAGAGAGAGGAAATTCCGGGGTTAGAGACAGGAAATTCCGGGGTTAGAGACAGGAAATTCGGGGGTTAGAGACAGGAAATTCCGGGGTTAGAAAGAGGAAATTCCGGGGTTAGAGACAGGAAATCCAGGGGTTAGAGACAGGAAAATCCGGGATTAGAGAGAGGAAATTCCGGGGTTAGAGACAGGAAATTCCGGGGTTAGAGAGAGGAAATTCCGGGATTAGAGAGAGGAAATTCCGGGGTTAGAGAGAGGAAATTCCGGGGTTAGAGAGAGGAAATTCCGGGGTTAGAGAGAGGAAATTCCGGGGTTAGAGAGAGGAAATTCCGGGGTTAGAGACAGGAAATCCAGGGGTTAGAGACAGGAAAATCCGGGGTTAGAGACAGGAAATTCCGGGGTTAGAGAGAGGAAAATCCGGGGTTAGAGAGAGGAAAATCCAGGGTTAGAGAGAGGAAATTCCGGGATTAGAGAGAGGAAATTCCGGGGTTAGAGACAGGAAATTCCGGGGTTAGAGAGAGGAAATTCCGGGGTTAGAGAGAGGAAAATCCGGGGTTAGAGAGAGGAAAATCCAGGGTTAGAGAGAGGAAATTCCGGGATTAGAGAGAGGAAATTCCGGGGTTAGAGACAGGAAATCCAGGGATTTGGGGTGTTTGAATATGAGGGGGCAAAATCCCGGAAAATCCCAGAAAATCTGGGGTTAGAGAGAGGAAATTCCGGGGGTTTGGGGTGTTCGAATATGAGGGGGGAAATCCCAGAAAATCCAGGATTAGAGAGAGGAAAATCCGGGATTAGAGAGAGGAAATTCAGGGATTACAGACAGGAAATTCCGGGATTAGAGAGAGGAAAATCCGGGATTAGAGAGAGGAAAATTCAGGGTTAGAGAGAGGAAAATCAGGGGTTTGGGGTGTTCGAATATGAGGGGGGAAAATCCCAGAAAATCCCAGAAATTCCAGGAAATTCCGGGGTTAGAGAGAGGAAAATCCAGGGGTTTGGGGTGTTCGAATATGAGGGGGCAAAATCCTGGAAAATCCCAGAAAATCTGGGGTTAGAGAGAGGAAAATCCGGGATTAGAGAGAGGAAATTCCGGGGTTAGAGAGAGGAAATTCCGGGGTTAGAGAGAGGAAATTCAGGGATTTGGGGTTGTGAACGAGGAGGGGGTAAAATCCCAGAAAATGCCAGAAATTCCAGGAAAATCCGGGATTAGAGAGAGGAAAATCCGAGATTAGAGAGAGGAAATTCCGAGATTAGAGAGAGGAAATTCCAGGATTAGAGAGAGGAAATTCCGGGGTTAGAGAGGAAATTCCAGGGGTTTGGGGTGTTCGAATATGAGGGGGCAAAATCCTGAAAAATCCCAGAAAATCCCAGAAATTCCAGGATTAGAGAGAGGAAATTCCAGGGGTTTGGGGTGTTCGAATATGAGGGGGGAAATACTGGAAAATCACAGAAAATCCAGGATTAGAGAGAGGAAAATCCGGGATTAGAGAGAGGAAATTCCAGGGGTTTGGGGTGTTCAAATATGAGGGGGGGAAAATCCTGAAAAATCTCAGAAAATCCGGGATTAGAGAGAGGAAATTCAGGGATTTGGGGTGGTGAATGAGGAGGGGGGAAAATCCCAGAAAATCCCAGAAATTCCAGGAAATTCCAGGGTTAGAGAGAGGAAAATCCGGGATTAGAGAGAGGAAATTCTGGGGTTAGAGAGAGGAAATTCCGGGGGTTTGGGGTGTTCGAATATGAGGGGGGAAATACTGGAAAATCACAGAAAATCCAGGATTAGAAAGAGGAAAATCCGGGATTAGAGAGAAGAAATTCCAGGGTTAGAGAGCAGAAAAATCCAGGGGTTTGGGGTGTTGGGAAAAGGGGGGAAAATTCCCGGGATTTGGGGCATTTTGGCAGCAGGATGGGGGAAAATTCCAGAGATTTGGGGTGGTGGAAGAGGAGGGGGGAAAATCCGGGAAAATCCCAGAAAAACTGGGTTTAGAGAGAGGAAAATCCAGGGTTAGAGAGAGGAAATTCCGAGATTAGAGAGAGGAAATTCCGAGATTAGAGAGAGGAAATTCCAGGGGTTTGGGGTGTTTGAATATGAGGGGGGAAAATCCTGGAAAATCCCAGAAAATCCGGGATTAGAGAGAGGAAATTCCGGGATTAGAGAGAGGAAATTCCAGGGGTTTGGGGTGTTGGGAAAAGGGGGAAAATGGGAGAAAATTCCTGGAATTTGGGGCATTTCGGCAGCAGGATGGGGGAAATTCCGGATTTTTCCATACCTGGCACAGGCAGGGAATTCCTGAGGGATTTTTGGGAATTCCAGGTGGGAATTCCATGGATTTTTCCATACCTGGCAGACGTAGGGAATTATTCTGGGGTTTTTGGGAGCAAAAATCCGAATTTTTTGGGCACGAAATCCCGGGAATTTCAGTCCCTGGGGAACACAGGGAATTCCTGGTGGTATTTTGGGAATTCCAGGTGGGAATTCCATGGATTTTTCCATACCTGGCAGAAGTAGGGAATTATTTGGGATTTTTGGGGAGATTTTGAGGGCGAAAATGGGAATTTTTGGGCACCAAATCCCAGGAAATTCGGTCCCTGGAGCACACAGGGAATTCCTGAGGGATTTGTGGGAATTCCAGGTGGGAATTCCATGGATTTTTCCATACCTGGCAGACGTGGGGAATTATTTGGGATTTTTGAGGCTGTTTTGGAGGTGAAAATGTGAATTTTGGGCACCAAATCCCGGGAATTTCAGTCCCTGGGGAACACAGGGAATTCCTGGTGGTATTTTGGGAATTCCAGGTGGGAATTCCATGGATTTTTCCATACCTGGCAGAAGTAGGGAATTATTTGGGATTTTTGAGGCTGTTTTGGAGGTGAAAATGGGAATTTTTGGGCACCAAATCCTGGGAATTTCGGTCCCTGAGGCACACAGGGAATTCCTGTGGGATTTTTGGGAATTCCAGGTGGGAATTCCATGGATTTTTCCATACCTGGCAGAAGTAGGGAATTATTTGGGATTTTTGGGGAGATTTTGAGGGCGAAAATGGGAATTTTTGGGCACCAAATCCCAGGAAATTCGGTCCCTGGAGCACACAGGGAATTCCTGAGGGATTTGTGGGAATTCCAGGTGGGAATTCCATGGATTTTTCCATACCTGGCAGACGTGGGGAATTATTTGGGATTTTTGAGGCTGTTTTGGAGGTGAAAATGGGAATTTTTGGGCACCAAATCCCGGGAATTTCGGTCCCTGGGGCACACAGGGAATTCCTGTGGGATTTTTGGGAATTCCAGGTGGGAATTCCCAGGATTTTTCCATACCTGGCAGACGTAGGGCATCTCCCCAGGTTTGTGGGTGTCCTTCATGTGCTGCAGGAAGAGCGGCTCGCTCTCGAACGCCCACTCACAGATCTTGCACTTGGCTGCCAAAAAATTGGGAAAAAAGTGAAATTTGGGGAAAATTTGGGAGTTTGGGGGTGAGGGGAAAGGGGGAAAAAGGGGGAAAAGGGAAAATTGGGGAAAAAGGGGGAAAAGGGGAAAAAAGGGAAGAGGGAAGGGAAAAGAGGGGAAAAGGGGAGAAGTAGAGGAGAAAAAGGGGAAAAAGGGGGGAAAAGGGGAAAAAAGGGGAAAAGAAGAGGGGGAAAAGGAAAGGGGAAAAGCAGGGAAAGGGAGAAAAAGGGGAAAAGGGAGAAAAAGTGAGAAAAAGAAGAGGGAAAGGAGGGGAAAAAGGGAAGAAAAGAGGGAAAAAGCGAGGAAAGGGGAAAAGTAGGAAAAGGGGGGAAAAAGGAGGAAAAAACTGGGAAAGGAGAAAAAAGAGGGAAAAAGAGGGAAAAGGAGGAAAGGGGAGGAAAGGAGGGAAAAGGGGAGAAGGAGAAAAAATGGGGAAAAGGCAGAAAAGGGGAAAAAAAGGGAAAAAAGGGGAAAAAGGGGAAAAAGGGGAAAAAGGGGAAAAAGGGGAAAAGGGGAAAAGGGGAAAAAGGGGAAAAGGGGGAAAAAGGGGAAAAAGGGGAAAAAGGGGGAAAAAGGGGGAAAAAGGGGAAATGGAAGGGAAAGGGAGAGGGAAGGGAAAAGAGGAAAAGGGAAGAAAAGGGGGAAAATAAGAGGAAAAAACAGGAAAAGCAGGAAAAGGGAAAAGAGGAAAAAGGGGTAAAAAGGGGGAAAAGGAAGGGGAAAAGGAGAAAAAGGGAGGAAAAGAGGGAAAAAGGGAGGAAAGGAGAAAAACAGGAAAAGAGAGGGGAAAGAGGGAAAAGGGGGGAAAAATGTGGGAAAAGGGGGAAAAGGGAGAAAAAGGGAAAAAAGGGGGGAAAAAGGGGGATAGGGAAAATAGGGGAGAGGGAAGGGAAAAGAGGGAAAAAGGGGAGAAAAAGGGAGGAAAAAGGGGAAAAAAGGGGAAAAGGGGAGAGGGAAGGGATAAGAGGGGAAAAGGGGAGAAATAGGGGAGAAAAAGGGGAAAAAAGGGGAAAAAAGGGGGGGAAGGAGAGAAAAGAAGGGGAAAGAAGGAAAAGGGGAAAAGGGGAAAAAAGGGGGAAAAGGGGGGAAAGGGGGAAAAAATGGGTAAAAGGGGGAAAAGGGGGAAAAGGGGAAAAGAGAAGAGGGAAAAGCAGGGAAAATGGGGGAAAAGGATGGAAAACGGGGAAATCAGGAAAAGGGTGAAAAAGAGGGAAAATGAGAGAAAAGAAGGAAAAGCATGAAAAGGGGGAAGAGGGAAAATGGTGAAAAAAGAGGGAAAAGAAGAGGGGGGAAGGGAAGGGAAGGGAAGGGAAGGGAAGGGAAGGGAAGGGAAGGGAAGGGAAGGGAAGGGAAGGGAAGGGAAGGGAAGGGAAGGGAAGGGAAGGGAAGGGAAGGGAAGGGAAGGGAAGGGAAGGGAAGGGAAGGGAAGGGAAGGGAAGGGAAGGGAAGGGAAGGGAAGGGAAATCTATCAAAATTCAGGGATAAAAAATTCCCAGAAAAGCTCTGCCTGGGGGACTTTCAGGAGCTTTGGATGTTCCCCAGGTGGAACTGGAGAAGTGAAACTCAGGTGGGATTTGGGGTGAATTTTGTGGTGACCTCAAATAAGGGGCGAGTGAAGAGCCACTGATTTCCATCCTCGCATTCCCAACTAAATCCAGGAGGAAATTCCCAATTAAATCCCTAAAAACCTCAGGAAAAGCACTGACTGCTGCACTCGTAGGGGCTGTGAACATTCCCCAGGTGGAACTGGGGCTGGAAAAGTCAAATTTGGGTGGGATTTGGGGTGGATTTTGTGGGACAAATTTCCCTCCATGAATCCCCAGTAACTCCAGGAGGAAATTCCCAATTTAGGGATAAAAAATTCCCGGAAAAGCTCTGACTGATGGACTCGTAGGGGCTGTGCACGTTCTCCAAGTGCAGCTGGGGCTGGAAATGTGAAATTTGGCTGGGATTTGGGGTGGATTTTGTGGGACAAATTTCCCTCCATGAATCCCCAGTAACTCCAAGAGGAAATTCCCAACTAAATCCCAAAAAATCAGGAAAAGCTCTGACTGCTGCACTCGTAGGGGCTGTGGATGCTCTCCAGGTGGCACCAGAGGTGGAGAAGTGAAATTTTAGGGGGATTTGGGGTGGATTTTGTGGGACAGATTTCCCTCCATGAATCCCCAGTAACTCCAGGAGGAAATTCCCAACTAAATCCCAAAAATTCCCGGAAAAGCACTGACTGCTGCACTCGTAGGGGCTGTGCACGTTCTCCAGGTGCAGCTGCAGCTGGAAGGGGCTGGAGAAATGAAACTTGGGTGGGATTTGGAGTGTCCTCCAATGGGGCGACCTTCCCTAAATAAATCCCCAATGAATCCAGGAGGAAATTCCCAACTAAATCCCAAAAAAATCAGGAAAAGCTCTGACTGCTGCACTCATAGGGGCTGTGGATGCTCTCCAGGTGGCACCAGAGGTGGAGAAGTGAAATTTTAGGGGGATTTGGGGTGGATTTTGTGGGACAAATTTCCCTCCATGAATCCCCAGTAACTCCAGGAGGAAATTCCCAATTTCGGGATAAAAAATTCCCGGAAAAGCTCTGACTGCTGCACTCGTAGGGGCTGTGCACGTTCTCCAGGTGGAACTGGAAATGTGAAACTCAGCTGGGATTTGGGGTGGATTTTGTGGTGACCTCAAACAACGGGTGAGGGAGGAGCCACAAATTTCCCTCCGTGAATTCCCCAGTAACTCCAGGAGGAAATTCCCAACTAAATCCCAAAAAAATCAGGAAAAGCTCTGACTGCTGCACTCGTAGGAGCTGTGGATGCTCTCCAGGTGGCACCAGAGGTGGAGAAGTGAAATTTTAAAGGGATTTGGGGTGGATTTTGCGGTGACCTCGAGCAAGGAGCAAAGGAAGGAGCCACAGATTTCCCTCCATCAATCCCCACTAACTCCAGGAGGAAATTCCCAACTAAATCCCAAAAATTCCCGGAAAAGCTCTGACTGCTGCACTCGTAGGGGCTGTGCACGTTGTCCAGGTGCAGCTGCAGCTGGAAGGGGCTGGAGAAATGAAACTTGGGTGGGATTTGGGGTGGATTTGCTGGGACAAATTTCCCTCCATGAATTCCCACTAACTCCAGGAGGAAATTCCCAATTTAGGGATAAAAAATTCCCGGAAAAGCTCTGACTGCTGCACTCGTAGGGGCTGTGCACGTTCTCCAGGTGGAACTGGGGCTGGAAAAGTCAAATTTGGCTGGGATTTGGAGTGGATTTTGTGGGACAAATTTCCCTCCATGAATCCCTAGTAACTCCAGGAGGAAATTCCCAATTTAGGGATAAAAAATTCCCGGAAAAGCTCTGACTGCTGCACTCGTAGGGGCTGTGCACGTTCTCCAGGTGCAGCTGCAGCTGGAAGGGGCTGGAGAAATGAAACTTGGGTGGGATTTGGAGTGTCCTCCAATGGGGCGACCTTCCCTAAATAAATCCCCAATGAATCCAGGAGGAAATTCCCAACTAAATCCCAAAAAAATCAGGAAAAGCTCTGACTGCTGCACTCATAGGGGCTGTGGATGCTCTCCAGGTGGCACCAGAGGTGGAGAAGTGAAATTTTAGGGGGATTTGGGGTGGATTTTGTGGGACAAATTTCCCTCCATGAATTCCCACTAACTCCAGGAGGAAATTCCCAATGTAGGGATAAAAAATTCCCAGAAAAGCACTGACTGCTGCACTCGTAGGGGCTGTGCACGTTCTCCAGGTGGAACTGGGGCTGGAAATGTGAAATTTGGCTGGGATTTGGGGTGGATTTGCTGGGACAGATTTCCCTCCATGAATCCCCAGTAACTCCAGGAGGAAATTCCCAACTAAATCCCAAAAATTCCCGGAAAAGCTCTGACTGCTGCACTCGTAGGGGCTGTGCACGTTCTCCAGGTGCAGCTGCAGCTGGAAGGGGCTGGAGAAATTAAATTTGGGTGGGATTTGGGGTGGATTTTGTGGGACAAATTTCGTCTCCATGAATCCCCACTAACTCCAGGAGGAAATTCCCAACTAAATCCCAAAAATTCCCGGAAAAGCACTGACTGCTGGACTCGTAGGGGCTGTGCACGTTCTCCAGGTGCAGCTGCAGCTGGAAGGGGGTGCTGAAGTGGCGGTAGCAGTGCTGGCAGATCGTGTGCACGTCCACCTCGCCGTTCTGCTGGTCCAGCTCCACGTGGTGCTTCATGTGGTTCATGAACCTGCAGGGCAAATCCAGGGATTCCTGGGGCTCATCCAGGGAAAATCGGGGTTCCTGTGGTGTTTTCAGCTCCGTTTGGGGATGTTTGTGGGGAATTCGGGGTGATTTTTGGGGTAATTCCTCACTAGGGAGGTCCCAGTGTCCATCACAATCCCAGCTCATTCCCAGATAATTTCCAGCTCATTCCCAGATAATTCCCAGCTCATTCCCAGATAATTCCCAGCTCATTCCCAGATAATTCTCACACTCTCAGATAATTCCCAGCTCATTCTCAGATTCTCAGCTCATTTCCAGATCATTCCCAGCTCATTCCCAGGTAATTCCCAGCTCTTTCCCAGTTAATTCTCACATTCCCAGATAATTCCCAGCTCATTCCCAGTTAATTCCCAGCTCATTCCTAGATAATTCCCCAGTAATTCCCACAATCTTGGATAATTCCTACAATCCCAGTTAATTCCCAGCTCATTCCCAGCCCATTTTTTGGATATTCCTGGGTAATTCCTGGATAATTCCTCACTGGGGCTGTTCTCGAATGCTCGGTGCCCACATTCCAGTGCCCAGCATTCCCAGATAATTCCCAGATCATTCCCAGTTCATTCCCAGATTCTCAGCTCATTCCCACATTCCCAGCTCATTCCCAGCCAATTTCTGGGATATTCCTGGGTTATTCCTGGATAATTCCTGGGTAATTCCTCACTGGGGAGGTGCTCAGTGCCCACATTCCAGTGCCCATCATTCCCACATTCCCAGATAATTCCCAGCTCATTCCCAGCTCGTTCCCACAATTCCCAGCTCATTCCCAGATAATTTCCTCATTCCCAGCCCATTTTTGGGATATTCCTGGATAATTCCTGGGGAATTCCTCACTGGGGCTGTTCTTGAGTGCTCGGTGCCCACATTCCAGTGCCCAGCATTCCCAGATAATTCCCAGCTCATTCCCAGATCATTTCCTCATTCCCTGATAATTCCCACATTCCCAGGTTATTCCTGGATTATTCCCAGATAATTAACAGCTAATTAATGGCTAATTAATGGCTAATCACTCACCAGATGTTCTTGAGGCGCTTGGTGCAGTGAGGGCAGCAGTGCCCAGTCCCAGTTCCCATCATTCCCACATTCCCACCTCATTCCCAGGTTACTCCTGGATTATTCTCAGATAATTAATTGGCTAATTAATGTCTAATTAATAATTAATGGCTAATCACTCACCGGATGTTGTTGTTGAGGCGCTTGGTGCAGTGAGGGCAGCGGTGCCCATCATGCCCACAACCCCAGCAAATTCCCAGGTTACTCCTGGGTTATTTCCCAATAATTACCAGCTCATTAATGACTAATTAATGACTAATGACTCACCGGATGTTGTTTTTGAGGCGCTTGGTGCAGTGGGGGCAGCGGAAGGACGTTGGCACCCTGGGGCAGGGGGGCACAGCCGCCCCCGTCACCACTGCCAGGTTATTAATGAACAATTCCCAGACAATTACCAGCTCATTAATGACTAATTAATGACTAATGACTCACCGGATGTTGTTTTTGAGGCGCTTGGTGCAGCGGGGGCAGCGGAAGGACGTTGGCACCCTGGGGCAGGGGGGCACGGCCGCGCCCATCACCACTGCCAGGTTACTCCCAGATAATTACCAGATCATTAACAGCTCATTAATGACTAATTACTCATTAATGACTCACCGGATGTTGTTTTTGAGGCGCTTGGTGCAGTGGGGGCAGCGGAAGGACGTCGGCACCCTGGGGCAGGGGGGCACGGCCGCCCCCATCACCACTCCCAGGTTACTCCCAGGTAACCAATGGGTAATTAATGAACAATTAACAGATAATTAATCACTGATCACTCACCGGATGTTGTTTTTGAGGCGCTTGGTGCAGTGGGGGCAGCGGAAGGACGTCGGCACCCTGGGGCAGGGGGGCATGGCCGCCCCCATCACCACTGCCAGGTTATTAATGAACAATTCCCAGACCATTAACAGCTCATTAATGACTAATTACTCATTAATGACTCACCGGATGTTGTTTTTGAGGCGCTTGGTGCAGTGGGGGCAGCGGAAGGACGTCGGCACCCTGGGGCAGGGGGGCACAGCTGCCCCCTTGCCCCCGTCCCGCCCGTAGTAGAACTCATCCACCAGCATGATCAGCTTGGCCTGGGCGGGGTCGGCCCCGCCCTCCCCGGGGTCAGCCCCGCCCTTGGGTGGGGTCGGGGGCGGGGCCGGGGCCGCGCCCTGGGCGGGGCTCGGGGCCTTGGCCGAGGGCGGGGCCGGCTCTGAATCCAGGGATTTGCGTTTCTTCAGGAATTCCACCAGCTCCGGGCAGCAGTACTGGGGAAATGGGGATTAATTAATGGGGGGATTAATTAATTGGGTCATTAACGAGGGTGATAAATTAATGGGGTGATTAACGAGGGTGATTAATCAATGGGGTGATTAACGGGGGGATTAATTAATGGGGTGATTAACGAGGGTGATTAATTAATGGGGTTATTATGGTGATTAATGAATGTGGTAATTAACGGGGTGATTAATTAATGAGGTGATTCATTAATGTGGTAATTAATGGGGTGATTAACGAGGGTGATTAATCAATGGGGTGATTATGGTGATTAATTAATGTGGTAATTACCAGGGCAATTAATTAATGAGGTGATTCATTAATGTGGTAATTAACGGGGTGATTAATTTATGGGGTCACTAACAGAGTGATTAACACGGTGATTATTTGATGTGGTCATTAATGGGATGATTATCAGGGTGATTAATGGGGCAATTAATTAATGGGGTAATTATTGGGTTAATTAATTAATGGGGTCATTAACAGGGTGGTTAACAGAGTGCTTAATGGGGCAATTAATGGGGTCACTAATGGGAATTACTTAACAGGGGTGATTAATTAATGGGGTCATTAACAGGGTGGTTAACAGGGTGATTAATTCATGGGCCATTAACAGAGTGAATAATGAGGTAATTAATTACTGGGTACATTAATGGGGTGGTTAACAGGATAAATAATGGGGTCATTAATGGGATCATTAATTGGGCAATTAACAGTAATGGGGTAATTAACAAGGTAATTAATTAAAGGGGTCATTAATGGGGTAATTAACGGCTGCCCCTTAGAGTGGGGATGGGATAATTAACATAGAGGTGTTTGACTGGGCATGGGGTTAATCCCTACTCATTAAACTGGGGCTGGGATTAATTCCTACTAATTAAACTGGGTCTGGGGTTAATCCCTGCTCATTAAACTGGGGCTGGGATTAATCTCTGCTCGTTAAACTGGGGTTGGGATTAATCTCTGCTCATTAAACTGGGGCTGGGATTAATCTCTGCTCGTTAAACTGGGGCTGGGATTAATTCCTACTCATTAAACTGGGTCTGGGGTTAATCCCTGCTCGTTAAACTGGGTCTGGGATTAATTCCTACTCATTAAACTGGGGCTGGGGTTAATCCCTGCTCATTAAACTGGGGCTGGGATTAATTCCTACTCATTAAACTGGGTCTGGAATTAATTCCTACTAATTAAACTGGGGCTGGGATTAATCTCTGCTCGTTAAACTGGGTCTGGGGTTAATCCCTGCTCATTAAACTGGGGCTGGGATTAATTCCTACTCATTAAACTGGGTCTGGGATTAATCCCTGCTCATTAAACTGGGTCTGGAATTAATTCCTACTAATTAAACTGGGTCTGGGGTTAATCCCTGCTCGTTAAACTGGGCCTGGAATTAATTCCTACTCATTAAACTGGGTCTGGGGTTAATCCCTGCTCATTAAACTGGGGCTGGGATTAATTCCTACTAATTAAACTGGGGCTGGGATTAATTCCTACTAATTAAACTGGGTCTGGGGTTAATCCCTACTCATTAAACTGGGGCTGGGATTAATTCCTACTCATTAAACTGGGTCTGGGGTTAATCCCTGCTCGTTAAACTGGGGCTGGGATTAATTCCTACTCATTAAACTGGGGCTGGGATTAATTCCTACTAATTAAACTGGGTCTGGGGTTAATCCCTGCTCATTAAACTGGGGCTGGGATTAATTCCTACTAATTAAACTGGGTCTGGGGTTAATCCCTGCTCGTTAAACTGGGGCTGGGATTAATTCCTACTAATTAAACTGGGTCTGGGGTTAATCCCTGCTCATTAAACTGGGGCTGGGATTAATTCCTACTAATTAAACTGGGTCTGGGGTTAATCCCTGCTCGTTAAACTGGGTCTAGAACTAATCCCTGCTCATTAAACTGGGGCTGGGATTAATCCCTGCTCATTGAAGTGAATCTAGAAATAATTAATTAAGAGACATTGAACTGGGTCTGGAATTAATCCCCACTCCTTAAACTGGGTCTAGAAGGAATCTCCACTCATTAAGCCAGGTCTAGAATTAACCCCGACTCATTAAACTGAATCTAGAAATAATTAATTTAGGGACACTGAACTGGGTCTGGAATTAATCCCCACTCATTCAACTGAATATAAATATAATTAATTTAGCGACATTGAAGTGGGTCTGGAACTAATCTCCATTCGTTAAGATGGGTCTAAAATTAATCCCCACTCATTAAGCCGGGTCTAGAATTAACCCCGACTCATTAAACTGAATCTAGACATAATTAATTTAGAGACATTAAACTGGGTCTGGAATTAATCCTCACTCATTAAACTGGGTCTAGAATTAACCCCCCTGGCTAATCCAGGTCTGGAATGGATCCCCCCTGGTTAATCCGGGTCTAGAATTAACCCTGGCTCATTAAACTGAATTTAGAAATAATGAATTTAGAGATACTGAACTGGGTCTGGAATTAATCCCCACTCATTACACTGAATTTAGATATAATTAATTTAGAGACACTGAACTGGGTCTAGAACTAATTTCCATTCGTTAAGATGGGTCTAAAATTAATCCCCACTCATTAAACTGGGTCTGGAATTAACCCTGACTTATTAAACTGAATCTAGAAATAATGAATTTAGAGATACTGAACTGGGTCTGGAATTAATCCTCACTCACTAATCTTAGTCTAGAATTAACCCTGATTTATTAAACTGAATCTAGAAATGATTAATTTAGAGACATTGAACTGGGTCTAGAATTAATTCCCATTCGTTAAGATGGGTCTAAAATTAATCCCAACTAATTAAACTGGGTCTAGAATTAGCCCTGACTCATTAAACTGAAACTAGAAATAATGAATTTAGAGATACTGAACTGGGTTTGGAATTAATCCTCACTCCTTAAACTGGGTCTGGAATGGATCCCCCCTGGTTAATCCGGGTCTGGAATGGATCCCCCCAGTTAACCCGGGTCTGGCCCGGGTCAGGCACACTTACACACATGTGTCCCCACAGATCCCCCCCAGTTAACCCGGGTCTGGCCCGGGTCAGGCACACTTACACACATGTGTCCCCACAGATCCCCCCCAGTTAACCCGGGTCTGGCCCGGGTCAGGCACACTTACACACATGTGTCCCCACAGATTCCCCCCAGTTAACCCGGGTCTGGCCCGGGTCAGGCACACTTACACACATGTGTCCCTGCAGATCCCCCCCAGTTAACCCGGGTCTGGCCCGGGTCAGGCACACTTACACACATGTGTCCCCACAGATCCCCCCCAGTTAACCCGGGTCTGGCCCGGGTCAGGCACACTTACACACACGTGTCCCCGCAGATCCCCCCCAGTTAACCCGGGTCTGGCCCGGGTCAGGCACACTTACACACACGTGTCCCCACAGATCCCCCCCAGTTAACCCGGGTCTGGCCCGGGTCAGGCACACTTACACACACGTGTCCCCACAGATCCCCCCCAGTTAACCCGGGTCTGGCCCGGGTCAGGCACACTTACACACACGTGTCCCCACAGATCCCCCCCAGTTAACCTGGGTCTGGCCCGGGTCAGGCACACTTACACACACGTGTCCCTGCAGATCCCCCCAGTTAACCCGGGTCTGGCCCGGGTCAGGCACACTTACACACATGTGTCCCCACAGATTCCCCCAGTTAACCCGGGTCTGGCCCGGGTCAGGCACACTTACACACACGTGTCCCCACAGATTCCCCCCAGTTAACCCGGGTCTGGCCCGGGTCAGGCACACTTACACACATGTGTCCCCGCAGCGCCTCGGTGACGCGGAACTGGGAGTCACACCTGGGGCAGACCTTGCGGCCGCCGTCCTGGAAATCCAGGCTGGGGATGGGCGAGGAGCTGCCTGCAGGGAGGGGCACGGATCAGAGACCCCGGCCCCTCTTAGCCCACAGAAATCCCGGATTTTAACAGCCTAAATCCCATAAAAATCCCAAATTCCCGGATTTTCACAGCCTAAATCCCATAAAAATCCCAAATTCCCGGATTTTCACAGCTTAAATCCTATAAAAATCCCAAATTCCCGGATTTTCACAGCCTAAATCCCATAAAAATCCCAAATTCCCGGATTTTAACTGCCTAAATCCCATAAAAATCCCAAATTCCTGGATTTTCACAGACTAAATCCCAAATTCCCGGCTTTTCACAGCCTAAATCCCATAAAAATCCCAAATTCCCGGATTTTAACTGCCTAAATCCCATAAAAATCCCAAATTCCCGGATTTTAACAGCTTAAATCCCATAAAAATCCCAAATTCCCGGATTTTCACAGCCTAAATCCCATAAAAATCCCAAATTCCCGGATTTTCACAGCCTAAATCCCATAAAAATCCCAAATTCCCGGATTTTCACAGCCTAAATCCCATAAAAATCCCAAATTCCCGGATTTTCACAGCCTAAATCCCATAAAAATCCCAAATTCCTGGATTTTCACAGCCTAAATCCCATAAAAATCCCAAATTCCCGGATTTTCACAGCCTAAATCCCATAAAAATCCCAAATTCCCGGATTTTAACAGCTTAAATCCCATAAAAATCCCAAATTCCCGGCTTTTCACAGCCTAAATCCCATAAAAATCCCTAATTCCTGGATTTTCCCAGCCTCAATCCCACAAAAATTCCAAATTCCCAGTTTTTCCAAGCCCCAATCCCACAGAAATCCCAAAATCTCTGCTTTTCACAGCCTAAATCACATAAAAATCCCAAATTCCCGGCTTTTCACAGCCTAAATCCCATAAAAATCCCAAATTCCCGGATTTTCACAGCCTAAATCCCATAAAAATCCCAAATTCCCGGATTTTAACTGCCTAAATCCCATAAAAATCCCAAATTCCCGGATTTTAACTGCCTAAATCCCATAAAAATCCCAAATTCCCGGATTTTCACAGACTAAATCCCATAAAAATCCCAAATTCCCGGCTTTTCACAGCCTAAATCCCATAAAAATCCCAAATTCCTGGATTTTCACAGACTAAATCCCATAAAAACCCCAAATTCCTGGATTTTCCCAGCCTCAATCCCACAAAAATTCCAAATTCCCAGTTTTTCCAAGCCCCAATCCCACAGAAATCCCAAAATCTCTGCTTTTCACAGCCTAAATCCCATAAAAATCCCAAATTCCCGGATTTTAACATCTTAAATCCCATAAAAATCCCAAATTCCCGGATTTTAACAGCCTAAATCCCATAAAAACCCCAAATTCCTGGATTTTCACAGCCTAAATCCCAAATTCCCGGCTTTTCACAGCCTAAATCCCATAAAAATCCCAAATTCCTGGATTTTCCCAGCCTCAATCCCACAAAAATTCCAAATTCCCAGTTTTTCCAAGCCCCAATCCCACAGAAATACCAAAATCTCTGCTTTTCACAGCCTAAATCCCACAAAAATCCCAAACTCCAGGATTTTCAGAGCCCAAATCCTACAGAAATCCCAAATTCCTGGTTTTTCACAGCCCCAATCCCACAGAAATCCCAAACTCCTGGATTTTCACAGCTTAAATCCCACAAAAATCCCTAATTCTCTGCTTTTCCCAGCCTCAGTCCCACAAAACCCCCAAATTCCCAGCTTTTCCCAGCCTCAATCCCACAAAAATTCCAAATTCCCAGTTTTTCCAAGCCTCAATCCCACAAAAATCCCAAATTCTCTGATTTTCAGAGTCCAAATCCTACAGAAAACCCAAACTCTCTCTTTTTCCCAGCCTCAATCCCACAAAAATCCAAAATTCCCAGCTTTTCCCAGCCCAAATCCCACAAAAATCCCAAATTCCTGGATTTTCCCAGCCTCAATCCCACAAAAACCCCAAATTCCCAATTTAAATCAACTTCTGTCTCCCAACTCCATGAAATTTCTGGGATTTACCCCAAATTTTTCTGCCAAATGCCTCCAAATGAAATTTCAGGGATTTAAACCACATTTTGGCTCCCAATGATGTGAAAATTATGGGATTTACCCCAAATTTTGGCTCCCAATGATGTGAAATTTATGGGATTTACCCCAAATTTTGGCTCCCACTGATGTGAAATTTATGGGATTTACCCCAAATTTTGGCTCCCAATGCCATGAAATTTAAAGGACTTAAACCCAAACTTTGGATCTCAATAGCATGAAATTTAAGAGACTTTAATCCAAATTTTGGCTCCCAATGCCATGGAATTCAATGGACTTAAACCCAAATTTTGGCTCCCAAAGCCATGAATTTTAAAGGACTCAAACCCCAATTTTGGCTCCCAAGCCCCCAGGCTGCCCCTCAACCCCCAAATTTCCCCCCGAAATTTGGAATTCCCGGGATTTACCTTTTAAGGACGCAGACAACCCAAATTTTGCCTCCCAAGACCCCCCTCAAACCCCAAAATTTCCCCCCAAAATTTGGAATTCCCAGGATTTCCCTTTAAGGGATACAAACAACCCAAATTTTGGCTCCCAAGCCCCCAGATCCCCCCTCAAACCCCAAATTTCCCCCTGAAATTTGGAATTCCCAGGATTTACCTTTTAAGGATACAGACAACCCCAATTTTGGCTCCCAAGCCCCCAGATCCCCCCTCAAACCCCCAAATTTCCCCCCGAAATTTGGAATTCCCGGGATTTACCTTTTAGGGATACAGACAACCCAAATTTTGGCTCCCAAGCCTCCAGACCCCCCCTCAAACCCCAAATTTCCCCCCAAAATTTGGAATTCCCAGGATTTCCCTTTTAGGGATACAGACAACCCAAATTTTGGCTCCCAAGCCTCCAGACCCCCCCTCAAACCCCAAATTTCCCCCCGAATTTCGGAATTCCCAGGATTTACCTTTTAAGGATACAGACAACCCCAATTTTGGTTCCCAAGCCCCCAGCCCCCTCCCCAAACCCCCGAATTTCCCCCCGAAAATTGGAATTCCCGGGATTTACCTTTTAAGGATACAGACAACCCCAATTTTGGTTCCCAAGCCCCCAGACCCCCCCCAAACCCCCAAATTTCCCCCCGAATTTCGGAATTCCCGGGCTTTACCTTTCCTGGGTGCCGAGGACGCCGCGGCCTCGCTGGCGGTGCCGCGCTGGGCGGGCCCGGGGCTGCTGTTGGGCACGGCCAGCGCCGCGGGGCCGTGGGCCACCGAGGGCACCGTGCCCAGCGTGTTCACCAGCTTGGCCACCTCGGGGCCACCGCCGGGGCCACCGCCGGCATCGCCGGGAACGCCCGGGCGCTTCACCGTCACAAAGCTGGCGATGCTCACTGTGAGGAGAGAGAGATTCCATGGAATTCCCAATTCCCAAATGAGTGGGAATTCAGTCAATCCCACAATCAACCCTTGAGGCGTCATCAAAAATGGTTTGGGCGAAATTCCCAAGGAATTCCCAAAGGGAATTGGGGTGGGAATTCAGCCAGCCCCACCAATCACCCCCTGAGGGTTCGTGAGAAATGGTTTGGGTGAAATCCCAATGGAATTCCCAAAGGGAATTGGGGTGGGAATTCAGCCAATCCCACAATCAACCCTTGAGGGTTCATGAGAAATGGTTTGGGTGAAATTCCAATGGAATTCCCAAAGGGAATTGGGGTGGGAATTCAGTCAACTCCAGCAATCACCCCCTGAGGGTTCATGAGAAATGGTTTGGGTGAAATCCCAATGGAATTCCCAAAGGGAATCGGGGTGGGAATTCAGCCAGCCCCAGCAATCACCCCCTGAGGGTTCATGAGAAATGGTTTGGGTGAAATTTCCATGGAATTCCCAAAGGGAAGCAGGTTGGGAATTCAGTCACTCCCTCCATTTGCCCCCTTGAGGTTTCAGCACAAATGGTTTGGGTGAAATTCCAATGGAATTCCCAAAGGGAAGCGGCACCGCCGGCATCACCGGGAACGCCCGGGCGCTTCACCGTCACAAAGCTGGCGATGCTCACTGTGAGGGGAGAGAGATTCCAATGGGATTCCCAAAGGGAATTGGGGTGGGAATTCAGTCTACCCCACCAATCACCCCTTGAGGCTCCAGCATAAATGGTTTGGATGAAATCCCAATGGAATTCCCAAAGGGAATTGGGGTGGGAATTCAGCCACTCCCTCCATTTGCCCCCCTTGAGGTTTCAGCACAAATGGTTTGGGTGAAATTTCCATGGAATTCCCAAAGGGAATTGGGATGGGAATTCAGTCATCCCCACCAATCACCCCCTGAGGCTTCATGAGAAATGGTTTGGGTGAAATCCCAATGGAATTCCCAAAGGGAATCGGGGTGGGAATTCAGCCAGCCCCAGCAATCACCCCCTGAGGGTTCATGAGAAATGGTTTGGGTGAAATTCCAGTGCAATTCCAGCCTGGAATTCCACCCTCTTCACCTGTCCAAGCTCTTCTACTTCAAGGCGCCAGGAGAAGTGAATTGGGCAAAATTCCCAAGGAATTCCCAAAGAGATTTGCGGTGGGAATTCAGCCAACCTCTCCACTTCCCACTTGAGGTTTCAGCACAAATGGTTTGAGTGAAATCCCAATGGAATTCCAGTCTGGAATTCCATCCCCACCACTTGCCCCGGCTCTTCTACTTGATACTCACTGCACAAGGGGAGAGGATTCCAATGGGATTCCCAAAGGCAATTGGGATGGGAATTCAGTCATCCCCAGCAATCACCCCTTGAGGGTTCATGAGAAATGGTTTGGATGGAATTCCAACAAAACTCCAACGAAATTCTGGCCAGGAATTCCCAACCTGAGCCAGATTCTCCTCATTTCCCAATCTGTGTTTGGACAAAATTCCAATGCAATTCCAGCCAGAAATTCCCAAACTTCTCCAGCTTCTCCTCATTTCCCAATCTACATCTGGACAAAATTCCAAAGAAATTCCAGCCAGGGATTACCGACCTGGGCCAGTTTTGAACCGGAACTTCTCCAGCTTCTCCTCATTTCCCAGTTTGGACAAAACTCCAATGACATTCCAGCCAGGAATTCCAGCCAGGAATTCCCAACCTGAACCAGTTTTGAACCAAAACTTCTCCAGCTTCTCCTCATTTCCCAACCTATGTCTGGACAAAACTCCAATGAAATTCCAGCCAGGAATTCCCAAACTCCCCCAGCTTCTCCCCATTTCCCAATCTGTGTTTGCACAAAATTCCAATGGAATTCCAGCCAGGAATTCCCAAACTGAACCAGTTTTGAACCCAAACTCTCCCAGTTTCTCCTCATTTCCCAGTCAGCGTTTGGACAAAATTCCAATGAAATTCCAGCCAGGGATTCCCAAACTTCTCCAGCTTATCCCCATTTCCCAAGCAGTGTTTGCACAAAATTCCAATGAAATTCCAGCCTGGAATTCCCAACCTGAACCAGATTTGAACCCAAACTTCTCCAGCTTCTCCTCATTTCCCAATCAGTGTTTGGACAAAATTCCAATGAAATTCCAGGCAGGAATTCCCAACCTGGATCACTTTTGAACCCAAACTCCCCCAGGTTCTCATTCCCCAATCTCTGAACAGACACTGAATGAAACATGAAAAACCCAAAGCTGCTCCCACAGATTTTCCACACCCGATCCCACAGAAATCCGGGATAATTCCCAACTAATTCCCAGGGAATTTGGGAATTGTGTGACTCACTCTGCTGGGGTGCCTGAGCCTGGGGCACGGTGCTGCGCAGCGTCAGCGTGGCCGGGATGACGGTGGCGAAGGCGTTGGCGCCCGGCCGCACCTGAGCCACCGGGGAGAACACCTGGGGCACACCCACGGCTGGCTTGACAAACTGGGTACCTGGGGCTGCAAACACACACATAGCCATGATCCAACCTCATTCCTGAAAAAATCTGGGATTTTCCAGCTTTTTTTTGGGATTTCCAGCTCGTTTCCTACTGGAGTTACTGAAATTACCATTGGGTACCTGGGGCACACCCACGGCTGGCTTGACAAACTGGGTACCTGGGGCTGGAAACATAAATACAGAGCGTGAGCCAATCCTGTTCCTGAAAAATTCTGGGAATATTTGGGATTTTCCAGCTTTATTTGGGATTTCCAGCTCGTTTCCTGCTGGAATTACTGAAATTACCACTGGGTACCTGGGGCACACCCACGGCTGGCTTGACAAACTGGGTACCTGGGGCTGAAAACATAAATACAGAGCATGATCTGATCCTGTTCCTGAAAAAATCCTGGAGAAATTGGGATTTTCCAGCTTTATTTGGGATTTCCAGCTCTTTTCCTGCTGGAATTACTGAAATTACCACTGGGTACCTGGGGCACACCCACGGCTGGTTTGACAAACTGGGTACCTGGGGCTGAAAACATAAATACAGAGCATGATCCAACCTCATTCCTGAAAAAATCCTGGAGAAATTGGGATTTTCCAGCTTTATTTGGGATTTATAGCTCATTTCCTGCTGGAATTACTGAAATTACCACTGGGTACCTGGGGCACACCCACGGCTGGCTTGACAAACTGGGTACCTGGGGCTGAAAACACAAACAGAGAGCATCATCTGAACCTGTTCCTGAAAAAATCCTGGAGAAATTGGGATTTTCCAGCTTTATTTGGGATTTACAGCTCATTTCCTGCTGGAATAACCAGAATTAATTAATGCCCATTGGGTACCTGGGGCACACCCACGGCTGGTTTAACAAACTGGGTACCTGGGGCTGCAAACACAAACAGAGCCATGATCCCATCATCCAGTCCTGTTCCTGAAAAAATCTGGGATTTTCCAGCTTTATTTGGGATTTTACACCTTTTTTTTTGGGATTTACAGCTTTATTTCCATGTGGAGTTATTGGAATTATTCAATCCCAACTGCTGGTTTAACAAACTGGGTACCTGGGGCTGGAAACATAAATACAGAGCGTGAGCCAATCCTGTTCCTGAAAAAATCTGGGAATATTTGGGATTTTCCAGCTTTATTTGGGATTTCCAGCTCGTTTTACTGCTGGAATTATTGAAATTATCACTGGGTACCTGGGGCTGAAAACAGACACACAGAGCCATGATCCCATCCTCCTGTTCCTGAAAAAATCTGGGAAAAACTGGGATTTTAGAGCTTTTTTTTGGGATTTCCAGCTCGTTTCCTGCTGGAGTTATTGGAATTATCCAATCCCAAGTGCTGCTTTAACAAACTGGGTACCTGGAGCTGAAAACACACACAGAGCCATGATCCCATCCTCCTGTTCCTGAAAAAATCTGGGAATATTTGGGATTGTACACCTTTTATTTTTGGGATTTACAGCTCATTTCTTGCTGGAATTAATCCCAAATTATGAATGTGTATCTGAAATTATTCAATCCCAAGTGCTGCTTTAACAAACTGGGTACCTGGGGCTGGAAACACACACAGAGCCATGAGCCAACCTCAGTCCTGAAAAAATCCTGGAGAAATTGGGATTTCCCAGCTTCATTTGGGATTTCCCAGCTTCATTTGGGATTTCCCAGCTTTATTTGGGATTTCCCAGCTACATTTGGGATTTCCCAGCTTTATTTGGGATTTCCCAGCTACATTTGGGATTTCCCAGCCACATTTGGGATTTCCCAGCTTCATTTGGGATTTCCCAGCTTTATTTGGGATTTCCCAGCTACATTTGGGATTTCCCAGCTTCATTTGGGATTTCCCAGCTTCATTTGGGATTTCCCAGCCACATTTGGGATTTCCCAGCTTCATTTGGGATTTCCCAGCTTCATTTGGGATTTCCAGCTTTATTTGGGATTTCCCAGCTTTATTTGGGATTTCCCAGCCTCATTTGGGATTTCCCAGCTTCATTTGGGATTTCCAGCTTCATTTGGGATTTCCCAGCCTCATTTGGGATTTCCCAGCCTCATTTGGGATTTCCCAGCTACATTTGGGATTTCCAGCTTCATTTGGGATTTCCCAGCCACATTTGGGATTTCCCAGCTTCATTTGGGATTTCCCAGCTTCATTTGGGATTTCCCAGCTTCATTTGGGATTTCCAGCTTCATTTGGGATTTCCCAGCCTCATTTGGGATTTCCCAGCTTCATTTGGGATTTCCCAGCCACATTTGGGATTTCCCAGCTTCATTTGGGATTTCCCAGCCACATTTGGGATTTCCCAGCTTCATTTGGGATTTCCAGCTTCATTTGGGATTTCCCAGCTTCATTTGGGATTTCCCAGCTTCATTTGGGATTTCCAGCTTCATTTGGGATTTCCCAGCTTTATTTGGGATTTCCCAGCCACATTTGGGATTTCCCAGCTTCATTTGGGATTTCCCAGCCACATTTGGGATTTCCCAGCTTCATTTGGGATTTCCCAGCTTTATTTGGGATTTCCAGCTTTATTTGGGATTTCCCAGCTACATTTGGGATTTCCAGCTTCATTTGGGATTTCCCAGCTTCATTTGGGATTTCCCAGCTTCATTTGGGATTTCCCAGCTTCATTTGGGATTTCCCAGCCACATTTGGGATTTCCCAGCTACATTTGGGATTTCCCAGCCACATTTGGGATTTCCCAGCTTCATTTGGGATTTCCAGCTTCATTTGGGATTTCCCAGCTTCATTTGGGATTTCCCAGCCACATTTGGGATTTCCCAGCTTCATTTGGGATTTCCCAGCCTCATTTGGGATTTCCCAGCTTCATTTGGGATTTCCCAGCTTTATTTGGGATTTCCAGCTTTATTTGGGATTTCCCAGCCACATTTGGGATTTCCAGCTTCATTTGGGATTTCCCAGCTACATTTGGGATTTCCCAGCTTCATTTGGGATTTCCAGCTTCATTTGGGATTTTCCAGCTTCATTTGGGATTTCCCAGCCACATTTGGGATTTCCCAGCCACATTTGGGATTTCCCAGCTTCATTTGGGATTTCCCAGCCACATTTGGGATTTCCCAGCCACATTTGGGATTTCCCAGCCTCATTTGGGATTTCCCAGCTTCATTTGGGATTTCCCAGCTTCATTTGGGATTTCCCAGCTTTATTTGGGATTTCCCAGCCTCATTTGGGATTTCCCAGCTTCATTTGGGATTTCCCAGCCACATTTGGGATTTCCAGCTTCATTTGGGATTTCCCAGCCACATTTGGGATTTCCAGCTTCATTTGGGATTTCCCAGCTTTATTTGGGATTTCCCAGCTTTATTTGGGATTTCCCAGCTTCATTTGGGATTTCCCAGCCACATTTGGGATTTCCCAGCTTCATTTGGGATTTCCCAGCTACATTTGGGATTTCCAGCTTTATTTGGGATTTCCAGCTTTATTTGGGATTTCCCAGCTTTATTTGGGATTTCCCAGCTACATTTGGGATTTCCCAGCCACATTTGGGATTTCCCAGCTTCATTTGGGATTTCCAGCTTTATTTGGGATTTCCCAGCTTCATTTGGGATTTCCCAGCTACATTTGGGATTTCCCAGCCACATTTGGGATTTCCCAGCTACATTTGGGATTTCCAGCTTCATTTGGGATTTCCCAGCTACATTTGGGATTTCCCAGCTTCATTTGGGATTTCCCAGCCTCATTTGGGATTTCCCAGCTTCATTTGGGATTTCCAGCTTTATTTGGGATTTCCCAGCTTTATTTGGGATTTCCAGCTTTATTTGGGATTTCCCAGCCTCATTTGGGATTTCCCAGCTTTATTTGGGATTTCCCAGCTTTATTTGGGATTTCCAGCTTTATTTGGGATTTCCCAGCCTCATTTGGGATTTCCCAGCTTCATTTGGGATTTCCCAGCTTCATTTGGGATTTCCAGCTTCATTTGGGATTTCCCAGCCACATTTGGGATTTCCCAGCTTCATTTGGGATTTCCCAGCCACATTTGGGATTTCCCAGCTTCATTTGGGATTTCCCAGCTACATTTGGGATTTCCAGCTTTATTTGGGATTTCCCAGCCACATTTGGGATTTCCCAGCTACATTTGGGATTTCCAGCTTTATTTGGGATTTCCCAGCTTTATTTGGGATTTCCAGCTTTATTTGGGATTTCCCAGCCTCATTTGGGATTTCCCAGCTTCATTTGGGATTTCCCAGCTACATTTGGGATTTCCAGCTTCATTTGGGATTTCCCAGCCACATTTGGGATTTCCCAGCTTCATTTGGGATTTCCCAGCTTCATTTGGGATTTCCCAGCTTTATTTGGGATTTCCCAGCTTCATTTGGGATTTCCCAGCTTCATTTGGGATTTCCCAGCTTCATTTGGGATTTCCCAGCTTCATTTGGGATTTCCCAGCCTCATTTGGGATTTCCCAGCCACATTTGGGATTTCCCAGCTTCATTTGGGATTTCCCAGCCTCATTTGGGATTTCCCAGCTTCATTTGGGATTTCCCAGCTTCATTTGGGATTTCCCAGCTTTATTTGCCCACCTGGTTCATGAGGCTCTGCACCGACCCCTCATCACCATCATTATTATTGCCATTATTAGTTACTAATGAATGGTGATTCTTTTATTAATTATTAATTAATGAGCTAATGAATGTCTCACCTGGCACGAGGGTGATGGGGGCTATGTGGTTCATGGGGCTCTGCACTGCCACTCATCATCACCATCATTATTATTGCCATTATTAGTTACTAATGAATGGTGATTCTTTTATTAATTATTAATTAATGAGCTAATTAATGACTCACCTGGCACGAGGGTGATGGGACGCACGGTCTGGCCCTGCTGCACGTTGAGCACGATGCCCACCTGGTTCATGGGGCTCTGCACGGGCCGCACGTTCCGCACCGGGAACCCCTGCGAGGAACGGGGTCAGTCAGCCCAAAAACATCCCAAACTGACCCCAAAAATATCCCAAAAATATCCCAAACCAACCCCAAAAATATCCCAAATCAGCCCCAAAAATATCCCAGATCGACCCCAAAAATATCCCAAACCAACCCCAAAACAACCCCAAAAGTATCCCAAACCAACCCCAAAAATATCCCAAACCAACCCCAAAAATATCCCAAACCAGCCCCAAAAATATCCCAAACCAGCCCCAAAAATATCCCAAACCAGCCCCAAAAATATCCCAAATCAGCCCCAAAAATATCCCAAAGCAATCCCAAACCGACCCCAAAAATATCCCAGACAAACCCCAAAAATATCCCAAACCAACCCAAAATCCTTCCTGGAATCCAATGGATCCATCAGCCCCAAAAATATCCCAAATCAGCCCCAAAAATATCCCAGACAAACCCCAAAAATATCCCAAACCAATCCCAAAAATATCCCAAACCAACCCAAAATCCTTCCTGGAATCCAATGGATCCATCAGCCCCAAAAATATACCAAATCAGCCCCAAAAATATCCCAAACCAACCCCAAAAATATCCCAAACCAACCCCAAAAATATCCCAAATCAGCCCCAAAAACATCCCAAATCAGCCCCAAAAATATCCCAAATCGACCCCAAAAATATCCCAGACAAACCCCAAAAATATCCGAAACCAACCCAAAATCCTTCCTGGAATCCAATGGATCCATCAGCCCCAAAAATATCCCAAATCAGCCCCAAAAATATCCCAGATCAACCCCAAAAATATCCCAGATCAACCCCAAAAATATACCAAATCAGCCCCAAAAATATCCCAGATCAACCCCAAAAATATCCCAAATCAACCCCAGAAATATCCCCAACCAATCCCAAAAATATCCCAGATCAACCCCAAAAATATCCCAAATAAACCCCAAAAATATCCCAGATCAACCCCAAAAATATCCCAGATCAACCCCAAAAATATCCCAGATCAACCCCAAAAATATCCCAAACCAACCCCAAAAATATCCCAGATCAACCCCAAAAATATCCCAGATCAGCCCCAAAAATATCCCAGACAAACCCCAAAAATATCCCAAACCAACGCCAAAAATATCCCAAAACCAACCCCAAAAATATCCCAGATCGACCCCAAAAATATCCCAAACAAACCCCAAAAATATCCCCAACCAACCCCAAAAATATCCCAGATCAACCCCAAAAATATCCCAAATAAACCCCAAAAATATCCCAGATCAACCCCAAAAATATCCCAGATCAACCCCAGAAATATCCCAAACAAACCCCAGAAATATCCCAAACCAACCCCAAAAATATCCCAGATCAACCCCAAAAATATCCCAAACAAACCTCAAAAATATCCCAAACCAACCCCAAAAATATCCCAAACCAATCCCAAAAACATCCCAGATCAACCCCAAAAATATCCCAGACAAACCCCAAACAAACCCCAAAAATATCCCAAAAATATCCCAAATCAGCCCCGAAAATATCCCAAACCCCAAAAATATCCCAAACCAACCCCAAAAATATCCCAAACAAACCCCAGAAATAATCCCTGGAATCCCAAAAATAATCCTTGGAATCCCAACACAAATATCCCAAACAAATCCAAAATAATCCCTGGAATGCAACGGATCTGTCAGCCCCAAAATATCCCAAACCAACCCCAAAATCATCCCTGGGATCCCAACAAAATATCCCAAACAAACCCAAAATCATCCCGGGAATCCCAAAAATAATCCTTGGAAACCCAACACAAATATCTCAAACGAACCCCAAATAATCCCTGGAATCCCCCCCAAAAATCACAAATAAATCCCAAAATCATCCCTGGAATCCCAACCCAAATACTCCAGAGAAACCCCAAATCATTCCAGGAATCCCCAAAATCATCCCTGGAATCCAAACACAAAAATCCCTAAAACTCCCAAAAATTATCCCTGGGATGCAACGGATCCATCAGCCCCAAAATATCCCAAACAAACTCAAAATCATCCCTGGGATCCCAACAAAATATCCCAAACAAACCCAAAATCATCCCTGGAATCCCAACCCAAATACCCCAGAGAAACCCCAAATCATTCCAGGAATCCCCAAAATCATCCCTGGAATCCAAACACAAAAATCCCTAAAACTCCCAAAAATTATCCCTGGGATGCAACGGATCCATCAGCCCCAAAATATCCCAAATCAACCCCAAAATCATCCCTGGGATCCCAACAAAATATCCCAAACAAACCCAAAATCATCCCGGGAATCCCAACAGAAAAATGTCCCAACAAAACCCCAAAATATCCCTGGGATACAGTGGATCTGTCATCCAAAAAACTCCCCAAAAACACCAAATATCATCTCTGGAATCCAAACAAAAATATCCCAAACAAACCCAAAATCATCCCTGGAATCCCAAAAATAATCCTTGGAATCCAAACACAAAAATCCCCAAAACTCCCTGGGATGTAGTGGATCCATCAGCTCCAAAAATATTCCAAACAAACCCCCAAATAAATTTTTTAATCCCAAAAAATATCCCAAATCAACCCAAAATAATCCCTGGAATCCCAAAAAAAAAGATCCCAAACAAACCCAAAACAAATTCTGGAATCCCAACAGAAATATTCCAAACAAACCCAAAATCATCCCTGGAATCCCAAAAATAATCCTTGGAATCCCAACAAAATATCCCAAACAAACCCCAAATAATCCCTGGGATCCCAACAAAATATCCCAAACAAACCCAAAATCATCCCGGGAATCCCAAAAATAATTCTTGGAATCCCAACACAAATATCCCAAACAAACCCCAAATAATCCCTGGAATCCCCCCAAAAAATCACAAATAAATCCCAAAATCATCCCTGGAATCCCAACCCAAATACTCCAGAGAAACCCCAAATCATTCCAGGAATCCCCAAAAATCATCCCTGGAATCCAAACACAAAAATCCCTAAAACTCCCAAAAATCATCCCTGGGATGCAACGGATCCATCAGCCCCAAAATATCCCAAATCAACCCCAAAATCATCCCTGGGATCCCAACAAAATATCCCAAACAAACCCCAAATCATTCCTGGGATCCCCCAAAAATATCCCAAACAAACCCCAAATCATTCCTGGGATGCAGTGGATCTGTCACTCAAAAAAATCCCAAAAAACCCCAAATATAATCCCTGGAATCCCAACAAAATATCCCAAACAAACCCAAAATCATCCCTGGAATCCCAACAAAATATCCCAAACAAACCCAAAATCATCCCTGGAATCCCAAAAATCATCCCTGGAATCCAAACACAAAAATCCCTAAAATTCCCAAAAATCATCCCTGGAATGCAGCAGATCCGACAGCCCCAAAATATCCCAAACAAACCCCAAAATAAATTCTGGAATCCCAACACAAATATCCCAAACAAACGCCAAATAATCCCTGGGAGTTTTAATCCCAGAAAAGAGGAGTTTTCCATGGAATTTCCATGGAATTCCAGGGCAGGAATTCAAACAAAAATTCCAAAACCAAACCAAGCAGGGAGGTCCAACCCCCACCCCACAACCCTGAGGGGATTTTGGTGTGATGGAAAAACAGCATTAAAAATCACTTAAAAATGGGATTTTTTCCCAGAAAAGAGGAGTTTTCCATGGGTTTTCCATGGAATTCCAGGGCAGGAATTCAAACCAAACCTTTCACAATTTGAGGTTTCATTGAGCCAAAATCTCAATGGGCTCCAACTCCCACCCCACAACCCTGAGGGGATTTCAGCACAATAGAAAAACAGCATTAAAAATCACTGAAAAATGGGAATTTTTCCCAGTGAAAGAGCAGTTTTCCATGGATTTTCCATGGAATTCCAGGGCAGGGATTATTCCCAGAAAAACCAAACCAAGCAGCGAGGTGCAACCCCCATCCCACAGCCCTGAGGGGATTTTGGCATGATGGGAAAACATTCCTCATGATGGGAAAACAGCATTAAAAATCACTTAAAAATGGGATTTTTTCCCAGAAAAGAGGAGTTTTCCATGGATTTTTCATGGAATTCCAGGGCAGGAATTCAAACCAAACCTTTCACAATTTGAGGTTTCATTGAGCCAAACTCTCACTGGGCTCCAACCCCCATCCCACAACCATGAGGAGATTTTGGTGATGGAAAAACAGCATTAAAAAATCACTGAAAAATGGGAATCTTTCCCAGAAAAGAGGAGTTTTCCATGGATTTTCCATGGAATTCCAGGGCAGGAATTCAAACAAAACTGTTTGAGGTTTGAGGTTCTGTTGGGCCAAACTCTCAACTGGGTCCAACCCCCACCCCACAACGCTGAGGGGATTTCAGCACAATAGAAAAACAGCATTAAAAATCACTGAAAAATGGGAATTTTTCCCAGTGAAAGAGCAGTTTTCCATGGATTTTCCATGGAATTCCAGGGCAGGGATTATTCCCAGAAAATCCAAACCAAGCAGGGAGGTCCAACCCCACCCCACAACCCTGAGGAGATTTCGGCGCGACACAAAAACACCAAACCCGGAGCGAGACCCGGGAATTCCTGGGAAATCCGGGATTTTCCCGGGATGTTCCCGGGATGTTCCCGGGGTTTTTGGGCTCACCTGGGTGGTGATGAAGATGGGCTGGGTGCCCGTGGCGGGGTTGGTGCCGTGGTTGGCGTTCTGCATCAGCTGCACCGGCCGCAGCAGCGGCTGCGTCACCACAGCGCCCAGGCCGGGCGCGGGGCTCTGGGCCAGCAGCAGGGACTGCCCACCCGGCTGGACTGCGGCGTTAGCACCTGGAAAGGGCAGGGAATAAATGTGGGAATGCGGGAAATCCACGGGGAATTGTGGGGAAACATGTGGGAGTGAGGGGGAAATCTGTGGGGAATCTGTGGGGAAATCTGTGGGAGTCAGGGGGAAATCCTGTGGGAGTGAGGGGGAAATCCGTGGGGAATCTGTGGGGAAATCTGTGGGAGTGAGGGGGAAATCCGTGGGGAATCTGTGGGGAAATCTGTGGGAGTCAGGGGGAAATCCTGTGGGAGTGAGGGGGAAATCCGTGGGGAATCTGTGGGGAAATCTGTGGGAATGGGGGGGGAAATCCGTGGGGAATTGTGGGGAAATATGTGGGAGTGAGGGGGAAATCTGTGGGGAATCTGTGGGGAAAATATGTGGGAGTGAGGGGGAAATCCATGGGGAATCTGTGGGGAAATATGTGGGAGTCAGGGGGAAATCTGTGGGGAATCGTGGGGAAATCTGTGGGAATGGGGGGGGAAATCCGTGGGGAATTGTGGGGAAATATGTGGGAGAGAGGGGGAAATCTGTGGGGAATCCACGGGGAAAATCTGTGGGAATGTGGGGGAAAATATGTGGGAGTGTGGGGGAAAATCTGTGGGAATGAGGGGGGAAATCTGTGGGGAATCCATAGGGAAAATATGTAGGAATGGGGGAAATCCGTGGGGAATCGGTGGGGAAAATATGTGGGAATGAGGGAAATCCACGGGGAATTGTGGGGAAAATCTGTGGGAGTGTGGGGGAAATCTGTGGGGAATCTGTGGGGAAATCTGTGGGAATAGGGGGGGAAATCCATGGGGAATCGTGGGGAAATCTGTGGGAGTGAGGGGGAAATCCTGTGGGAGTGAGGGGGAAATCCGTGGGGAATCCACGGGGAAAATCTGTGGGAATGTGGGGGAAAATCTGTGGGAGTGTGGGGGAAAATCTGTGGGAATGAGGGGGAAAATATGTGGGGAATCCATGGGGAAATATGTGGGAATGGGGGAAATCCGTGGGGAATCGGTGGGGAAAATCTGTGGGAATGAGGGAAATCCATGGGGAATCGGTGGGGAAAATCTGTGGGAATGAGGGAAATCCGTGGGGAATCCATAGGGAAATATGTGGGAGTGAGGGGGAAATCCGTGGGGAATTGTGGGGAGATCTGTGGGAGTGAGGGGGGAAATCTGTGGGGAATCCATGGGGAAATCTGTGGGAATGGGGGGGGAAATCGATGGGAATAAGGGGGTGAATCCATAGGAATGTGGGGGAAAATCAGTGGAAATAAGGGGGAAAATCTATGGGAATAAAGAGGTGAATCCATGGGAGTGTGGGGGGAAATCTGTGGGAATGAGGGGGGAAATCTGTGGGAATGGGGGGGGAAATCTGTGGGGAATTGTGGGGAAATCTGTGGGAGTGAGGGGGAAATCTGTGGGAGTGTGGGGGAAACTATGTGGGAATGGGGGGGGAAATCTGTGGGAGTGAGGGGGAAATCTGTGGGAATGGGGGAAATCCGTGGGGAATCCACGGGGAAAATCTGTGGGAGTGTGGGGGAAAATCTGTGGGAATGAGGGGGAAAATCTGTGGGGAATCCATGGGGAAATATGTGGGAATGGGGGAAATCCGTGGGGAATCGGTGGGGAAATATGTGGGAATGTGGGGGGAAAATATGTGGGGAATCCGTGGGGAAAATATGTGGGAATGGGGGAAATCCATGGGGAATCCATGGGGAAATCTGTGGGAATGGGGGAAATCTGTGGGGAATTGTGGGGAAATCTGTGGGAGAGAGGGGGAAATCCATGGGGAATCCACGGGGAAATCTGTGGGAATGGGGGAAATCCGTGGGGAATTGTGGGGAAATCTGTGGGAATGGGGGGGAAATCCGTGGGGAATTGTGGGGAAATCTGTGGGAGTGGGGGGGGAAATCTGTGGGGAATTGTGGGGAAATATGTGGGAGAGAGGGGGAAATCTGTGGGGAATCCACGGGGAAAATCTGTGGGAATGTGGGGGAAAATATGTGGGAGTGTGGGGGAAAATCTGTGGGAATGTGGGGGAAATCTGTGGGAATGAGGGGGGAAATCTGTGGGAATGTGGGGGAAAATATGTGGGAGTGTGGGGGAAAATCTGTGGGAATGAGGGGGGAAATCTGTGGGGAATCCATAGGGAAATATGTGGGAATGGGGGAAATCCGTGGGGAATCCATGGGGAAAATATGTGGGAATGTGGGGGAAATCTGTGGGAATGTGGGGGGAAATCCTGTGGGAGTGAGGGGGAAATCCTGTGGGAGTGAGGGGGAAATCCGTGGGGAATCCACGGGGAAAATCTGTGGGAATGTGGGGGAAAATCTGTGGGAATGAGGGGGAAAATCTGTGGGGAATCCATGGGGAAATATGTGGGAATGGGGGAAATCCGTGGGGAATTGTGGGGAAATCTGTGGGAATGGGGGGGGAAATCCGTGGGGAATTGTGGGGAAATCTGTGGGAGTGAGGGGGAAATCCATGGGGAATCCACGGGGAAATCTGTGGGAATGGGGGAAATCCGTGGGGAATCCTTGGGGAAATCTGTGGGAGTGAGGGGGGAAATCTGTGGGAGTGAGGGGGGAAATCTGTGGGAGTGAGGAAATCCATGGGGAATCCATGGGGAAATCTGTGGGAGTGTGGGGGGAAATCGATAGGAATAAGGGGGTGAATCCATGGAAATGTGGGGGAAAATCCGTGGGAATGGGGGAAAATCTGTGGGAATGAGGGGGGAAATCTGTGGGAGTAAGGGGAAAAGTCTGAGAGAGTTTGGGGGAAATCCGTGGAAGTGTGGGGGGAAATATGTGGGAATGTGAGGGAAAATCTGTGGAATGAGGAGGAAAGATCCATGGGAATGGGGGCCGAAATCCATGGGAATGTGGGGGAAATCCGTGGGAGTGTGGGGGGAAAGATCCATGAGAATAAGGGGGGAAATCCCTGGAGTGTGGGGAGAAATCGCTGGGAATGTGGAGGAAAATCCCTGGGAATGTGGGGGAAATCCGTGGGAACGTGGGGGGAAATCCCTGGGAATGAGGGGGGAAATCCCTAGGAGTGTGAGGGAAATCTGTGGGAATGTGGGGGAAATCCATGGAATGTGGAGGAAAATCCATGGGAGTAAGGGGAAAAGTCTGAGGGAGTTTGGGGGAAAATCTGTGGGAATGAGGAGGAAAGATCCATGGGAATGGGGCCGAATCCATGGGAATGTGGGGGAAAATCCCTGGGAATGTGGGAAAATCGATGGGAATAAGGGAGTGAATCCATGGGAATATGGGGGAAATCCCTGGGAGTGTGGGGGAAAATCTGTGGGAGTGTGGGGGAAAATTGATGGAATAAGGGGGAAAATCCCTGGGAATGTGGGGGAAAATCTGTGGGAATGGGGAGGAAAATCCTTGGGAATGTGAGGGAAAGAATCAGAGGGGAAAGGGGAAGCGCCAGTGGGGAAAGGGAAATGTCAGTGGGGAAAGAGGGAAAAATGAAGCAGGGAAAGGGGGAAAATGGGGGGAAAATAAGTGGGGAAAGTGGGGAAATCCATGGGAATATGGGGGAATAAATCCGTGGGGAAATGGAGAAAGTCACTGAAAAATGGGGAAAAGTCAGTGGGAAAAGGGGAAGATCGGGAAAATCCATGGGGAAAAATAAGTGGGGAAAAGGGGGGGAATCCATGGGAATATGGGGAAATAAATCTGTGGGGAAATGGGAGAAAGTCACTGAAAATGGGGAAAGGCAGGGGGAAAAGAGGGAAAAATCAGTGGGAAAAGAGGGGAAAATTAAGGGGGAAAATCAGGGAAATAAGTGGAAAAAATAAGTGGGGAAAAAGGGGAAAGTCAGGGGGGAAATCCATGGGAATATGGGGAAAAAAATCCGTGGAGAAATGGGAAAAAGTCAGTGAAAAACGTGGAAAAGTCAGTGAAAAATGGGGAAAATTCAGTGAAAAATGGAGAAACGCCAGTGGGAAAAGGGGGAAAATTAAGGAGGAAAAAGGGAAAATGGGGGGAAATAAGTGGGGAAAAAGGAGGAAAATCAGGGGGGGAAGGGGGAAAATCAGGGGAAATCCATGGGAATATGGGGAAAAAAACCATGAGGAAAGAGGAAACATCAGTGGGGAAAGGGAAGTCAGTGAAAAATGGGGAAAATTCAGTGGGAAAAGAGGGAAAATTCAGTGGGAAAAGGGGTAAAATTTCAAAGGAGGGAGGATTTTTTCCCCTTTTCCCCACT
>JAJEOU010000851.1:0-69589 GCA_021534815.1 Acrocephalus arundinaceus
CAGTTGCCCCAGTTGGTCCCAGTTGCTCCAAGTGTTGTCCCCTGCAGTATCATTGCAGACACTCCCAGTATATCCCAGTTGCCCCCAGCATGCTCATTCCCAGCTACCCCAGGGTCCCCAGAATTCTTCCAGTTGCCCCCAGCATGATCTTACTCATTCCCAGTATATCCCAGTTACCTCCAGCACACACCAGTCATTCCCAGTCACTCCCAGTAGCCCTCAGTGTGGTCCCAGTTGCTCCCAATATTTCCATGTCTGCTCCAAGTGCTGCTGCCAGCCCTGATCTGTGGGGATGGGAATGTCCCGTTCCCTTCCCAGGGCAGGGTCACACCTGGCCAGGTGTGCAGGGCAGGACCTTGCCCTGAGCCCAAGCCCCGTCCCACCTGCAGGATCTGCTTCCCCTGGGCTCTTCCTGCTGCGGCCCCAAGCCCAGCTTGGTGCTGAACAAAGGGGCTGGGGCGGGGTCATCCCCCAGAGGGGGCTGTGCACCCCCTCTGCCCCCTCCCCAAATTCCCTCCTGGGGGCAGCAGGAGCTGGGCCAGGAGCCCTGTGGGGAGGGAAAAAGGGGGTGACACTGGCATGGAGGGTCACACACTGTCTGAGGGGGGCACACACGGCCCTGGGGACCCCCCTCACCTTCTCCTGCAGCACCAGGAGGAGGAACCCAGACATGGATCCCCCAAACACCAGCAGCATCTTTGGGGCTGGATCTGGTGGCAGCTTTGGGAGTCTGGGGAGTCCAACTGCCCCAAACCTCCTCCCATCCCCACAGCCACTCCCAGACCCCTCAAGTAAAATCCAAAGCTCCTGCCTAGGACAGCTCCAGCCACTCCCTGCAACAGAAATGACCCCAAAACCCACAAAACCACTTTCCCATCTCCCCCAATCCTCACCCAAACTCTGTCCATGCCACACAGCCTTGCCAGCACCCCAAAACTACCTTACAATCCCCCCAGAAGGCCCCCAAATTCCCTCCCAGCACCACAAATGCCCCCAGGAGCCACAAAAGCCTCTCTCAGTCCCTCCAGGAGTCCATAAAACCTCTCCCAGCCCTCCATGGCACTGACCAGGAGAGGTTGGTGCAAAGGAACATCCACAGCCAGGAGCAGCTCGGGCACTTCAGCAGTGGCTTGGGCATTTTGGGGGGACACCCTGGATGGGGAGACCCAGGCCAGGGACTGGGACAGACAACTGGAATTCCTGGAGAACACACAGGCTCAGGTGGACACGTTCTGCTGCAACAACTACGAGATCATGGCCGTGTCCCTTGGCTTGGGTGGTCCCAGAACACCTAAACCCCCCTGAGTATTCCCCTGAACCCCAATTGACACTCAAATCCCAGTAAAATGATTCAGCTTTAGATGTCTTTGTTTCATTTCTTTATTTTTACCCCAGTTGAGTGTTTTGGTGGGATAAACTTGGAAATTTTTCAGGTGGGAAAAGATCTCCAAGATCACCCAGCATTCCTTGATGCCACCAGAAGAAACAACTGGACAGAGCAGATGAGATATTTTGGGCTTAACATCAACAAATCAGCTCTTCCCAATTGATTTCCAATGTTGATCAAAGTCCTGATGGATGTTCCTGTCCCAGAATTCTTCCAGGTGCCCATGGGGGTCCAGGAAGATGTGCAGACCACCAGCCAGGTAGTGTCCAAAACTGGATCACCGGAATGTGGCTCACCAGGGCTCTGCCCAACCTGGGTCCTCCTGGGGATGGAGTTGGAGCAGAGCAGAAGCTCTTCCAGCAGTCGGGGCACTCACAGGGCTTCCCTTACTGGTGCCTCTGTTGGTGTTGCGTCAAGTGAGAGCTCCTGGAAAAGCTCTTCCCACACTGGGGACACTCGTAGGGCCTCTCCCCAGTGTGGATGCACCGGTGCCTGACAAGGGTGGAGCTGTGCTTGAAGCCCTTCCTCAGTCAGGGCAGCAGAAGGAAATTTAGGGAGGATGTTGCAGAAAGAGGCTGTGGACATTGTGGCTGGAAAGCAGGGAATGGAGAGTGTAGCACTAAGAAGGTTTCCTTAGTGCAGATAACTGCACTTCCATGATGAGGACAAAACTTTCCTAAGCTGAACATTCAATCTCAAACCCATTGGATTTTAGGCAGGAATGCCAGGAAAAGCACTTCACTCCCTGCATGCATTAATGGATGCTGGAGTGCAGAGTGCACCCTGTGAACTCCCAGGGATTGGAGGCTGCACTGCGGGCTGCCAGGAAACACTTGCCAGGCACGGCAGAGGTTGTACATCTGTTCAAACTCATGGCAACTGCAGAGGATTCTTTCCAAGTCTCACTCCATCCCATTGCATGGGCACTGCTCCTGCCAGCATGTAGAGGTCAGGAACAGGGACAATGCAGGTGACAGGGACGGTGGGCAAGCAGTGAGTGCTGTGCCAGCACGGCCAGAATGGTGCAAGAGGCAGTGCCAAACAGGCTGAGGCACCCAGACCAACCCCTCTGTGCAGGCCTCGGGGTGAGCACACAGCTTCAAGAACGTCATGTGCTCATCCCACAGAGCCTTCTCTGCAACTCTGGGGTAACCCTGTCAGCTTCCTGATGGATTTCACAACAGAAAGAGAAATTGTTCTCTCCTTTTGCCCATCTCAGCTACACAGAGGGGAGCGTGGGAGGCCATCTCTCCATCTGTGCAGGTGTTCAAGCTAAGCCAGCCAGTCTGCAGGGTTTTAATGCAAATAAACCAGGAACAAGAACTACAACCAACAAGAAAAACCCACACGATATCTGCATTCCAAACGCCCATTTTAAGACACCTGAGCTTCAGCCACGCCCAGCTCTGACCTGGGGGCGGGGCCAACTGCTGAGATATCGGTGTGGCTTGGGCAGAAAGGGGTGGGGCTTCACAACATATGGCATTGCTGGGCGTGGCTTAACACCATTGGTAGAAATGGCAGCTCTGGGTGGGCGTGGCTTTATGAAAGGGGTGTGGCTTTGGAAAATGGGGTGTAGCTAAACCCAATGGGGCGTGGCTTGCTAAAAGTGGGCATGGCTTAGCCCACATAGGAATGATGGGCATCTCAATGTAGATGTGGCTTAAGCAAGGGGGCGTGGCTTGAGAAAAGGGGTGTAGATCACCAGAACAGCTCCTGCTCCATGATTCTCTGCTGCCACCATGCCTCAGCCTCACTTGGGAGAGAAAAGTGTGTGGCCAGGTGAGGAAAGGGCGTGGTTAGAAGTGGGCGGGTCAGAGTGGCTGTGGCCTCAGCATCACCTAGCAGGGGGCCGAGTCAGGCTCCCAGGTGACCTCCAGGTGGGTGGGGCAGTCACTGGGCAGGGCAGGGAGGTGGCAGAGCTGAGGTCACCCGTCAAGGTGTGTCAGGTGTGTGGTGGCCACGCCCACTCCCCCTCAAGCCACGCCCACCCTGTCCCCACCCTCCTGCCTTCAGGGCTGAGAATACCCAGGTGGGCTGGGGCGTGGCTGCCCCTCCCCCACAGGCCAGGGCCTGGCCAGGGTGGAGCTGTCCAGTGCTGCCCTTAGCTCCGGGCACTCTCGGTTCACCTGTGGAAGAAAAAGAACAAAATTTGGGGCATTTTCCCACCATAAATTGGGAATCATCAACCCTGAAATTGGTGGGTTTAACCCCAAAATATTTGGGACATCAGGTCTACCCACTGAAATCAATGCATGGAAAAAGAAACCAGGTCTACCTAATTAAAGTCAGTGATGATGTACGGACACCAGGTCTACCCATTAACAGGGCTGTATTGGGAAGGGTTACTGGTGTGAAATGTGGGGTTGTGTTTCATGTCAGGTAGAAAAAGATGGCCTTTGTAGCTGAGGTTGTGAAATGTGTGGGAAAAGGCCACAGGACAGTTATAAATGAACAAATGGAAAAAGCATGGAAAGAGGTTTTTTGACTAATATTTTGCTTGCTTATAAGTGAACAATGTGAGCCTAAAAGTTTTCACAATATAAGTTTTAGGCTTTTTCAGTTAGTATGAGCTTTATAGGCTTTTAACGTGTAGGATAGAAGAATGCAGAAGTATTATTATTATTTGCTTTGAAAATAAAATTATTATAAGCTTTAAGCTGCTTTGTAATAAAAGGGTTTGAACTACAGCTTTAGAATATATACATTTATATAGAAGGAATTTTAATCACCTGAATAGAGGAAGGAAGTGAGCTTATCACAGGCTAAAAATTGATGATCATGAGAAGGAAGGCTGGACAATCCTGGAAAAGGAGATAGACCCCCATCTGGAAGCTGGACATCACCACCACTGATTTATGGTCGCGAGAAGGAAAGCTGAACCTCATCATCACTGGTGTTTGTTTCTGAAGAAGGGAAACTGGACATCACCTCACTAATTTACAACCCTAAGGTATAGAGATTCCACATCACCAATAGGAATTGATCACAATGGGGTATATAAATTGGATTTCACAAATAGAAACTAGGAGAAAACTAGAAAAAAAAAAACCCCTGCTGAGAAATGCTTATGAAGATTCTCAATAAATACCAGCAGGAATCAGCAGTCTGTGTTCAGTTGGAGGGGAGACCCCCACTGCTTTGCTCACACTTTACCATTTTGTATTAAAGAATTAATAAATTGATTGCTGCTTGATATATTGGCCGGGTCAAGCTCTTTAGTCCTTACACTGGTTAGACTGGGAGTACTGGGAAGGGCAAGGGGGAAGCTCTGGGAGAGGAAGTGGTAGCACTGGGGGGGAGTTGGAAGCACTGGGAGGGAGGAATGGGGGGAAACTGAGCAAGCTGGGAGCACTGGGAGGGGTTACTGGGAGTGGCTAAGAGGGGACACTGGGGTTAGTGGGAGCACTGGGAGTGTCTAAAGGGGGGCACTGGGGTTACTGGGAGCTCCAGGGAATTACTGGGAGCACTGGGAAGGGTTACTGGGGGTAAATGGGGGTAAACAGGACACCAGGTCTACCCATTCAAGTCAATGGGATAAATGGGACACCGCGTCTTCCCAGTCAAAGCAGTGGGGTCTCATGACCACCAGTTTGGGCAGGGGCCCAAGAATTTTTGGGGCTACCCAGGTGTACCTAGGTGATTTTTGGGGAGATCCGCATGATTTCTGGGGGTACCTAGGTGTACCCATGTGATTTTTTGGGAAGACCCAGGTGGTTTTGGGGGTACCCAGGTAGTTTTGGGGGTACCCAGGAAATTTTAAGAGGGAATCCAGGTGATTTTGGGGAGGTACTCAGGTTATTTTTGGGGTTCCCAGGAGAATTTTGAGGGGAGCCAGATGATTTTTGGAGTACCCAGGTGATTCTTGGGATTCCCAAAAATCCAAGTGACGTCTGTGGGGTATCCGGGTGACTTTTGTGAGGAGACCCAGGTGATTTGGGGGAGTACCCAGGTGTATCCTGGTAATTTGAGGGGGGGACCTAGGTGAACGTGGGGTGTACTCAGGTGTATCCAGGTGGGTTTTGGGGGGTACCCAGGTGATTTACGGGGGATACAGGTTACTTTTAGGTGTACCCAGGTTCTTTTGGGGGGTATCCAGGTGATTTTTGGGGGGTACCAAGATGAATTTGGGTATACCCAGGTAATTTTAGGGATTCCCATGTGTCCTCACTCAGCCTAGTAGGCTGGGAGAAGATGATGGCCACCATCGTGTTCTCCTGGTGGACGTGGACACAGATGACCCTTGGCAGCCTGGGGGGGCTGTGCAGAGACACCTCGACATTCAGGGGGCACCCCAACATTTGGGGGGCACTGAATCATGATTTTAAAGAGATAAGATTTTAGCCAAGGGTTAGAAGCAATTTATATGGATCACGGTGTAAGTTAGATAAGCAAATGATAGGTTAATGATTATTAGATGCTTAAGCTAGAGGCAATTGTTGCATTGTTTGCCATTATAAACTTGTTTATAGAAGGAAGTGGAGTAAGTGAACCGTTAGAAGAACAGATTGAAAGCAGTGGACAAATGATCAGTACCTGGACTTTATATCAATCAATCACAGAGCAGGGGACCTTGAGTCATGCCAGAGGGTCACAGAGACCTGATGAAGACTCTCCTGACTTCATCCTTTAAGACCACTGACCCAATTTGAGACCGCTGACCCAATTCAAGAGAAGAATTGCACACACATGAAGGACTAATAGCCTCATTTAATACAGAGCAGGGATGGGAGGTGCTGGGGTTATGCACATGTATTGCATGTAAGATCTTGGGAAATAAATAGAGGGCAAAGAACTTTGTATGGCACCTTGTACAGCCTTTCGGAGTCGACTCCCGTTCTGCCTGAAGGTGAATAAACGTACCACTTTCTAACTTTAATTAGTTACAAGATCGTTGTCCGTGATCATATCAGTTTTTAAAGATTCATTCTGGCAACCCAGCCAGGAGGAGGCTCTGCTCAGCTGTGAGACCAGCTGGGGTGGAGGACCCACTTGGGGCACACCCCAGAATATTTCTGGAAGTGTGGACTCCCTGCCTGGACTGTCCATCCAGCAGCAGACAAGGACTCCTGACTAATAAAAACTACGGATAAAAGGGTATGATTAAAACTGAGACCGTTTTAAACAATGACCTGTAAGGCATATGTGTGGTCAGGAAACGCCATCGGTAAGTTGCGGGAGACATCCCACACACAACTTGTGCCTCTGCAGTGTCTTGCAAGCTGAAATTGCAGTTGGTGTCTGCTCAGTTGTATTTGGTTGCCAGCACAGAGAGCTGCTGAGCTGTTGTACCGAGAGGGGGGCTCGGCTGTGTTGCTGGCAGAAGGGATTTTGCCATTTGTTGCCATAGAGGGCTCAGTTTGCTGGCAATTTGGGCTAGCAGTTGTAAGGGCAAATCCTGGTCTATGGTTGTTATGCTGTGTGAATGTGTCCTGACTGTGAGAACATTGTGAGAGAGTTTGTTGAGATGTGCTATTAGCACAAAGTGAGGGAGTTTGGACCGTGGTTCTGTTCTGGGAGACTGAAGGCCGGAAAAATGAAGCAAGTGGGGCACATGATTAAAGCGTTTGATAGCGCTGCATGTTGTGTAAAACCCTTAATAAAAAGCCCCCTCCCCGCTGTGACTGTGGTGTGTGCGTACTTCGGTTCCGGGGGACGGTATTTACTGTAACACCCGGTGTTCATGTTAAAAGGGTCCGGACTGCCAGAGTTGTTCAGGCCTGGTGTTCAGGTGGTTTTGCCTTGGAATTTGAGATACAGAGGTTGAGTGCTTTAGTATAATGGTTTGTAAGTGTTTGCCGCAGGAATAATAAGTTGTGGTGCTAGTGTGCATGGAAGAGATGTTTTTTTCGTGTGTAAGCACTTGGAGTTGTGTTTTGGAGCTGTGGTGTATTTTTGAGGCAACACTGGGTCTTGTGTCAAAAGTTGTAAGTGCAGCATACACTGACTGAGAAATAGTAAAAGTGGTTTGTTTGAAAGAGTTGATTATCTCTGAGAGCTGAGATGTGAACGTTTTTGAAGTAGATTGGGGATAGAAAAAGGACAGGACCAGTCTGGCAAGGAAGAGTAGAAGCCTTTGATAAGGGCTTAGTTGTGATTTTAGGTACGGAGGTTGTGTTTGTAGATGCTGATTGCTAGAATTAAAATAGAGATAGTTTGGGTCTGAGAATTCTATCTGGTCAGACGAATAGAGGGAATTCCTCTCCTTGAGTGGTTTCGGCTCGACTCATTTGGACTCGAGAGTTTGTGAATTCAGTAACTGGTGGATAGACAGGGGAAATGAGAGAATATATTTGGAGATTTCTATCAGATGTCTGCTGGGGATAGTGGCTTTGGATTGGGAGCAAGAGGCTGTGGAGAATTTAGAAAGTCAAGAAGGAGTGAATGGAATAGCTTGTATTTGTGGGAATTTTCCTGCAGCTTTTGGTGCATTTAGAGGTTTGCATTGTGCTGAGCCATTAAAACTGAAGATCACAGTCAGAGACACTCTAACTAGTTACAGTTAGAAAGTGGAATGTTTATTAACACCAGCGGGGCACAGGATCATCTTTGAAAGGTGTGCCTGCCCTGTACAAGGTTCTTTGCCCTCTATTTATTTCTTAAGATCTTACATACAATACATGTGCATAACCCCAGCACCTCCCATCCCTGCTCTGTATTAAAATGAGGCTATTAGTCCTTCATGTGTGTGCAATTCTTCTCTTGAATTGGATCAGTGATCTCAAAGGATGAAGTCAGGAGAGTCTTCATCAGGTCTCTGTGACCCTCTGGCACGATCCAAGGTCCCCTGCTTTGTGATTGATTGATATAAAGTTCAGGTGCTGGTCATTGTTCTTAATGGTTTCAATCTGTTCTTATAATGGTTCACTTACTCCATTCCTTCTAAAATCAAAACTAAAATGAGCTCATAATGGCAAACAATACATCAATTAGTTCTTTCTTAAAAAGATAATCATTAACCTATCGTTTGCTTATCTAACTTGCATCCTGATCAATATGAATTGCTTCTAACCCTTAGCCAAAATCTTAACTCTTTAAAATCGATTCACTAGTTCCTTCCAATCACTCCCAGTATGGTCCCAGTTGCCTCCAGCTAGATCAACCCCCTCAGTCCCAGTATGATGCCATTTGCTCCCAGCATGCTCCCAGTTGCTCCCAGTCACCCCCAGTATGGGGGATGATGTGCAGGGTATGTTCCCAGTCACTCTCAGGTACTCCCAGTGTTAGTCCAGTCACTCCCAATAGATCCAAAGATGAGCCAGTGTGGTCCCAGTCACTGCCAGTATGAACCAGTTGCACCCCATGGTTCCAGTTGCTCCCTTTCACCCTTACTTTTGTTCCAGTCACTCCCAGTCTCTCCCAGTGTACCCCAGTTCCTTCCAGCATGATCCCATTTGCTCACAACCACTCCCAGTCAGCCTCAGTGTAGTCCACCACTGCCAGTATGATCCCAGTCACCTCCAGCATGACCCCAGTTCATCCCAGTATAAGCCCAGTTGCTTCCAATCACCCCAGCATGCACCCAGTCACTCCCAGTTGCTCCCAGCTACTCCCTGTCAGCCTCAGCATGATCCCAGTCACTCCCAGTATATTCCCAATTCCCCCAACATGGCCTCAATTGCCTCCTGCAGGCTTCCTGACTCCCAGTATGAATCCAGTATGATCCCAGTCTTCCTCAGAGTGATCGCAGTTTCCCCAGCACGGGCCCAGTTGCTCCCAGTAGATCCCAGTGTGATGTCAGTACAAACCCAGTGCAACAAACCCAGTCACTGTATGATCCCAGTACAAACCAGTCACTCCCAGTGATGCCATTTCTAGGATACACAGCCCCTCCCCCGCCACGTTCCATCCTGCTTCCATCCCTGTTCATCCAGCAAGCTGTGAGTTGTCCAGGGAATGGGGAAGGAGGAGGAGGGAGGGAGGAAGAGGTGGAGTGGCAGCAGGAAGAAGGAGGAAAAGAGGAGAGGAAAGACTGGGCAGCTCCACTGCTCCCTGAACTCGCAGCAGCCCAGGACTATTGCCCCTAATCCTGCAGGTGCCTGGGGAGGGGGAGCTCACCCCAAATATCCCGGGGGGGTCCCTGGGTTTTGGGTTTTTTGGTGGGGATAATTAGAGCTTGCAGGACTCTTGAGGCCGAGCTGCAGATGCTCCTCAGGGGGACATTGGGGAGTCTTGGAGGTGTTTTAGGGGGGTCTCGGTGGTGATGAAGCAGAGCCCCGGCGGGGAGCTGGGGGATGTGGGTACGCCCATGGTGGGGGTTGGGCTGCCCGGGCCGGGCCCTCCGAGCTCTGCCGGGGCCACGTAGGGACCGTGAAGGACCGGCGGGGGAGGGGGGACACTGGTTTGGGGAGCCTCAGGAGAGCTGCAGATTCCCTGAGCGGGACCCCCAAGAGAGGAGACCCAGAACCCCAAAGCAGGGACCCCGAGACAGGAAAACCCTTTGGATTCTCGGGACCCTGGCGGAGGTGATGAGGCTGGAGGGGCGGGAGGGCCAGGAAATGGTTCGGGGGTCCTGGTGCTGGCAGTCGCTGCTCCCAGTGTGAGCCCAGTCAGTCCCAGTATGATCCTGGTCACTCCTCTCACTCCCTCTATGATCCATTTTGCTCCCGTATGAGCCCAGTCACTCCCAGTCATTCCCTGTTATGATGCAATTTGCCCCCAGCACAGTCCCAGTTTCTCCTACTTGCTCCCATTTTCATCCAGTGTGTTCCAATTCTCCCAGAGTCCCCTTGTAAAGTCCCTTTCTCGCCCTTCTGGGCCCAGTCACTCACACTTCTCCCCAGTTTCCCCCAGTGGTCCCAGTTCCCCAGCACATTCCCGGTGGCTCCCAGTATGGTTGCAGTCACTGCCTGCATGGTCTCAGACACTCCCAGTATATCCAGTTGCCCTGAACACTCTCATAGTCATTGCCAGGCACTCCCAGTTACCCCAGCATGGTTCAGTTGCCCCCAGTTTTATCGCAGTAACACCAGTACATCCCAGTTGTCACCAGCATGCATCCTGTCATTCCCAGTTGCTCCCAGTATATCCCCAGTAGGCTCTCAGCATGGGCCTGGGTAGCTCCCAGTAACCCCCAGTGAGGGTCCCTTAACACCCACTATAATCCCAGTCGGATGCCAGTCACTTCCAGTATGAGGCCAGTGGCCCCCAGTGTGATCCCAGTTGCTCCCTGTCAATTCCAGTATGACCCCAGTATCCTCCAGTATGATCCTCATGGCTCCCAGCCTCCCAGTATATCCCAGTCACTCCCAGAAAGCTCCCTCACCCTTCTCCAGTTGCTTTCAGTGTGATTCCAGTTGCTCAAGCCACTCCCAGTCAATCCCAGTAGAGTCCAGTCACCCTAGTGTGACCCCAGTCTCAATCAGCATGAACCAGCTGCTCCACTGTGATCCCACTATGATCCCAGTTGCAGCCAGAATAGTTCCCCAGTTCCTCCCAGTATGATCCCACTTGTCCCTAGAATAGTCCCAGTCCCTCTCAACATGGTCACATGCACTCCCAGTTTTCCCCAGCATGGTCCCAGCTGTTCCCAATGTGGTTCCAGTCTCCCCAGTATGGTTACAGACACTGCCAGTATATCCCAGTAAGGTTCTGGTTACCTCAGAATGATCCCAGTCTTTCCCAGTTTCTTCCAGTTGCCTCCAGCAATGATCCCAGTTTCTGGCAGTTGCCCAAAGTGTGGTCCCAGTTGCTCCAGTATGATCCCAGTTTCCCACTTGTGGTCTCAGTCCCCTCAGCATGGTCCCAGTCCCTTCCAGTTGATCCCAGTTGCTCCCAATGTGTCCACATTTTTCCTCCCAACAGTAGCTCCCCAGTCAGGATCTGTTCACACCCATTGTAATCCCAGTGGCTCCCAGGATGAACCCAGTAGGACCCAGTCACCCCCAGTTTGGTTCCAGTCACCCCAGTATGACCCAGTCACTTCCAGATACTCCAGTATATTCCAGTCACCCAGACTGACTGCCTGTCACTCCCAGTTTGAGCCCAGTCACCTCCAGCATGGTTCCAGTCACAGCCAGCACCTTTCCAGTCACTCCCAGTCTGGTTCCAGTAGGATCCCAGTATGACCCAGCATGGGCACAGCTGCTCCCATTTACCCCCACGTGGTTTCAGTCTCTCCCAGTGTATCCCAGTTGCTCCCAGCATGTTCCCAGTCACTCCCAGTTGTCCTCAGCTGCTTCCAGCCTGATTCCAGTTGCTCACAGCCACTCCCAGTCACCTCGTGCAGTCCCAGTTGCTGCCAGTATGATCCAGTATGATCCCAGTCTCCTCCAGCATGGGCCTAGTTCCCCACTGTGATCCCAGTAGGATCCCAGTTGCCCCCAGGCACCTTGCAGAGCCCCAGCCATGCTGTTTGCCCCCAGCCTGCCCACGGCCAGCCTGGGGCTGCTCCCGGGCTTTTCTGTGCTCAGCATTGGCCTGGGCAAAGTGTTCTGGAGAGAGCCTGGGCAAGGAGCCTGCAGCCCCCAGGCCCTGGCCTGAGGCGTCAGCGCTGCCCCAGCAGTGCCCATGGCCTGTCCCTGCTGCAGCCCCGGCACTGCCACCCCCAGCACTGTGCCCGGCCCCGAGAGCACTCAGGCCCTACAGCAACACCAGGGCCAGCAGGGCAGCGGGGCAGGGCCACGGCAGCAGCACTGGCAACACCAAGGGCTGCTGCTGCTGCTGGGCACAGCTGCTGTGCCAGCACTGATCTGCCCCCAGCTCTGCACACAGACATTGCTGCTGCAGCTGCAGAGAAGGGAACCAAAGGGGCATCTCTGCAGAAAACTTGGCTGGGAGATTTTTCACCACCAAGAGTACAGCCCTCATTGACACAGTCTGTGTCCACAGGGAAGGTGGGAAGAAACAAAATGAGAAATGAAGAAACAAGACATTTTCTTTGTGATAAGATTAAAAAAATAATTACAGGAAAAAAAAACCCACAATCAAACACAGAGATATCAAAATTACTTTTATTCAAGTGATTTGCAGAAATGGCCAGCAGTTTAATGTTCCTGAAACCATCCAGTCATCAGTCTCCACACTGCAGCCTTGAGCTCCTGGTTCCTCAGGCTGTAGATGAGGGGGTTCAGGGCTGGAGGCACCACCGAGTACAGAACTGACAGGGCCAGATCCAGGGATGGGGAGGACATGGAGGGGGGCTTCAGGTAGGCAAATGCCAGTGCTGATGAACAGAGAGACCACAGGCCAGTGAGGGAGGCAGGTGGAAAAGGCTTTGTGCCGTCCCTGCTCAGAGGGGATCCTCAGCACAGCCCTGAAGATCTGCACATAGGAGAAAACAATGAACACAAAACAACCAAATACCAACAGCACTAGCAGCAGAAGTCCAGTTCCCTGAGGAAGGATTTGAGCAGGAGAGCTTGAGGATTGTGGGATTTCACAGAAGAACTGGCCCAGGGCATTGCCATGGCACAGGGGCAGGGAAAATGTATTGGCCGTGTGCATGAGAGCATTGAGAAAGGCACTGGCCCAGGCAGCTGCTGCCATGTGGGCACAAGCTCTGCTGCCCAGGAGGGTCCCGTAGTGCAGGGGTTTGCAGATGGACACGTAGCGGTCGTAGCACATCATGGTCAGCAGGAAATACTCTGCTGAGATAAGAAGAAAAAGAAAAAGAGCTGTGCAGCACATCCTGAGTAGGAGATGTCCTGGTGTCCCAGAGGGAATTGTGCATGGCTTTGGGGACAGTGGTGCAGATGGAGCCCAGGTCGATGAGGGCCAGGTTGAGCAGGAAGAAGAACATGGGGCTGTGCAGGAGGTGGCCGCAGGCTACGGCGCTGATGATGAGGCCGTTGCCCAGGAGGGCAGCCAGGGAGATGCCCAGGAAGAAGCAGAAGTGCAGGAGCTGCAGCTGCCGCGTGTCTGCCAATGGCAGCAGGAGGAAGTGGCTGATGGAGCTGCTGTTGGACATTTGCTGTCTCTGGGCATTGGGTACTGCCATGGAGAAAAGGACAGGGAAGAGTTAGAGGAGATACTGTAACCAAAATCAAAACCATTTCCCATACACCCTCCTGGAAACACAGACACCGGTAAATGTTGAACCATTACTTTGATGATTCTTTTTGTCCCTTTCAACTCAGATGTTCCGTGATTCTGTGATTACAATTCTGTTCTGCTTCTCTCATCCTCCTGTTGCCTATAATCAAAAAAGAAAATAAACCCTTTAAAAATATTTAAGGTAAAGTAACAAGCAGACCTTTATTTGAAACTTCCAGGTGTCCCAAAGGAATGGGCACACCCAGCCCCTCAGTTCAGCAACCTTTTAATTTTTAATTAACATATTTAACAGGAACATCCAAAAGGTAATTCAGTTCCCCAGTTACATACCCCTGGGTCAACCCATTGGAGTAGCCAAGGGCTTCTTTATCACTTTTTTTAATGACTGCTCAACACTCTGGTTAAAAACAAAATGTTCTTCTTGTAGTCCTCTTCCTGATAATAAGACTATACAGTATTTCAGGAATGTATTTAGGTCTGCTAATTGTTTAAAATCGAAGAGAAAGGGTAGGAATCAACTAAAGTTTATTAAGGACATTATATATATGTAATAGTAGTTAATAGACTTAATTAAAATTATAGTTTTAAAATTATATAACAGTAGTAACAAAATTAAAAAAAAGAAATGTATAAAAAGCAAAAATCTTTTTGTCATCACCAACTTCCCATCCTTCTCCAAGCAGGAAATTGAAAACACTCTCAGGAAAGCTCCTGATCTTTACAGCAATGCCAGGCTTACCTTCTTTTGGCAAGTGTCCTCTGCAGCTGTGCCCAGGCTGGTGTGGAGCTGGGAGCAGCCCTGCCCCACACAGCCCCTCTCAGCAGCAGCAGCAGCAGCAGCAGCCTGCTGCTCAGGGTGGCTCCTTCCCCCCACAGCTTCTCCCCAGCGCTGGCAGCAGCTCCCCGGGCCGGCTGAGAGCTGTCCCTGGCAGGCAGCAGAGTCCCTGGGCCAGCACAGCGCCCTGGGCTGCAGGACCCTGCTCTGCACCACAGCCCTGGGCACCCCTGGCTGCAGCCCCGGCTGCTCAGCCCTGCAGCAGAGCCTGGCCCCAGGGAGCTGCCTTGTGCTGGGCCTGGGCTGGGGCAGCAGGGAAACCCAGCCCTGCCCTAGGGCCACATCCCTGCCCTGCAGCAGCTCCCACAGTGCTCCTGGAAGGTGCTCCAAGCTGGGGGATGTGGCAGCTTCAGGAGATCCCTGCAGGAGCTGCAGCTTCTCTTCCCCCAGCCAGAGAGTGACTGTTTGCAAGCCTGGGAGGATTTCTCCTGCAGTGAGCCCTGAGTGAGCTCTGCTCTGTGCTGCCAGCCCAGGCTGAGCTGAAGCCCTGTGTGCCTGTGTGCTGTGCCCGGGGTGGCTGCAGGCAGTGCCCCAGCCCTGCTGGGCTGGCAGAAAAGCTGCTCATCCAGAGAAATGTGTTTTTAAGCTCTTCTTGGTTACCAGGATCTCCCTCTGGATGATGAGCTCAGCCCAGCTCAGCAGCACAGACACAGCACAAGGACTTTAATGACCCTCTCAGGGCTTTGTGCTGAGGCCCTGAACATCAGTCCCTGAGAGGGAGCTGAAGAAACCTCTCCAGAACTCCAAGTCAGAAGCCAACTCCAAAGTTTCTGGAAGTTTTAATGGGTCCCACTGAGGGACACGACACAGAAAGTGTCCCCAGGCCCCAGGCAGAGCAGAGAACTGCAGGCAGTGATGACAGGTGGGGACAAAGAGAAGCCAAGTCTTGGTGCCCTGGGCCACAGCAGCCTCTGTGCCACCAAGGACACTGAGGAGACACCTTGTCCTGAGGCCCTGGGGCCTCCTGGCACAGCCCCAGCAAGGCTGGGCACTGTCAGCCCCTTGTCCTGCCCTCAGCATCCCCCTCCCATGCCAGTGGCCTCCAGGATGTGCTGGAAGGAGTCCCTGGGGAAGGAGCCTTGGTCAGCAATGGCCCTGGGGGGCTCCTTCATGCTGCCAGGGACTGCAGGTTTTTCCAAGGACTTTGGGTTTGGCTTTTGCCTTGGAGTCTCTGAGAGGTTTGTGCAATCCTGGCCTCCAATTCTCTGCTTTAATTGGTCCCTTGAGAGGCTTTGTCAGTAACAACACTCAGTGGGGCTCATTAATGCTTCAGGGTACTCAAGTTTTAAAAAAAGGGGTTTTGACACTGACTGACAGAGTGCAATCATGCCTCCATTATCTGCATTAATGAGTCCCTTGAGATTTTTAGCTAGTAACAACACTCAGTAGCGTTTATTCATGCTTCAGGTACTCAGGGATAATTTAAGTACCTTTTGTGACACTGAGTGCTGAGAGGATTTTTTTGTAATCCTGGCCCAATTCTCTCCTCCAAGAAGTTCATGAAGACCTCTGTTGGGATGGACATCAGTGGGACCCATGAATGCCTCAGACACTTTGGTATTTCCTCTTACTTTGACTCTGAAAGGTTTTGCAATCTCCTCTCAGGCCCTGAGGTTCCAGGGCTCAGCACCAAATGCACCAGGGGCTCATTAGGATCAAGCAAGTCCTGACAAACCATGGTTGTGCCTTGATTTCCCTCTGGCCTGGTGCAGTTCATTAGGAAGTCTTTTTTTCCTAGAGTGATGGAGAAATATTTCAAAGAGCTTCTAAGAGATATGTATTCCTATTTTCAAGAGTATTTTTCTCTTTAGAGCAGAGGTGATTAGCATTCAATGACTGATATTGATCCAGGGTCTCTCCTCAGGAGGTCTGGCCTACTCAAGAAGCTGTGCCTTGAGTCTGACCCAGTGTGGACAACCTTCCTGCACGTTCCCCAACCCCATCTTGTCTCTCCTCACTCACCTGGACCTGCTTTGCTTGGAGAACTGGCTGCACTCAGGGAAAAGAGAGCTTTTTTCCTTTTTCTGGCAATCTAAAACTCCAAAGCTTCAGACAATCTCTAAGTGTGTGCCAAGCCAAGGTGCCACCAAGAAGGTTCCCCTTCCCCAAGGCAGAACCATGCAAGGAATGTTTGAGACACAGGAAGTTCTGCCATAAACACAAATCCAGAGTTGGCTGAAGCAGAATTAGACCAACTGCTGGAGGACAGACAAGCTTTGAACTCCTTGCAGCTCAAAGCTCCAGCTGGGTTGTTGGGAGGTGTGTGAGGGAGCCAGATGAGGGAAGGGAACTGCAGAGAGCCCTGGAAGTGCTTCTGTGCAGCCAGGCTGTGGGAAGGGCACTGCAGGCCTGGCCTGGGCCAGGAGTGAGGCTGGATCATCATCCCAAGCTGCCCTGGGCCATTGCAAGGGGCTGTGGCCATGGACACTGCACTGAGCCCACGTGTGGCAGCCTTGCTCAGGGCTGGTGTCAGTGCCCAGAGGCAGAGGGATCCCTTGCTGGGGGCTTGTGCCATGGCCACATGCCCTGTGCCGCGCTGGCTGCTCAGGCACCGCGGAACCAGCAGCAAACACCACTGCCAGGGCCAAAGGCCAGCTCAGGCAGACAGAAAGGGGCAGGGCTGGGCACTGTTTCCATGGCAGCCCTCACTGGGACACCAGCCCTGGGTCACCTGGCATGGCAATTGCCATGGAAACCTGGACCATGGGAAATGCAAGGGTGGACAAAGGTTTTAGTAGGGCCTGTCCCAATAGGACAAGGGTGGTGGTTTTAAACTAAAGGAAGGGAGGTTAAAATAAGGAGAGAGAAGGAGGAAATCTTTGATGGCGAGGTCGGTGATCCACCAGGATCAAAGGTTGCAAAGGAGGTGGTCAATGCCCCATCCCTGGAAACATTCCAGTCCAGCTGGGACAGGGCTCTGAACAACCTGAGCTGCTCAAAAATGTCCCTGCTCATGGCAGGGGTTTGGATGAGATGAGCACTGCAGAGCTCTTCCCATGCAAACCATTCCAGGATTGCATGGGGAGAAGGGGCTGCTCCCTGGACTCCATGCACTGCCTTGACTCCTCCTTGTCTCTGCTGGAGCCCACATGCAGCAGGCAAAGGCAGCCCCTTCTCTGGCCTTTGCTGGCCCTGCCTTCCCCAGGGGCTGACAGAGCCAGGCTGGCCCAGGTGACCTTGAGGCTTTGCAGGGCTCAGGCGCAGCGGCTGTGCCAGGCTCAGGGCTGAGGTCACACTCTGTGGGCTGGGGCAGAGCCCAGGCAGAAAGGAGCCCTGAAGCAGCAGCAGCTCTGCAGTGCTGGCCACCAGGCCGGGCTGCCAAGGGAGGCTTGTGGCCATGGCCTGGGAGCAGCTGCTGCTGCCAAGGTGCCTTTGGTGCCTCAGGCTCTCCCTGGCACAGCTCCCAGCACGGCACTCTGCACTTGTGCCCGAGGCCTTCACTGTCTTGGGGCTGGCCTGGGGCTTTTCCTGCAGCGGGATCTGCCCTGGTCTTGGCACAGGAAAGGCAATTCCTACTGGAGCAGGAGGCTCTGCATACAATATGCTCAAACAACTCCAACAAGGCCCTGTTTACTTGAAAATTGCTTCCTAGAGCACTGTATTCTTTTAATTGTGTATCTCCTATACTGTGAAGTAAACAACTTTTTTAATTTACTCGGTAGTGTAATTATGTCTTTCAGTCTAATCATTATCAGAATCAATCATTGCTATATTTATAAGAACATATCTAGTATTTCATTGTTAATCCTGTGGGACAAATTGCATTACAGTTCAATTCCACTTGTTCAGTCTTTTACACATAAACCTTTGACAAAATCTGGGTCTAGGATTGGATCCATCTACACCCACTCTCCTGTTTAAGATGGAATTTGTAAAGTCTAGGTGTCTGGGAGGAATTTGAGGACCATGGTGGTTTTTGGGTGTCATTTCTCCACCTCATGACTCAGCAGGAGTTTCTCCAATGAAGAAATCAAGCTTTTGCCTGAAGCTCCCACTCTGCCCATGACAGGAACCCCTGGGAGTGTCTGGGACATCCCGGCTCTTTGGCAGCCTGGGGACTCCTGGGATGTCACCGTGGAGCCCCCGTGAGTGCCTATGACAGATGGGTGCCTTTGCAGCCCAAGGTGCCCTGGGATGTCCCCATGGAATGGCTGTGACTGCCTCTGAGCACATTTTCTGGGCTGTTTAGCATGCCCAGAAAGCCCTGGGAGGTCTCCAGGATCCTCTAGTCCAACTCCTGGCCCTGCACAGGACAGCCCAACAATGCCAGCCTGGGCCTGGCAGCGCTGTCCAAACGCTGCTGGAGCTCCCAGAGCCCTGGAGCTGGGACCCTTCTCTGGGAGCCTGGTCAGTGCCCCAGCAGCCTCTGGGGGAAAAACCTTTTCCTCACATCCAACCCAAACCTGCCCTGACTCAGCTCCAGCCCTTCCCTCCAGTCCTGTCCCTGGGCACCAGAGGGAAGAGGTTCCCACAGCCCCAGCCAGGGACCCGCTCCCAAGGCTGTTCCAGGGCAGCCCGGGCTGGCACCAGCTGGGATGCTCGGTTTCCACGGGCCGGCCTTTAGGAATGGGATTCCCCAATTTTGTGCTCCCACTAAAACCGTGCCACTGCTTGCTGCTCTCCAGCCTCCCATTGAAAGTACAAAAGCAAAGATCCCGAGAACAGCAACAAGATAAGGAACAAACAGGAACAGAAACAATATTGATAACAAACAAGATAAAACTAACAATATAAAGGGAAAACTACAAAAACATCAACTGGCTCGTCCCATCTTGCCTGGAAAGGACACCCTTCACCTTGTGGGAGAGATAGAGTCCCTTTCCTGGCCCTGGTAATGACCTGAGATGGGATCAAATACAATGATGTGGCCATGGCCAGACCCTCACGTCCTTAAATCCCATCTCACATCATTGCCAGGGACAGGGAAAGGGACAGGTGTCCTCCCAGAATGAATCAAAGGGAACTGTGGGTGAGTAGGGCTCTTCTCAGTGTGCATCTTCTGATGGGGGATGAGGTTGGAGATGCACATGAAGCTCTTCCCAGAGTCGGGGCACTCGCAGGGCTTCCCTTACTCGTGACTCCGTTTTTGTCGGGTCAAGGCAGAGCTGTGGGTGAAGCTCTTCCCACACTGGGGACACTCGTAGGGCCTCTCCCCAGTGTGGATGCGCCGGTGCCCAATGAGGTGGGAGTTCTGCCTGAAGCCCTTCCCGCAGTCAGGGCAGCGGAAGGGCCTCTCCTCTGTGTGAATGCGCTCGTGAACGAGGAGATTTGAGCTGGTCTGAAACCTCTTCCCACACTGGGGACACTCATAGGACTGCTCACTGTCATGAAGCTGCTCATGGACCACCAGGTCTGAGCTCTGGCTCGATCTCTGGCCACGTTCCTGGCACAGGGTGGGTCTTACCTCCTCAGAGCAGCCTGGGATGGGTTTGGACCCCCTCCTCCTGTGGGATCTCTGGGGCTTTTCCTCCCTGTTGGAGTCCTGTGCCAGGGAGCCACTCAAAACAGCCTCTTCCACAGGGTTCTGCTTTGGGGATTTTTCCTCCCTCGTCTCCATCCTCCGCTCCTTGTCTGGGGGAGAAAGAACAAAGAGGAGATGGAATTTCCTCTGTGCAAGAGGGAAGGGGAAGGAGATCCCCCCAGTGAATCCCTGTAGGAACCGTGATGGCAGCGGGTTTCTCATGCAGCTGGGGGCCATGCTGGGCTGGGAGATGGAGCAGGAGAGAGGAGAAAGGGGCAGTGACTTCCTCCTCACCTGCCTGGCTGTCCCAGGACATCTTCCTCTTCCTTGCAGCCTCCTTCTCCATCCAGCCAAGCTTTGGGAACGGGAAATCCTGGTTTGGGGAAAAACAAGAGATGAGCGTGTTGAGTTTGAAGGTCCGCCTGCCCAAGTCCATCTCTAAAAGTCACTGGGAATCACGGGTCCATAAAAACCTCCCACACACCACGATTTAGCCCTGAAAATGCCTCCCAGGACTTCCCCGTTTCTGGTCTCTCTCTTTAGGTGATCAGGGATTCCCCCCTGTCCCAGCTGCCAGGGGTCTCTCATCTACAGGTTCCCTGCCATTCCCAGGCTGCTGGGAGGCACAGGAATCTGAAAAGTTCCTCCCTTTTTCCACCTCCTCACTTTGTGATGGTGGGTGATTTTGGGGTTCAGGGGTCCCTTCTCCCCTCATTCTCTGCTTTGGGGTGAAGGGGGTCCAGAGAGTCCCCCCCTGCCCCTCCCCAGGCTCTTAAGGGTCGTGGCACTCCCCCCTCTCTTGGCTCCCCGCTTTGGAGTCCTGGGGGACACAGGGCTCTGCTCCTCCAGAATGCCTCTGCTGGCAGCTGCCACCGGGACCCCCAATGTCCCTCCAAGGGGCATTTTCCACTCAACTTTGCTGTTCTTCATTCTCCAAAAATCCCCCCCTCAAAGAAATCCCCAACTGAGGGACCTCCCAAGATATCTGGGTCAAGCTCCTGGTCTTGGGTTGGAAAGAAAGGTGTCTGCTGAGGAAGGCAGGAGCCTCCCTTGAAATGGAAAACATAAACCCCCACCTATAATTTTGAATTAAGCGGGCTCTCATGCAAGGATATGGGAATAAGAGTTCTTTAGTAAGAAAATTAAACTAAAAATTCAGTAGTAAAAAACAGAAACACTGACAGAGTCAGAATACCTGATACCCAGTTAGGCAGGCTGTTGGTAGCAGTGCAATCAAATCGTGGCTGCAGTCCTCCTGGAGTCACAGATGTGGTTTTGTTGAAGAAATGATCCTGTAGAAGGGTGTAGTTTTCCTCTGAAGGTCCAGTGGTGGTGTAGATGGGTCTGGTCTTCCTCTGGGAATCCAGTGGAAACAGGCTGCTTCTGGTGTGTTAAATCTCAGATTCTATCCAGGTAGGAATGCTTGGCTCCTCCCTCTGGGTGGAGCATCTCACAATGGGATGATGGAATTTGATCAGTGATGCAGTGAGACAAGATGGGCCATTAACAGAAGATATCTCCCTGGAGGGAGTGTGGGTGGTGGAAGAGATAAAGAACACTGCCCCACCTGGTTTTAACAGCTGGCCCATTAACAGAAGATATCCCCCCAGAGTTATGAGAAATGGGTCATGGAACAGTTCTTACTTGGGATCTCCTGTTGGTTTGTTTTCAAACTGGCACACTGGGGAGAAGTGGGACCATGCTGGGAACTGCTGTGAGCAGGTTGGAGTGACTGGTCTACACTGTGGGCAACTGGGCATGGCTGGGACCGTGCTGGGAGAGACTGGCATCATACTGGGAGTGACTGGGACTAGACATGGGGAAACTGGGAGCAAGTGGATGAAAGTGGGAGCAACCTGGTCCATGCTGGGGGCAAACTGCATCATAATGGGGAATGACTGGCAGTGACTGGGCTCATAATGGGAATGACGAGGAAACTGGGACCACACCGGGGGGCAACTGGGCTGATACTGGGAGCAGCCACTTCTGGCACTGTGAACCCCAAACCCTTTTCCTGGCCACCACACCTCACCCAGGCCCACCATTTTCTTTGGCCCTGGGAGCCCTGGACTCCTATTCCTGCCTTTCCCAGCACCCAGCCCCTCCTTTCCATATCACTGAGGACACTTAGGACCCCTATTCCCAGCCATCCTGGGTTTTCCACCTTTTGATGGGAATGGAGACACCTGGAACCTTGGAGCTCCCTTTCCTGACTAAATGGAGCCTTTTAACCTCACCTATCCCACATCTACCCACCCCTACCATCCCCTTTTCTTAATCCTAGAACCCCCAAACCCCCTTCCCTGCTCTCCATGCTCTCCCTGTTCCCCCTTTCCTTCACCCCTGACCCCCCAGACCCCAAATCTCCGTGTCCCCCCAGTTCTCCTCTCCCTGCGGTCCCTGCCCGTGGCGCTGTTGGAGCCCGGCCCGGGGTTCCCCCAGTTCCTGTCCATGGGGTCCCTGGATGGGATCCCCTTCCAGCGCCGCCACAGCCAGCGGGGCCGGGCGGAGCCGCAGCCGCCGGGGATGGCGGCCGGAGCCGAGCCGGGATATTGGGATGGCCGGAGCCGGCACAAGGAGCGGCACCGGCACGGGGCCAGCAGGGAGCTGCAGATGCTGCAGGAACGGCACAGCCAGAGCGGGGCTCAGGGCGGGGAGCTGGGGGATCTGTGGGGCTGGCATGGCACCTGTGGGACTGCAGTGGGGATCCGTGGGGCTGGGCCGGGATCTGGGGCGCTGGGATGTGCATCCATGCGGATCCAAGGGGCTGGGATGAGGCTCTGTGGTCTCCATCAGACTCTGGGGCTCTGTGGGGCTGGAATGGGGCAGAGGGTCTTCATGGGTCCAATCCCTCCCCAGGTCTCCACAGCTGCAGGAGGTTTCCGGCTGTGACCTCCTGTCCCATGGGAGCATCCGTGGATCCGATCAGCTCGGCTCTGAATGGTGGGAATTCCTCTCCTTCCAGCCAGGATCCGGGGGAGTCGTGGTGGCTGACAGCGCTGCCCAGGTCACCAAGAGGCGCTGGGAACGGGATGAGATTGAGGCTGAGGAATGAACAAATCCCCTGGGGCACACCTGCCTGGAATGTCTGTGGAAATATGTCAGATATGGGTGGGAGGCACTGGAGCATAAAGTGGGGAGGGTAGAATTCCCATGGGAATGTGGATTTGGAAATGTGGGATTTGGAGGCAAATCTGGGAACATGGGAATTCCCATGGGACCTCCATGGATGGATCCCACTGCTATCCCATTGCCATTGGATTTCTGTAGATGGATCTCAGAGCCATCCATTCCCATGGAATTCTGTGTGCACACATCACCCCTGTCCCAGTGCCATGGAATTCCTTGGGTTCATCTCACAGTTATCCCATTCCAGAACCCCCTGATGTCCATCTGTCTGGAAAAGTGGAACACGGGATCCTGACATCCTGCTCCTGGACGGATTCTACCCCAGCACCATCAGGATCAGCTGGATGAAGGGAGATGAAATCCGGGATCGTTCCCAGCAGCAACAGCACCTTCCACACCTGGCCAGGATTGAGGCGCTGCTGGAGGAGCGGGAGCAGCACCGGTGCCGGGTGGAGCATCCCGGAATGCCAGAGCCCAGGATCTTCCCCTGGGGTGAGGCTGGGAATGTGGAATGTGGGAATTGGGAATTTGGGAATGTTGAGCCACAGGATGGGGGTTCCCCTTCTCTCCTCACCATCCTGTGCTTCCCAGACCTGGAATCCAGTGGGAATCTCACCCTGGTGGTTGCTGTGTCCATCATCGCTGCCATCATCATCATTCTCCTCATCAGATTTGGCATTTGGAGACTCCAATCTGGTTCCCCCCAAACCCATCCTGGGGGTCTCCCTGTTCTCCTCTCCCTCCCAAGACTGCTGGGGGTCCCCCACGACCCACCCACCCCCCTAAACTCCTCCTGGGTCTGCACACATGGACCATGTCCCCTCCCCCAGGATGATGAGGGGTCCTGGGCTGAGCCCCCCACTCAGCCAAGGGTGTGGAGGGAACTGGGGGTCCTGGTGCTGGAAGTGGCTGCTCCCAGTATGAGCCCACTTGCTCTGTGTGGTTCCAGTTTCGTCAGCACTCCCAGTATGAGCCCAGTCACTCCCAGTCATTCCCCATTAAGATGTAATTTGCCCCCAGCACAGTCCCAGTTGTTCCCAGTTGCACCTGCTATTATCCAGTGTGTTCCCAGTTCTCCCCAGTTTCCCCAAGTATAGTCCCAGTCATTCCCAGTCTGATGCCCGTGTCTCCCAGCAGGGCCCCAGTCACTCACTCTTGTCCCGTTTCCCACAGCGTGTTCCCCAGTTCCCCCAGCACATTCCCAGTGACTCCCAGTGTGGTCCCACTGCATGGTCTCAGGCACTCCCAGTATATCCCAGTTGCCCTGAACACTCTCGTAGTCATTGCCAGGCACTCCCAGTTTCCCCAGAATGGTTAGTTGCCCCCAGTTTATCCCAATAACTGCCAGTACATCCCAGTTGTCACCAGCATACATCCTGTCATTCCTATTTATTCCTAGATGCTTCCAGTGTATCCCCAGTAGGGTCTCAGCATGGGTCTGGTAGCTCCCAGTAACCCCCCGTATGGTTCCAATCACGTCGCCGTCATCCCAGTCTGATTCCAGTAACTCCCAGTATGATTAAGTGGCCTCCAGTGTGATCCCAGTTTCTCCCTGTAAATAGCAGTATGACCCCAGTAGCCTCCAGTATGATCCTCATGGCTCCCACTCTCCCCCAGTATATCCCAGTCACACCCAGCATGCTCCCAGTCATCCCCAGTTCCTCCCAGTTTCTTTCAGTGTGATTCCAGTGCTCACAGCCACTCCCACTCAAACCCAGCAGGAGTCCATTCACCCTCAGTGTTATCCCAGCTGCTGCCAGAATAGTTCCAGTTGTTCCCAGTTCCTCCCAGTGTGGTTCCATTGTCCCCAGTATAGTTACAGGCACTTCCAGTGTATCCCAGTTTCCTCATTAAGGTTCTGGATACCTCAGAATGATCCAAGTCCATCCCAGTTGCTTGCAGTTGCCTCAAGCGTGATCCCAGTTTTTGGCCGTTGCCTTAAGTGTGGTCCCAGTTGCTCCCAGTATGATCCCAGCTTCCCCACTTGTGGTCTCAGTACCCCCAGCATGGTTCCAGTCTCTGCCAGTTGATCCCAGTTGCTCCCAATGTGTCCACATTTTCCTCCCAACAGTAGCTCCCAGGAACCCCCAGTCAGGATCTGTTCACACCCAGTGGCTCCCAGGATGAACCCAGGAGGACCCAGTCACCCCCAGTTTGGTTCCAGTCACCCCCAGTATGACCCCAGTCACTCCCAGATACTCCCAGTATTATGCCACTCATGCCCTGAGTGACTGCTTGTCACTCCCAGTTTGAGCCCAGTTGCTCCCAGTCACCTCCAGCATGGTTCCAGTCACAGCCAGCACCTTTCCAGTCATTCCCAGTCTGGTTCCAGTAGGATCCCAGTATGACCCCAGCATGGACACAGCTGCTCCCATTTACCCCTACTGTAGTTTCAATCTCTCCCAGTGTATCCCAGTTGCTCCCAGCATGTTCCCAGTCACTCCCAGTTGTCCTCAGTGCAGTTCCAGTTGCTGCCAGTATGATAAATTATGATCCCACTTGGCCCCAGCATGGGCCCAGGCTGTGCCCACTGTGGTCCCAGTAGGATCCCAGTTGCCCCCAGGCACCTTGCAGAGCCCCAGCCATGCTGTTTGCCCCCAGCCTGCCCACGGCCAGCCTGGGGCTGCTCCCGGGGCTTTTCTGTGCTCAGCATTGGCCTGGGCAAAGTGTTCTGGAGAGAGCCTGGGCAAGGAGCCTGCAGCCCCCAGGCCCTGGCCTGAGGCGTCAGCGCTGCCCCAGCAGTGCCCATGGCCTGTCCCTGCTGCAGCCCTGGCACTGCCACCCCCAGCACTGTGCCCGGCCCCGAGAGCACTCAGGCCCTACAGCAACACCAGGGCCAGCAGGGCAGCGGGGCAGGGCCACGGCAGCAGCACTGGCAACACCAAGGGCTGCTGCTGCTGCTGGGCACAGCTGCTGTGCCAGCACTGATCTGCCCCCAGCTCTGCACACAGACATTGCTGCTGCAGCTGCAGAGAAGGGAACCAAAGGGGCATCTCAGCAGAAAACTTGGCTGGGAGATCCTAGAGTTCCTTTAAGTTCACCAAGAGAGCAGGCCCTTATTGAGACAGTCTGTGGCCACAGGGAAGGTGGAGTGAAACAAAATGAGAAACGACATTACTTTGTGGACAAGTTCAAAAAAGTAAAACATAGAAAAAGAACCTTCAAATTAAAACAAACAAGAAGTATCAAAGAGTCCTTTTATTACAAGTGATTTGCAGAAATTGGCAAGCAGTTTAATGTTTCCCTAAGCATCTCATCATCAGTCTCCACACTTCAGCCTTGAGCTCCTGGTTCCTCAGGCTGTAGATGAGGGGGTTCAGGGCTGGAGGCACCACTGAGTACAGAACTGACAGGGCCAGATCCAAGGATGGGGAGGAGATGGAGGGGGGATTCATGTAGGCACAAAAGGCAGTGCTGAAGAACAGAGAGACCACGGCCAGGTGAGGGAGGCAGGTGGAAAAGGCTTTGTGCTGTCCCTGCTCAGAGGGGATCCTCAGCACAGCCCTGAAGATCTGCACATAGGAGAAAACAATGAACACAAAACAACCAAATGTTAAAGAAATGGAAAAAACAAGAAGCCCAAGTTCTCTGAGATAGGATTTGCCACAGGAGAGCTTGAGGATGTGTGGGATTTCACAGAAGAACTGGCCCAGGGCATTGCCATGGCACAGAGGCAGGGAAAATGTATTGGCTGTGTGCATGAGAGCATTGAGAAAGCCACTGGTCCAGGCAGCTGCTGCCATGTGGGCACAAGCTCTGCTGCCCAGGAGGGTCCCGTAGTGCAGGGGTTTGCAGATGGACACGTAGCGGTCGTAGCACATGATGGTCAGGAGTGAATACTCTGCTCCCATGAAGAACAGAAAGAAAAAGAGCTGAGCAGCACATCCTGTGTAGGAGATCTTTCTGGTGTCCCAGAGGGAATTGTGCATGGCTTTGGGGACAGTGGTGCAGATGGAGCCCAGGTCGGTGAGGGCCAGGTTGAGCAGGAAGAAGAACATGGGGCTGTGCAGGAGGTGGCCGCAGGCTACGGCGCTGATGATGAGGCCGTTGCCCAGGAGGGCAGCCAGGGAGATGCCCAGGAAGAGGCAGAAGTGCAGGAGCTGCAGCTGCCGCGTGTCTGCCAATGGCAGCAGGAGGAAGTGGCTGATGGAGCTGCTGTTGGACATTTGTGTTGTCTTGGATTGGGGATCTGTAAAAAAATGAAATCATGGAATAGTTCCCTTTGGAGCCGCTGTTCAATATCCCAGCACAGCTTGGTGGCACTTTCCCCCCACTGCCTGCCCAGGGCTCTGTTGCCTGCAGCTGTCCCTGACTGCAGCTGCTTCCCTGTGCCCAGGGCTGGGCCCTGCCAGTGCTGCCAGAGCCCAGCCCAGCCCTGGGGGCTCAGCTCTGCCCTGCAGACCCCTCCCAGCACAGGCACTGCCCAGGGGCAGCTCTGGCTCTGCAGGCTCTGATGGCAATGTCAGAGCCATCCTGAGGAGGCTGGAAAAGCAACACTGATGCTGCCTCCAAGGGACCCTCTGCTGTTTTCTTTCACTGCCTGGTTTATTAAGATCTGAGAGAAAATTGTGGGTTTTTTTTCCTCAACCTAACTGAGAGATGAATTTCTATGCTCAACTTCCATGCCCAGCAACACAGAGCAGAATATTGAAAAGCAGGATTTCCCTTTTGTGCAGCCCCTGCCTCCCTATGCTCCCTTTATAATCTACTTGCAAATATTCTGGAGATAAATGTCATGTGGGAGCAGTCCTGAGCATTGCAGCATCCTCAGCACACAAGAAAACACTTCCACGCCTTACCAGCTGTCTCCTTCCACACAGATCTTGTCCCCAGTGCTGGGATCAGCTCCCAGGGCCGGCTGAGAGCTGTCCCTGGCAGGCAGCAGAGTCCCTGGGCCAGCACAGCGCCCTGGGCTGCAGGACCCTGCTCTGCACCACAGCCCTGGGCACCCCTGGCTGCTCTACACAAGAGATAATCAGAGAATGTACTCACAGAGTCTGTAGGCATTGGGATGTTGCAGCTTGAGGAGATCCTGCAGGAGCTGCAGCTGCATTGTCCTGCAGCCAGAGGTTCCTGTGCCAAGGGCTGGCAGTGATTCTCCCCCAGTCCCTTCTCAGCACCTTCCCAGCCCTGAGTGATTGAAGCTCTCTGTGCCTGTTCTGTGCCTGAGGTGGCTGCAGGCAGTGCCCCAGCCCTGCTGGGCTGGCAGAAAAGCTGCTCATCCAGAGAAATGTGTTTTTAAGCTCTTCTTGGTTGCCAGGAGCTGCTGCTGTGCCAGGTGTCTCAGCTCACAGCACAGACACAGCACAAGGACTTTAATGACCCTCTCGGGGCTTTGGTTCTGTTTGCGTCAGACTCAGTCCCTGAGAGAGTAATCAAAAACTTCTCCACAACTCAAAGTGAGATTCAAAATCCAAAGTTTCTGGAAGTTTTAATGGCTCCCACTGAGGGACACGACACAGAAAGTGTCCCCAGGCCCCAGGCAGAGCAGAAACTGCAGGCAGTGATGACAGGTGGGGACAAAGAGAAGCCAAGTCTTGGTGCTCTGGGCCACAGCAGCCTCTGTGCCACCAAGGGCACTGAGGAGACACCTTGTCCTGAGGCCCTGGGGCCTCCTGGCACAGCCCCAGCAAGGCTGGGCACTGTCAGCCCCTTGTGCTGCCCTCAGCATCCCCCTCCCATGCCAGTGGCCTCCAGGATGTGCTGGAAGGAGTCCCTGGGGAAGGAGCCTTGGTCAGCAATGGCCCTGGGGGGCTCCTTCATGCTGCCAGGGACTGCAGGTTTTTCCAAGGACTTTGGGTTTGGCTTTTGCCTTGGAGTCTCTGAGAGGTTTGTGCAATCCTGGCTCCATTCTCTGCTTTAACGAGTCCCTTGAGATCTTAGCCAGTAACAACACTCAGTGGGGCTCATTAATGCTTCAAGGTACTTCAAGGTATGGTGTTTCCTTTTCAAACTGACTCTAGGAAAGTTTTCCTTGCCCCAACTATGTGCTTTATCAGGTCCATGGGATTCTTGGTCGTAAGAACATCAGTAGGGATCATTCATACTTCTGAATACTCAGGGGTAATTTAAGTATTTCTTTTTTTGTCACTCAGTCTCGTAAGGTTTGTCTGGCCTCCAATTCTCTGCTCCAAGGACCTGATGAGGAGCCTGTGTTGGGCATGGACATCAGTGGGACCCATTATTGCTTTGAGACACTTTTGGGTTTTCTTCTGACTTTTTCTCCTGGCAAGGTTTGTGCAATCTCCTCTCAGGCCCTGAGGTTCCAGGGCTCAGCACCAAATGCACCACAGGGCTCATTAGGATCAAGCAAGTCCTGGGAAACCATGGCTGTGCCTTGATTTCCCTCTGGTCTGGTGCAGTTCATTAGGAAAATATCCTGCTGCACTTATGGAGAAATAATTGAAAAACATTTTAGAAATATGTATTCCATTTTAAAGGGCATATTTTTACTACTTTTCTTGTTACCCAAGAGGTGATTGCAGCATTCAGTGATTGATATTGACCCAGGATCTCTCCTCAGGAGGTCTGGCCTGCTCAGAGAAGCTGTGCCTTGAGGTCTGACCCAGTGTGGACAACCTTGCTCCACATTCCCCAACCCCATCCTGTGTCTCCTCACTCACCAGGGTCTTGCTTTGCTTGGAGAACTGGCTTCACACAACCAAAGAGGGGGTTTCTTTTTTATTTTTTTAACAGTCTAAAACTCCTGAGTTTCCCCACTGCAAACAGACACACTCCCAAGTGTGCCAAGCCCAAGGTGCCACCAAGAGCACTGCAGCCCTGCCCTGGGCCAGCAGTGAGGGGGGATCATCATCCCCACCTGCCCTGGGCCACTGCAAGGGGCTGTGGCCATGGACACTGCACTGACCCCACTGCTGGGTTTGGGTACCACACTGTTCAGGGTTAGATTTGTTTCTTTTTTACTTTTTTCCCATAAACTGCTACGAAACTCACTTTTGGGTACTTCTGGATACTTAAGCAGAACAAAGGGGCCAAAGGAGAAGATTTGTAGCACCTGGCTACACTTCTTTGGGTCTCTGGGAGTTTCTCTCAGAGGGGGGAGATAACACAAGTTTGAGGGGGGTAGAAAAAGAACGAGGCGGGGGCAGCTCTGCTGTCTCTTACTCTCAGCATCACAGAGAGGACGGCCAGGCTGCTGCTTTCTGCGGGACGAGTTCACTGTCACCACCAAGTCTGGTCCTGGGAAATCTACCACCATCTGCCCGTGTGCCCAGGAATTCTGAGCTCTCCTCCCCCTGCCCTGCTGGAGCTGGGCCGGCCCTGTCCCGCTGCTGCCGCCTCTTTGGAACTGCTCTGAGGCTTTTGGCTACGCTGTACCCCTGCCCTGCCCTGTCCTGTCCTGCCCTGCCCTGCCCTGCCGGGACATCCCTGCCGTTCCAGCTGCCACCGATGGAGCTTCTGATAGATCCCATCCACCAGCCCGGGATTTTCCACCCTTCCAGCTTAGTGCTCTCATGACATGGAGGACGTTTCTGAATATAAAAAGACAAGATTTTAGAAGGAGCTTCTGGTGATTTGTAGAAGCAAAGAAACAGCTTGTGCAGAGAACACATAGAAGATGAGCTATTAAGCTTGGTTGTTAGGTAGTTACTAAGTAGAAGTCATATAGGTAAGATGTATAATGTTAAAACTCAGCAAAGTGGGGCCTAGGTATTTGTCAGAAATGGATAAAGCAGAACTTTGTGGCTTTAATCAAGCAAAATCAAGCTCCTAATCTTTGGCAAAAGCAAAGTGAACTGAAAAGTAGCCAAACCTCCACTGCACCTTCCCAGAAGCAAAGATCAACCTTAGGGAGATGTTTGCCTTCCTCCCAAGACTCCAACTCATGACCACCAAGAGGCGTGACAGCTCATTAGAATACAAAGTGAGAGAAGGCAAGGAATGGGTGGGTGAGGAGGTGTAGGTTGTGGGATCAATGTGTATTTAAACCTGGACCTTCTCTTGACCAGGTACACACAGTTTGGAGGAGAACTTATGGGTACAGGTGTGCAAGTGGATAGTGGTGAGGCAAGGAATTTGGGACCCTTGACCCAAGACTCAGCAGTGAATCAGGTATTCGTAAGTGAGCCAGGGTCCCTTTCCCGCTGGTATCATTACAATTTGGGATGGCTCAAATCACAATAGGTAAAAACTCTGGTGTCTTCAGAGGGCATTATAGAAAAGGTTTATTGAAAGATACACTCTTTTATACAGTGTTTCAGTAGAATGAATATGATTGGTCATTTGGAGCCTACACCTCTTTGTAAACATCTTTGCCAGTAAACAAGGTGGAAAAAACACCAGGTGTCAGGGAGAAGATATCTACAAGGATTGATTGGGTTCCTCCTTATGATTTTCCTGGCCAGAGTTGGAGAGTTATGCACTTGTCTTTTCCCACAGCCTCAAGCTACTGGCTGAAGCCTAAAAATCTACTTTCTGACCCCTGTCAATCCCACGCTCTGGGAGCGACTTTTAATGAGTGCAAGGGAGAGGTTTGTCCACAGGGACAGAATGCAGGAGCACCACCATAGAATGCGCTGGTAGACCCTTGAAGAAGAGATCCAACAGCTGAGGGAAGTGGCAGTATCAGAGTTTCTCTTTGGGAGGGGGGGACAGCATGATAACGACCCCAACAAGGTCAGATGCACAGGGCAAATGCTGTGGAGTCTGGCAACTCTAGGACCATCTCAATACACCACCTTCATTGCAACAATTAATTCCGAAGACAACTGAGAGACAGTTCTGGGTTCTGTTGCCAGCAAGCTCAGAAATTATGAGAGCATGATCAATGGCCCAATGCAGGCTCAGGTCTCTGCTGTGGTTAAGGAACTCAAAGAGGAGATGAGGGAGATGAGGGAGGAGATGAGGATGAACAGTTCCCACATAGCACCAGTGTGAGTCACAGGCCCCAAAGTCAGAGCCCAACGTCCCCCAGCTAGAGAGAGAGGGTACACCCCAAGGGCTGACCTGTGGTCCTTCCTGCGTGACCATGGGGAAGACATGGGAAGGTGGGATGGAAAACCCACTTCTGCCCTGGCAGCACGGGTGTGTGAGATCAAGGAGAGAAACACTCACCAAGGGGGTCCCACTAAAATGAGGGTAGCCTCAACCTCCCATGACCGAGCCACCAGGTATTACAGAAGTGCAGATGATATGTCAGATCCCCTTGAAGGAACCTCTACGTTTTATGCCCAGGAAGGAAACAATAACCAGTGCTAGAGGGGCCCTGCCTCTATCCAGGAAGAGGCACGGGAAAACCGAGTCTTTTGGACTGTGTGGATTCGATGGCCTGGCACATCAGAGCCACAGAAATACGAAGCTTTGGTAGATACTGGTGCGCAGTGTACCCTGATGCCATCGGGACATGTGGGAGCAGAACCCATTTCCATTGCTGGAGTGACAGGGGGATCACAGCAACTGACTCTGGTGGAAGCCGAGGTGAGCCTGACCAGGAAGGAGTGGCAGAAACATCTGATTGTGACCGGCCCAAAGGCCCCGTGTATCCTGGGCATTGACTTCCTCCGGAATGGGTATTACAAAGACCCTAAGGGACTCAGGTGGGCTTTTGGAATAGCTGCTGTGGAGGCAGAGAGCGTTAAGAAATTGAACACCTTGCCTGGACTGTCAGAGAACCCATCAGCAGTAGGACACCTGAAGGTAGAAGAGCAACGAGTACCAGTTGCCACCTCGACGGTGCACCGCCGGCAGTATCGGACCAATCGAGATGCCGTGATCCCCATCCACAAGATGATCCGGGAGCTGGAGAGCCAAGGGGTGGTCAGCAAAACCCACTCACCCTTCAACAGCCCCATCTGGCCTGTGCGCAAGTCTGATGGAGAATGGAGACTGACTGTGGACTATCGTGCATTGAATGAGGTGACACCACCGCTGAGCGCTGCTGTGCCGGACATGCTGGAACTCCAGTACGAGCTGGAGTCCAAGGCAGCGAGGTGGTACGCCACTATTGACATTGCCAATGCATTTTTCTCCATTCCTTTGGCAACAGACTGCAGACCTCAGTTTGCTTTCGCCTGGAGGGGCGTGAAGTACACCTGGAACCGACTGCCCCAGGGGTGGAAACACAGCCCCACCATCTGCCATGGACTGATCCAGGCTGTACTGGAAAAGGGAGAGGCTCCGGAACATCTGCAGTACATCAATGACATCATTGTGTGGGGGAACAGCAATGGAAATGTTTGAGAAAGGGGAGAAGATCATCCAGATTCTCTTGGAAGCCGGCTTTGCCATCAAGAAGAGCAAAGTCAAGGGTCCTGCCCGAGAGATCCAGTTCTTAGGGGTAAAGTGGCAAGATGGATGGCGTCAGATTCCCACTGAGGTCATCAACAAGATCACCGCAATGTCTCCACCGACCAGCAAGAAGGAAACCCAAGCTTTCCTAAGCACCATAGGCTTTTGGAGAATGCACATTCCCGAGTACAGCCAGATTGTCAGCCCTCTCTACCTGGTCACCCTCAAGAAGAGCAATTTCCACTGGGGCCCTGAACAGCAGCAAGCCTTTGCCCAGATCAAGCAGGAGATCTGCTCATGCAGTGGCCCTTGGCCCAGTGAGGACAGGACCAGAGGTGAAGAATGTGCTCTACTCTGCAGGCAAGAGCCATGGTTCATCCTGGAGCCTTTGGCAGAAGGTGCCGGGTGAGACTCGAGGCTGACCACTGGGATTCTGGAGCCAAAGTTACAGAGAGTCCGAAGCCAATTACACTCCCACAGAGAAGGAAATTTTGGCTGCCTGTGAAGGAGTTCAAGCCGCCTCGGAGGTGATTGGCACAGAAGCACAACTCCTCCTGGCACCCCGACTGCCTGTGCTGGGGCGGATGTTTAAAGGAAAGGTTCCCTCTACCCACCTCATGCCACCGACGCCACATGGAGCAAATGGATTGCCCTCATCATCAGCAGCCCGTATTGGAAACCTGTATCAGGCTGGGATTTTAGAAATAATTACAAACTGGCCGGAAGATGAAAACTTTGGTCTCATGGATGAAGAGGAGTAGGAACAAGTGACACGTGCTGAAGAAGCTCCACCAGCTAACAAACTTCCAGCAGAAGAAACACGCTACACTCTTTTCACTGATGGTTCCTGATGCATTGTAGGCATGAACCGGAAGTCGAAGGCAGCCGTATGGAGCCCCACACAACAGATTGCACAAGCCACTGAAGGAGAAGGTGGATATATTCAACTTTCTGAACTCAAAGCCATTCAGTTGGCCCTGGACATTGCTGAAAGAGAGAAGTGGCCAAAGCTCTAGCTCTACACTGATTCGTAGATGGTAGCCAATGCTCTGTGGGGTTGACTGGAAAGGTGGAAAAAGGCCAACTGGCAGTTCAGGGCAAAAACCAATCTGAGCTGCTGATGAATGGAAAGACATTGCCACTCGGGTAGAGAAGCTGCCTGTGAAAGTCTGCCATGTAGATGCCCATGTCCGCAAGAGCAGAGCTAATGAGGAGCAGGTAGATAAGGCTGCCAAGATAAAGGTTTCAAAGATAGACTTAGACTGGCAGCACAAGGGAGAGTTGTTCCTATCTCAATGGGCCCATGATGCCTTAGGACATGAGGGTAGAGAAGTCACCTATAAGTGGGCATGAGACTGGGGGGTGGATCTAAGCATGGACAGTATTTCCCAGGTTATCCATGACTGTGAGACATGTGCTGTGATCAAGCAGGCCAATAGCATAAAGCCCCTATGGTATAGTAGGCAATATTCAAAAAAAATTTATGGAGAGGCCTGGCAGGTTGATTTTATTACACTGCCCCAGACATGCCAAGGTAAGCGCTACGTGCTCACAATGGTAGAAGCCACCACGGGATGGCTGGACACCTACCCTGTGCCTCATGCTATGGCCCATAGCATTTATAGACTTTGAAAAGCAAGTTCTTTGGAGGCATGGTACCCTTGTGAGAATTGAGTCTGACAATGGGACTCATTTCAAGAACAGCCTTATCAACACCTGGGCTAGGGAACATAGCATTGAGTGGGTGTACCACATCCCCTACCATGCACCAGCTGCAGGAAAAGTGGAGAGGCACAACAGACTGTTAAAAACCCAGTTGAAAGCACTGAGTGGGGGATCTTTCAAAAATTGGGAGCAGCATTTGTCAAAGGCCACCTGGTTAGTTAACACCCGAGGCTCCACCAACAGGGCAGACCCTGCCCAGTCTGAGCTCCTGCATACAGTAGATAGAGACAAAGTCCCACTGGTGCATGTCAGAGGTTTTTTAGGGAAGACAGTTTGGATCAATCCTGCCTCAGGTACAGACAAACCCATCCCTGGGATTGTCTTTGCTCAGGGTCCAGGTTGCACATGGGGGATAATGCAGAAAGATGGAACAGCACGATGTGTACCTGAGAGAGATCTGATTGTTGGGTGAGAACTATGTGTAAATATCACTGCTGAATGTCACTGCCACTGTCTGTATATAGCTGTATACTCTGTATATAGGTGTATGTATAATGTATGTGTATGTAGAGTTAGAATATATATAAGTTTTGGTAGTAAGCTGACAATATGGGGTAAGGGTGGCATGTCCTGGGGTGATTTTTGATGCTTGTATCCCCAACCGTCTGTTCTGTTGATGTTGGGTATTAAGTTCTGTACCTTTAGACTGGTTCAAGGCAAAGGGGGAGAAAGAAGAAGCACAGAGTTTGTTTGCAGAAAACAGCATTCAATCCTATACATTCCACTCCTAGACTGTGTTCATCTGAAGCACGGACAGAGATCTCCTGTGCTTTTAGTTAGTTTAGCTAGCTGAGGCAGAGAAGTCCCTGGCTGTTTTTTTTTTACTTTTTCTTGGGACAGTTTAAACCTGCTCTGGACTGAAAAACCCAGAAGAGCCCTGTGAGCTCACACCTGTGGCCCACAAGGGCCACGGACAGCATTTTCCAGCACTGGAGGAACTGATTAAAAATTGAGCCAGCCGAGTTTCACCCACAGCAAGGACTTCCTCAATTTTGCCATCTCTCTTTGGAGCAGCGAGAGGTTTTGTTGTTTCATGTTATTAATGTTTGTACTTGTGGGCACTTTGTTTGGTAAAGAAATAGTTTTTTCCACTTTTCTGTGAGGAAGTTCTTTCCCAGACCAGTTGGGGGAGGGGCCTTTGGGTTTGCTTCCCAGAGGGACCCTATTTGGGGAGTTTCTCCCAAATTTGCCCTAATCTAGAACACAGCTCTGCTAAGCACAAATCATCAGCTTTAATAGCAATGGGATTCTAAGTCACTCTGACTAAATTCAAATGGGCTGATTCAAGTATACTGCAAATTGCTCAAAATTAGATATTCCTCCTGACTACTATCAGGAAGCAATGTTCTCTCTGCAAAACTGGGCTTTTAGTTCTTTAAAGCTCTGAAATGGAAAATTAGGAAATAGCCAGTGATGCCTTTGCTTTTGCTGCTGCAGGCATTGAAATGGATTTTCTTTCAGCCTACTGCCTCTAAACTACTGCCACAGGCCAAGCTCACAGCTTGTTCCATTATTCTTAAACACCAGAACATCAAATGTTCCTTTCTCACTCACCTCAGGATCGGCACCTCTGGGTACATGGTCAGGTGAGCTGCAGTGGGCAAGAGAAATGAAGCAGATTCTTGGAGAAAACTGGAAAGAACCCTAGCATTTTTAGAAGGTCTTCCAAGAAGGTCTCCCAGTCCACATTTTTAAAGTTGTCCTGCTTGACCCAGCAAATGGAGGAAATGACAGACTCTGCTGCCACAGACTGTTCCATGGAGGGAACACAACCCCTGCAGGTTCCCTTGCAAATGCTGCCTGCAGAGCCCTGGCTACAGATATCGCCTTTTTAGTGAACATGTTGACAGGAGCTTTAGCCAAGTGGAATCCAAATGGTCTTTCTCTTTCCAAATCAAGTCAGTCACTAAGAAAGAGCAGGAAGACATGCAAAAGCCAGCTTAGGTTACACCCAGGGAAAACCTCTACATTCGTGACAGGTTAGTCAGGTAGGAGCAATTAATAAAAACAAAATTATAAATAAAAAATATAATATCTAAATGAATTAAAATAATGTAAGAAATTTATTTTAAAATAATTTAAAATATTTTAAGAAATTAGCAGTAAGCAATGCCATAAACGGAGTAAACTGCAGCAGCAAGTTGATCAATCCTTGTGGCACTGCTGTGCAAGTTTGCAGACTGTGCTCTAATACAAGAAAAACAAGGCTCCTGTCAGTGTGCAGCTGCCCACTGACAAAAGCCTCAAGCAGGAGGATGCTCCTGCACTGAGCAAGCCCAAGAGCTGCTCTGCCACTGAGGCTTCCGTGCACCAAGGCAACCTTGTGATGTCACCACGACGGCGTGGCAGCCGTGCCCTGACATCACAAAGCAAACGCTCTGTGTTGGTCTGTGAATTTTTGCAGATGGACAGAGTGATGTTTGTTGGTGTCAGGGGGCCGGGGTGGGGGCGGCTGGCTCTCTCCCCGGCCACGCTGGTCAGGAGTGGCCGTTTCCCAGACTGCAAGCAGTGCAAGTAAGGGTAGAGAGCAGAGCTGTTTCCTGCTCTCTAGATCCTCTATATCCTCCATGTCTGGGTACAAAGCAAAGGTCTCAGAGAAGGCTCTCTCTTACAGAGGTCTTTGTCCCCAGGTGTTACAGGAGAGAGAGAGCGAGCAGGGTCCCACTTAACATTTAAACCAGGGGGCAGAGGGGTGGGGCAGGTGGGTGATTGCCCCAGGTTAACACAGGGCAGGGTCAGGAAAGGGGACAAAGGGATGGGGAGGGGAAAATCTGGGGTAAAACAGACACCAGGCACTGGGGGTGGGGAGGAACAGGAGCAAACCATAACTTATCAAACCTCTGAAAAACCCACCACCACATCTCCCTCTTTCTGTTTAATTTTGATGGGAAGGAGGGAGGAGACAAACTCCTTAAACTGCTGTCTCTGGCCTCTTCCACCATCTCTCAACAGCAGCCACTGTACATCAGAAGGGGCTGTTTTTTTTAGTACACCTTGTAATGACTCCTTTGAGAGTCCTAAAGGCTGTGTAAATTCAAATGACAACCAGAACAGCCAGTCAGACATCCTTTACAAATGATGACATTCCCCCTGGCAACCCTCATCTTTAAAGATGCTCTCCAGCCAGTCTCCTGCTCCTCACTTGATTTCCTCCATCATGCCTTTCATTTTCTGCATGGAGTTCTGGATGCTCTGGATTTTGCTGGATAGATTGAAGCAGTGCATCCCTTGTGTGTCCTCATATTCATGTCCATGTACTACTGCTAGTCAGAAGCAACAGCAAACACAGGAGTTCTGGCCTCATCTTGGGGTCAGGAGGATGCTCTAAAAGAAATCTAAAAAGAACATCCAGATAAGCACAGTTTAACACAATCTATTAAGGCACTGATTAGGGATAACACGGGGTTTGGGTTCCCCACTTCCTTTGCACTGGTGCCTAGAAGAAGCAATTGCCACGTCATCGGGTCAGGAAGGTGGAATTGGGGCCACATTCTGGGCCTTCTTTCCCTGGGTGGAACAAAGGGTTTGACCCATTTTTGTGTAACCCATTTCAGACCTGTGGGGGTGGATATGCAGGTGTATCCTCACCCCAAGTGACCAAATCAAAAGACCCCTGGACCTTCCAAGTCTCAGGGTCCTTCACCAGGACCAGTGGTTTCTCCTCAAACTTCAACCAATGATTTTGATTGAAGTGCCCAGCTACAGGTGGATCAGGTTTTCCAATGAACAGTTAAGGAAGTTCATGGTAAACAGAGCCTTACCAAGTCATTGTTGTGGACTGTTTACCCTGACATCTCCTCTCTGCTGTCCCAAGGTCTTCTTCAATGTCTGGGGAGTTCTTTCTATCACTGCCTGGCCAGTGGGGGAGGACGGGATCCCATTGTTATGTTTCACCCCCCACTCTTGCAGGAAACCATCAAATTCCTTGGAAACATAAGCTCGACCATGATCAGTTTTGATCTCTTTGGGGATCCCCAGTGTGGAGAAGGCCTGCCCAAGGTGTTTCTGTACATTGATGGTCTTCTCCCCTGTGTGGGCTGAGGCATAAACAGCACCAGAGAAGGTATCAACTGACACATGAACATATTTGAACCTTCCAAACTCCAGAATGTGTGTGACATCTGTCTGCCACACCTCACAACTGCCAAGCTCTCTGGGGTTGACCCCTGATCCCAGCCAGGGTAAGGAAAACTTTTGGCAGCTTGGGCATGTGTCTATGATTGCCTTGGCTTGGTCCCGCCTTAGGTGGAATTGGCGCACCAGGCCTGGGACATTCTGATGGAATTGCTGATGGCTGAGTTTGGCCTGCTGGAAAATGTTAGGTAGGCCACCCAGCTGCACAGGAGCAGCTGGGGCATCTGCTCTGTGGTTACCCTCCATGCTGAAACCAGGAAGGTCAGTGTGTGATCTCACATGCATAACGTAGTAAGGATGCTCTCTGTGGGACACTGGGTGTGTCAGCTCTGAGAGCAGCTTGAAAATGGCCGGATTTGAGACTTCTTTGAGAACTGCATTCTCTGCTCTGGACACTATCCCTGCTACATATGCCGAATCAGTAATCAAATTAATGGTTCTGAAAACTTCTCAAAAGCCCTGACGACTGCAGCCAACTCAGCCACCTGAGGTGAACCTTTGACTACCTCAATGTCAGCCTCCCACTGCTGAGTCTGAGGGTCCTTCCAAGTCACCACTGACTTGTGTGATCCTCTGGATGCGTCAGTAAAAACGTCAAGCTTTGAGAGGTTTTCGGCTCTGTTTCTCTTTTGGAATCAAATTAAATTCTGAATGAAATAATTTGTGGCCCGGGCAATGGATTGAAATTTTCCCTGGGAGCTATCCAGAGCAAACTGCAACATCTCATTCTCACGGAGCAACTGCTCCAAAGCCTCCTTTGTTACCTTCCAGTTGACAATTGGATTGGCACATGAATGCATGCAAACTCACACCCTGCCAGCAGTCCCATCCTGACCCTTGCTTTGCTGATCAGCTGAGCCATCAACTCTGTGGTTTAGTGATACTTTTGGACAGCTGATGACTTAGGAACACCCACTCTATGATCAAGAGGGGATCCTTCTGGTCCTTGTCCCACTGAAAAATCAGCCCATGCAAGTGTGGCAATTTTCCCAAAATGATGACATTAAATGGAAGTTCTGGCTGGCAGCGATGGGCCTGCCGCTGGACATTGCCAATTGAACCCTCTCCAATGCCTGCCGAGCCTCCTGAGTCAGAGCCCTTGGAGAATCCAGCTCCTCTCCCCCTTTAACAAATTGAAGAGAGGTGCTGGGTCCTCCATAGTAAGCCCAAGCCAGGGCCTGACCCAATTCAAAGATCCACAAGCTGCTGGAGATCCTTCAAAGTCTCAGGTCTATCACTGATTACCAACTTCTGGGCTGTTCTGGTCTGGCTGGCAATCTCAAGCCCCAGGTATTTCCAAGGTGGCAGTCTCTGCACTTTTTCCTGCTGCAACTCAAATCCCGCAGTGTCCAAAGCAGTGATAGTCTCATCCAGAATTTGTGTAAGTCCATTGTCACTGGGGGCACACACAAGCACGTCATCCATATAATGAAGGATGACGGCCTCTCCAGCCTTGGCACACACCAGGGACAGTATTTTGGCCACGTACCACTGGCAAATACTTGGTGAGTTCTTTAACCCTTGCAGCAAAACTCTCCAGTGGTAACGCTTCATGGGTGCCTCCCTGCTGATGGAAGGCACAGAGAATGCAAACTGCGGGGCATTGGCTGGATCTAGGGGAATCTGGAAAAAACAATCTTTTATATCAATGACAGCTGAATTCCAATTTTGGGGGAGCATTGAAGGGGATGGCATATACCCGGCTGAAGAGACCCCATGCCCTTGAAGACTCATTAAACTTTTGCAATTGTGGAGGAGGCACCACCTGTCCTTCCATGGCTTTTTGATCACAAACACCAGAGATTCCAGGGACTGTTAGTTTCCACAATGTGACCTTTAGCCAATTGCTCCTCCACGAGTTGTCTGTTTCATTTCTGTTTTTTCAGTGGCCACTGATCCTCCCAAATTGGGGTATCTGTCAGCCAATTTAAGTTTTGGAAGGGCGCTCCTCAGTGGAGGCAATTAAAAATCTTTTTGGTTTTTGGGATTTCTAGTTTAACTCCCCTCTGGACATGGGGTCTCTTCCCCACAAGTAAATTTGGAATCTAGAACAAACAAAGAAGCCAATTGCCCATCTGGTCCTCAATTTGCGTAATGGTCTTGGATTGTTTTGCCAATGTGTGCCCTCTATACCTGAACCTTACCACATTACCAATGTGATGGCCACTTGTGTGGTGGTATGACTGTCACTTCTGATCCTGTGTCCATCATTTTCTGGACTTGGATGAAATCCCCCTCCCTCTTGAGCCCACACCAAATTATGGGTTTGTTCTCTCCCACCATTTCTGTCCAATAGACCCAAAGGTCCAGACCATCCTAGGGCAGTTTGGGCAGTGGTATGGCCTGGGCAATGACTCGGCCCTTTGGTAGGAAGAGGGGAGGATGGACACAACGGGCCAACAGAGCTCGTTGCTCCGGATCTGATGGCAAAAGTGCTGGACTAATCTTGATCTCAGAGGGAGTGTGCTTGGAATCCCTGATAACAAGGCACTTACTATCAGTCTGCTGTAGGCTGGTCACGTGTCCAGGGTCAACAGTGACCCCTTGCCAGTCTGGTGTGTTGAAAGGCATACCTGTTGTTAACTCAAGCCTAAATGGCTTCCATATCCTCTTGGTTGTTCCCAACCCTGAGGGTTCCTTAGGGTCCCACACCTTCCCAGAATTGGGTTGCCCCACAGCCCTGAAAACCCGGTGACCTGTCCCATTTTTCTCATCACGTGGGAGAAGCTCACACTCCTCCCCTAGTTTTTTGGAACTGGAATGTTCCCTTTCTCTCCCTCCTCCACTGCTCCCACCGGTGTGTGTGATGTTTTATTCTTAAAGGGACAAAAGCACATCACATGTCCCTCCCGCCCACACTGGAAACATTTGACCCTCCCAGCCACTGGTGGTCCAGCTGGAATGGTGGCTGGTGCTGCAATCCGGCCTCTGAGCCCAGACCCTTTCCGCTGTTCATCTGGGTCCCTTATGGCTCACTTGGTGCAGGTCTCAGTGAGGAGGTCCAGGGTTGGAGGTGGAGCAAACAGAAGCCCAGAGATGATCCTCTTGCAGCCATCACTGGCATTGCTTTGTGCCACTTCCAGGCACCAAGTGGCTTTGTGCCACTTCCAGGATCATCTTCTGTTGCAACTCCTGGTCCTCTCTCTGGTTTTCCACCACTGCATGAAGTCCATCTATAAAATCTTGGAAAGGCTCAGTAGGGGATTGTTTAATTGAGATATAACCCTGCCGAGGATCTTTAGTGGGCATGATCTGAAATGCCCTTTTGGCAGCATCCTTCATGTGATTTAACACAGGAGGGGTTACTGGGTTACACTGGGTTTTACTGGTTTGTACTGGGATGGGGTGCTGGGGGTTACTGCGTTATACTGGTTTATACAGGGAGAGGGAGCAGCATATGAGTGAGCGCCCCCTGCTGGCGGGGAGGACATTGTGGCCAACTGTTGGTTGGGATGGAGTGCTGGGGGCATTGGTTTCTGCTGGGTTATACTGGGATATACTAGTTTGTACTAGGATGGGGTACTGGGAGTTACTGGCTTATACTGGGTTACACTGGTTTGCACTGGTTTATACTCATTTTAGCAGAAATGGCTTGCTGGGGGCATTGGTTTATACTGGGTTATACTGGGATGTACTGGGTTATATTGGGATGTACTGGTTTATACTGGGATGGGGCTTGGGACCTACTGGGAGTGACTTTACGTTGTGCTGGCCTTACTGGTTTATACTGGGAGCTGCCCCCACAGGCCTCAGGGGATCAGGGGTGGCTCCCAGTGCTTACTGGTTTATACTGGTGCCCTCTCAGTATAAATCTGTTAAAAGTGGGAGCCCCAAGACCATACTGGGAGCCCTTAGACCCACCTTTCATGGGTAGACGTGATGTCCCAAAATCCCCATTGGCTTGAATGTGTAGACCTGATGTCCCTAAATTCTGATTTGTTTGAATGGGTAGACCTGATTTCCTTAAATCCCCTTTGACTTTAATAGGGGAGACGTGGTCTCTCCAAATCCCATACTTGGAATTGGTTTGGGTGCATGAACCTTTACTGGTTTATACTGGGAGCTGCCACCTCAGACCAAAGGGGCTTGGGGGCAGCTCCCAGTGCTTTTACTGGTTTGTACTGATGCCCTCGCAGTCCACGCCTGTGACAACTGGCAGACACTGGTGGCCAGGCAGGACCCCAAGGCCAAGCTGGCCTTTGCCAGGGCCCTGCTGAACCTCGACTTCTCCAACTTCTCAGCCTGGCACCACCAGCTGCATCTCCTGGTGCCAACCAGGAACTGCAGGAGGGTCGAGGCCGAGACGCTGTCCCCTTAAAGGCTGAAGAAAGGTGAGAGATTCTCCTGGAAAAATTCCCAGAATTTTTGTTGGATCATATCCCCAAAATTCTCAAGCCCCTTTCTTGAAGTTGAGCTCTGTTGTGTTTTCCCAAATGTTCCCATTTGGTGTCCCAAAAATTCCTATTGACCTTAATGAGTAGACCTGGTGTCCCTAAATCCCCATTGACTTCAGTGGTAGACCTGATGTCCTTACAGTCATTAATAGGTAGACCTGGTGTCCCCAGGTCACCATTTTCATTCATGGGTAGACCTGTTTTCCTGAAATCCCCATTGGTTTCCACAGGTACACTTGTTGTCCTGAGTCCCCCAGCTGACTTTATCGGAGGTAGACCTGATGTCCCAAATTTTCCATTCACATCAATGACTGGACCTGATTTCCTAAACTCCCCACATTAAGGAGTAGACCCATTGTCCCACTGAGCCCATTGGTTTCAGTGGGTAGACCTGATGACCCCAAATCCCCTTTGTCCTTAATGGATAGACCTGATGTTCCTAAAATCCCTGTTGTTTTTAATGGATAGACCTGGTGGCCCTTAATCCCCATTGGTTTCAATGGGCAGACCTGTTGTCCCTAAACATCACTGGTTTCAATGGGTAGATTTATTGTCCCTAAATCCTCATTAGATCAAGAGGTTTGACTTGTTGACCCTAAAAATCTCCATTGGTTTTAATGGGTAGACCTCTTGTCCCTAAAAATCCTCATTGGGTTTAATGGGGAGATCTGTTACCCCAAATCCCCACTTATTTCAATGGTTAGACCTGATGTCCCTAAAAATCCCCATTCATTTCAATGGATAGACTTGAGCCCCTAAACACTTGGGTGCCCCCATTCAGATCTCAGGGTGTTACTTGGCTGCCCCCTGAGATTTTGGGGTGCCCCCTTTGCCCCTCCATCTCCCCGGAGATGGAGCTGGTGTAGAACGCCGTCTTCACCGACTCCACGGACCAAAGTGCCTGGGTGTATCTGCACTGCATCCTCACCTGAGGTAACTCGGGGCTCCCTCCCTTCCCCGGAGCCCACCCCTGGAGTTTTGGGGTGCCCATGAATGTTGGGGTGTCCCCCCACAGCCCCCCTGCCGCTGAGGGTCATCTGTGTCCACGTTGACTGGGAGGATGCAGCAGTGGCCGTCATCTTCTCCCAGCCCATCAGGGTGAGTGGGGACCCCTGAGAACCCCAAAAAATCACCTGAACCCTCCAAAAAATCATGCTGGCACTCCCCAAAACTACCTGATACACCTGGGAATCCCCCAAAAATCACCTGGGTACCCACAAAAATCACCTGGATACACCTTGGTACTCCCCCAAATCACCTGAGTACCCCCAAAAAATTACCTGGGAACCCTTCAAAAGTGATCTGGATATGCCTGGGTATCCCCAAAAATCTTCGAGCCCCACCAAACTGGTGGTTGTGAAACCCATTGCCTTGACTGGGTAGACCTGGTTTCCCTAAATCCCAGTTGACTTTAATGGGTAGACCTGGTTTCCTGTCTACCCCCATTTACCCCCAGTATCCTTTCCCAGTGTTCCCAGTAATGCCCCAGTGGCCCCCTTAGCCACCTCCAGTGCTCCCAGGAATAGTTCCCAGTTTGATTTATTTGCCCTCCTAGTCCTCCCAGTAACCCCTACCAGTACTCTCAGTTTGCCCAGTTTCCCCCGTTTCCTCCCTCCCAGTGCTTCCAGTTCCCCACCAGCGCTTCCAGTTCCTCCCCCAGTGCTGCCCCTTAGCCTTTCCCAGTGCTCCCAGTTTAACCAGTAACCCTTCCCAATCAAGCCCTAGTAATGGACAGCCCTGGTGTCCCTAAATCCCCATTGACTTTAATTGAGCAGACCTGGTGTCCTGTGATAGCTGGACTAGGAGAAAATAAAAAGTAAACCAAGCCTGAACTTTAAAAGTTACAAAGAGAGTTTATTTACACACTCTAAAGAATAAAGGGAAAATATTGGGGAAGATGAAACAGGAAAGCCTTATAAATATGACTGCTTATTTGTAGAGAATATGTAACATATGAGTGAAATAGAGTTGAAGGCAAGTTTTGATGTCTAAGATGCCAAGCTTTAGTTACTGAACAACCGGAAAACAATAGTGTGACCAGCTGAAGGTAATCCCCCCTTGATGAAACAATGCCCTTCTCCTTACCAAGAGTCCAAGGGTCAGAGCAGACCCTACTAGATTGGCAGGAGGGGTACTCAGGTGATTTTAGGGGGTTACTCAGGTGATTTTGGGGGGTTCCCAGGTGATTTTCGAGATAACCAAGTGATTTTGGGGGAGTACCCAGATGCATCCAGGTGATTTTGAAGGTACTCTGGTGATTTTGGGGTGTATCCAGGTGACTTTGGGGGTACCCAGGTTATTGGGGGGGATCCAGGAGACTTTGGGGTGTATCCAGGTGATTTTGGTGGTACCCAGGTGATTTTGGGGGTTCTCAGGTCTCCCCACTCACACTGACAGGCTGGGAGAAGATGACAGCCACCATCGGATCCCCCTCGGTTGACATGGACACAGATGACCCTCAGCGGGGGGGGGCCTGTGGGGACACCCCGACATTCAGGGGGCACCCCAATATTTGGGTGGTTTGAAGAGTTAAGATTTTACCTAAGGGATAAAAAATAATTTATATAGATCAGGGTGTAAGTTAGGCAAATGATAGGTTAATGATTATTAGATACTTAAGCTAGACGTAATTGTTGTATTGTTTGCCATTATGACCTTGTTTATAGAAGGAAATGGAGTAAGTGAACTGCTATAAGAACAGATTGAAACCAGTAAGAACAATGACCAGCACCTGGACTTTATATCAATCAATCACAGAGCAGGGGACCTTGGATCGTGCCAGAGGGTCACAGAGACCTGATGAAGACTCTCCTGACTTCATCCTTTGAGACCACTGATCCAATTCAAGAGAAGAATTGCACAAACGTGAAGGACTAATAGCCTCATTTTAATACAGAGCAGGGATGGGAGGTGCTGGGGTTATGCACATGTATTGTATGTAAGATCTTGGGAAATAAATAGAGGGCAAAGAACCTTGAATGTTGGGGTGTCTCCCCACAGCCCCCCTGCCACCGAGGGTCATCTGTGTCCATGTCAACCAAGAGGACGTGATTGTGGCCGTCATCTTCTCCTGGCCTGTCAGGGTGAATGGGGACATTTGGGAAGCCCCCAAGTCACCTGGTTACTCCCAAAATCACCTTGATACCCCCCCCGGATCACCTGAGTACCCCCAAAAGTCACCTGGATGCACTGAAAAATCACCTGAGTACCCTCAAAACCAGGATGCATCTGAGTAGTCCCCAAAATCACGTGGGAGCTCCCCAAAATTTCCTTGATCTCCCCCAAAATCACCTGGGAGGACCCCTGGGATTGCCGGGACCCCGGCGGGGGGTGCTCGGGCTGGAGGGATGGGATGGCCGAGACAGGGGTTCAGGGGTCCTGGTGCCGGGCATGGCTGCTCCCAGTGTGAGCCCAGTTGTCCCTCCCATGTGGTTCCAGATTCCTCGGCACTTCCAGTATGAGTCCAGTCACTGCCAGCCCTTCCCCCTTATGATGCAATTTGCCCCCAGCATGCTCCCAGTTGCTCCCACTTTTGTCCAGTGTGTTCCAAGTTGCCCCTAGCACAGCCTCAGTAACTCCCAGTATGATCCCAGAATGAGTCCAGTATGATGCCAGTCTCTCCCAGCAGGGCCCCAGTCACTCACACTTGTGCCCAATTGCCCCCAGTATGGTCCCAGTTTTCCCCAGCACATTTCCAGTAGCTCCCAGTGTGGTCCCAGTCACCCCCTGCATGGTCTCAGGCACTCCCAGTATATCCCAGTTTCCCTGAACATTCTCAGAGTCATTACCAGGCACTCCCAGTTACCTCAGCATGGTTCAGTTGCCCCCAGTTTTATCCCAGTCACTGCCAGTACATCCCAGTTGTCACCAGCATGCATCCTGTCATTCCCAGTTGCTCCCAGGGCAGCCCCAGTAGGTTCTAAGCATGGGTTTGGTAGCTCCCAGGAACCCCCAGTAAGGGTCCATTACCACCCACTATAAACCCAGTATGATGCCAGTCACTTCCAGTATGATCCCAGTGGCCTCCAGTGTGATCCCAGTTGATCCCTGTCAATTCCAGCATGACCCCAGTAGCCTCCCGTGTGATCCTCATGGCTCCAAGTCTCTCCCAGTATATCCCAGTCACTCCCAGCATGCTCCCAGTCATTCCCACTTCCTCCCAGTTGCTTTCAGTGTGATTCCAGTTGCTCACAACCACTCTCAGTCAATCCCAGTAGGAGTCCAGTCACCCTCAGTGTGACCCCAGTATCAACCAGCATGAATTCAGCTGCTCCCACTGTGATGCCACTATGATCCCAATTGCTGCCAGAATAGCTCCAATTGTTCCCAGTTCCTCCCAGTATGATCCCAGTTGTCCCTAGAATAGTCCCAGTCCCTCTCAGCATGGTCACATGCACTCCAAGTTTTCCCCAGCATGGTCCCAGCTGTTCCCAATGTGGTTCCAGTCTCCCCAGTATGGTTACAGACACTGCCAGTATATCCCAGTATATCCCAGTAAGGTTCTGGTTACCTCAGAATGATTGCAGTCTTTCCCAGTTTCTTCCAGTTGCCTCCAGCATGATCCCAGTTTCGATCAGTTTCCCAAAATGTTGTCCCAGTTGCTCCCAGTATGGTTCCAGTTTCCCCACTTCTGGTCTAAGTCCCCTCAGCATGGTTCCAGCCCCTTCCAGTTGATCCCAGTTGCTCCCAATGTTTCCACATTTTCCTCCCAAAGTAGCTCCCAGTAACCCCCAGTCAGGATCTGGTCACACCCATTGTAATCCCAGTGGCTCCCAGGATGAATCCAGTAGGACCCAGTCACCCCCAGTTTGGTTCCAGTCACCACCAGTATGGTTCCAGTAACTTCCAGATACTCCCAGTATTATTCCAGTCATGCCCTGAGTGACTGCCTGTCCTCCCAGTTTGAGCCCAGCTGCTCCCAGTCACCTTCAGCCTGGTTCCAGTCACGGCCAGCACCTTTCCAGTCACTCCCAGTCTGGTTCCAGTAGGATCCCAGTATGACCCCAGCATGGGCACAGCTGCTCCTATTTACCCCCACTGTGGTTTCAGTCTCTCCCAGTGTATTCCAGTTGCTCCCAGCATGTTCCCAGTCACTCCTAGTTGTCCTCAGTTGCTTCCAGCCAGATTCCAGTTGCTCACAGCCACTCCCAGTCACCCTCAGTGCAGTCCCAGTTTCTGCCAGTATGATCCAGTATGATCCCAGTCTCCTCCAGCATGGGCCCAGGCTCTCCCATTGTGATCCCAGTAGGATCCCAGCTGCCCCCAGGCACCTTGCAGAGCCCCAGCCATGCTGTTTGCCCCCAGCCTGCCCACGGCCAGCCTGGGGCTGCTCCCGGGGCTTTTCTGTGCTCAGCATTGGCCTGGGCAAAGTGTTCTGGAGAGAGCCTGGGCAAGGAGCCTGCAGCCCCCAGGCCCTGGCCTGAGGCGTCAGCGCTGCCCCAGCAGTGCCCATGGCCTGTCCCTGCTGCAGCCCCGGCACTGCCACCCCCAGCACTGTGCCCGGCCCCGAGAGCACTCAGGCCCTACAGCAAGGGCCAGCAGGGCAGCGGGGCAGGGCCACGGCAGCAGCACTGGCAACACCAAGGGCTGCTGCTGCTGCTGGGCACAGCTGCTGTGCCAGCACTGATCTGCCCCCAGCTCTGCACACAGACATTGCTGCTGCAGCTGCAGAGAAGGGAACCAAAGGGGGATCTCTGCAGAAAACTAGGCTAGGAGATCCTTGAGTTCATTTAAAGCCACAAATAGTGCAAGCTCCTCATTGACACAGTCTGTAGCCACAGGGAAAGTGAAGAGAAACAAAATGATGAATGGCACAAAAACCAACACTTCTTTATGGAAAAAAATAAAAGTATAAAGGAAAGAAATAGAACCTGCACAATGAAACCAACTAGATATATCAAAGATGACTTTAATTACAAGTGATTTGCAGAAATCGGCAAGCAGTTTAATGTTTTTGAAACAATCTTTTCATCAGTCTCCACACGGCAGCCTTGAGCTCCTGGTTCCTCAGGCTGTAGATGAGGGGGTTCAGGGCTGGAGGCACCACCGAGTACAGAAATGACAGAGCCAGATCCAGGGATGGGGAGGAGATGGAGGGGGGCTTCAGGTTTGCAAACATTGCTGTGCTCACAAAGAGGGAAAGCACAGCCAGGTGAGGGAGGCAGGTGGAAAAGGCTTTGTGCCGTCCCTGTTCCGAGGGGATCCTCAGCACAGCCCTGAAGATCTGCACATAGGAGAAAACAATGAACACAAAACAGCCAAGTGCTATACAAGCAATAAATGCAATCATCCCAAGTTCCCTGAGGTACGATTTGGAGCAGGAGAGCTTGAGGATGTGTGGGATTTCACAGAAGAACTGGCCCAGGGCATTGCCATGGCACAGGGGCAGGGAAAATGTATTGGCCGTGTGCATGAGAGCATTGAGAAAGGCACTGGCCCAGGCAGCTGCTGCCATGTGGGCACAAGCTCTGCTGCCCAGGAGGGTCCCGTAGTGCAGGGGTTTGCAGATGGACACGTAGCGGTCATAGCACATGATGGTCAGAAGGAAATACTCTGCTCCAATGAGGAACATAAAGAAAAAGAGCTGTGCAGCACATCCTGCATAGGAAATGGTGCTGGTGTCCCAGAGGGAATTGTGCATGGCTTTGGGGACAGTGGTGCAGATGGAGCCCAGGTCGGTGAGGGCCAGGTTGAGCAGGAAGAAGAACATGGGGCTGTGCAGGAGGTGGCCGCAGGCTACGGCGCTGATGATGAGGCCGTTGCCCAGGAGGGCAGCCAGGGAGATGCCCAGGAAGAGGCAGAAGTGCAGGAGCTGCAGCTGCCGCGTGTCTGCCAATGCCAGCAGGAGGAAGTGGCTGATGGAGCTGCTGTTGGACATTTGCTGTCTCTGAACCTTGGGTTCTGTCAGGCAGTAAAGGACAGTCAAGAGTTAGAAGAGACACCTGTAATAAATCAAAGCCATTTCTCATACAACCTGCCTTTGAAAACACACAGCCAGCCTTTGGTGTTTAAGATTTCTGAGGTTTTCTTATATCCTCCTGCATCTCTCTCCTGGTATTCTTGGATATCAAACCCTCCATGTTTCTCCTGCCACTAAGGAGAACACAGCAAATTCTGTTAGGTAAAGTGATGAGAGGAGAGTGAGGGGACATGGTCTATCATTCTTACCTGGTCGCAGTTCTCTGGCTACCCTTCTCAGGTGGGTATACTTTCCCCCACTGCCTGCCCAGGGCTCTGCTCCTGCAGCTGTCCCTGCCTGCACTGCTTCTCTGTGCCCAGGGCTGGGCCCTGCAGTGCTGCCAGAGCCCAGCCCAGCCCTGGGGGCTCAGCTCTGCCCTGCAACCCCTCCCAGCTCAGGCACTGCCAGGGCCAGCTCTGTCTCTGGTGCTCTGAGGAGTCAGAGCCACACTGAGGAGGCTGGAAGCAACTTGATGCTGCCTGCAAGGGACTCTGTGCTGACTGTCACTGCCTGGTCTATAACTCTCCCTGCTACAGAACATTTCAGGCTTTTGTTTTCACTCACTGCCTCATCTTCTCTCTGCTTCCTGGAGATTTTCCTCCTGCAGGTGTTTTCCTGTGCCTGAGCTCTCCCTGCCAGCACTCCAGAGCACAATCTCTGTGCACTCTCCTTGGCCCTACAGACCCTGCCTGTTTGCAGGCACTGGCTGGGGCAGGTTCTGTTTGCAGCTTGGAGAAAGGACAGCTAGACTAAGCCTGATCACTGAATATTAAGATGTCCCAGAGACTGATGAAATTAAGGATAACTTTATCATTTGTTCTCCCTCTCCCCTATTATCTAATCCTAGGAAATATTAGATAATATAAGATAAAAAATTAGATAATAATAATAGTCTTAAGAAATAGTCCCATGACAGTGTTAAGAAATGTCCTCATTTTAAAAAATGCCTTGTATTGAAATATTTTGAGAGCAGGCAGAAGCTCAGTGTGTCAGAGCTTCCATGAGCATTTCACCTCCCCTGCACCAGAAATACTCAGAGTTGTACTCACAGAGTCTGTAGGAATTGGGATGTTGCAGCTTGAGGAGATCACTGCAGGAGCTGCAGCTGCATTGTCCTGCAGCCAGAGGTTCCTGTGCCAAGGGCTGGCAGTGATTCTCCCCCAGTCCCTTCTCAGCCCTTCCCAGCCCTGAGTGATTGAAGCTCTCTGTGCCTCTGTGCTGTGCCCGGGGTGGCTGCAGGCAGTGCCCCAGCCCTGCTGGGCTGGAAAAAGAGCTGCTCATCCAGAGAAATGTGTTTTTAAGCTCTTCCTGGTTACCAGGATCGCACTCTGTGCCATGAGCTCAGCTCTGCTCATGTGCACAGACACAGCACAAGGACTTTAATGACCCTCTCAGGGCTTTGTGCTGAGGCCCTGAACATCAGTCCCTTAGAGGGAGATGAAGAAACTTCCCCAGAACTCCAAGTCAGAAGCCAACTCCAAAGTTTCTGGAAGTTTTAATGGGTCCCACTGAGGGACATGACACAGAAAGTGTCCCCAGGCATCAGGCAGAGCAGAGACCTGCAGGCAGTGATGACAGGTGGGGACAAAGAGAAGCCAAGTCTTGGTGCCCTGGGCCACAGCAGCCTCTGTGCCACCAAGGACACTGAGGAGACACCTTGTCCTGAGGCCCTGGGGCCTCCTGGCACAGCCCCAGCAAGGCTGGGCACTGTCAGCCCCTTGTGCTGCCCTCAGCATCCCCCTCCCATGCCAGTGGCCTCCAGGATGTCCTGGAAGGAGCCCCTGGGGAAGGAGCCTTGGTCAGCAATGGCCCTGGGGGGCTCCTTCGTGCTGCCAGGGACTGCAGGTTTTTCCAAGGACTTTGGGTTTGGCTTTTGCCTTTGAGTCTCTGAGAGGTTTGTGCAATCCTGGCCTCCAATTCTCTGCTTTAATGAGTCCCTTGAGAGGCTTTGTCAGTAACAACACTCAGTGGGGCTCATTAATACTTCAGATACTCAAGATGTTTTAAATACTTGGATTGTCCTTGCCCCACACTGGAGGTCTCTGAGAGGGATTTTACTTCTGATTGTAATATTCTGGCCTCCCAATTTGGCCTCCTCTCCTCCAAGGATCCATAAGGAGCCTGAGTTGGGATGGACTCAGTGGGACCCACTAATGATTTAGACACTTTGGTGTCTGCTCTATCTTTGACTCCTGGCAAGGTTTGTGCAATCTCCTCTCAGGCCCTGAGGTTCCAGGGCTCAGCACCAAATGCACCACGGGCTCATTAGGATCAAGCAAGTCCTGGAAACCATGGCTGTGCCTTGATTTCCTCTGGTCTGGTGCGTTGATTAGGAAATTCCTGCTGCAGTTATGGAGAAATATTCAAAGACATTTGGAAATATGTATTCCATTTTAAAGGTTGTATTTTTATACTTTTCTTATTACTCCATGAGGTGATTGCAGCATTCAGTGATTGATATTGACCCAGGATCTCTCCTCAGGAGGTCTGGCCTGCTCAGAGAAGCTGTGCCTTGAGGTCTGACCCAGTGTGGACAACCTTGATCCACATTCCCCAACCCCATCCTGTGTCTCCTCACTCACCAGGGTCTTGCTTTGCTTGGAGAACTGGCTTCACACAACCAAAGAGGGGGTTTCTTTTTTATTTTTTTAACAGTCTAAAACTCCTGAGTTTCCCCACTGCAAACAGACACACTCCCAGTGTGTGCCAAGCCCAAGGTGCCACCAAGAGCACTGCAGCCTGCCCTGGGCCAGCAGTGAGGTTGGATCATCATCCCCACCTGCCCTGGGCCATTGAAGGGGCTGTGGCCATGGACACTGCACTGACCCCACTGCTGGGTTTGGGTACCACACTGTTCAGGGTTAGATTTGTTTCTTTTTTACTTTTTTCCCATAAACTGCTACGAAACTCACTTTTGGGTACTTCTGGATACTTAAGCAGAACAAAGGGGCCAAAGGAGAAGATTTGTAGCACCTGGCTACACTTCTTTGGGTCTCTGGGAGTTTCTCTCAGAGGGGGGAGATAACACAAGTTTGAGGGGGGTAGAAAAAGAACGAGGCGGGGGCAGCTCTGCTGTCTCTTGCTCTCAGCATCAGAGAGAGGACGGCCAGGCTGCTGCTTGCTGCGGGACGAGTTCACTGTCACCACCAAGTCTGGTCCTGGGAAATCTACCACCATCTGCCCGTGTGCCCAGGAATTCTGAGCTCTCCTCCCCCTGCCCTGCTGGAGCTGGGCCGGCCCTGTCCTGCTGCTGCCGCCTCTTTGGAACTGCTCTGAGGCTTTTGGCTACGCTGTTCCCCTGCCCTGCCCTGTCCTGTCCTGCCCTGCCCTGCCCTGCCGGGACATCCCTGCCGTTCCAGCTGCCACCGATGGAGCTTCTGATATATCCCATCCACCAGCCCGGGATTTTCCACCCTTCCAGCTTAGTGCTCTCATGACATGGAGGACGTTTCTGAATATAAAAAGACAAGATTTTAGAAGGAGCTTCTGGTGATTTGTAGAAGCAAAGAAACAGCTTGTGCAGAGAACACATAGAAGATGAGCTATTAAGCTTGGTTGTTAGGTAGTACAAGTAGAAGTCATATAGGTAAGATGTATAATGTTAAAACTCAGCAAAGTGGGGCCTAGGTATTTGTCAGAAATGATAAAGCAGAACTTTGTGGCTTTAATCAAGCAAAATCAAGCTCCTCATCTTTGGCAAAAGCAAAGTGAACTGAAAAGTAGCCAAACCTCCACTGCACCTTCCCAGAAGCAAAGATCAATCTTAGGGAGATGTTTGCCTTCCTCCCAAGACTCCAACTCATGACCACCAAGAGGCGTGACAGCTCATTAGAATACAAAGTGAGAGAAGGCAAGGAATGGGTGGGTGAGGAGGTGTAGGTTGTGGGATCAATGTGTATTTAAACCTGGACCTTCTCTTGACCAGGTACACACAGTTTGGAGGAGAACTTATGGGTACAGGTGTGCAACTGGATAGTGGTGAGGCAAGGAATTTGGGACCCTTGACCCAGGACTCAGCAGTGAATCAGGTATTCGTAAGTGAGCCAGGGCCCCTTTCCCACTGGTATCGTTACAATTTGGGATGGCTCAAATCACAATAGGTAAAAACTCTGGTGTCTTCAGAGGCCATTATAGAAAAGGTTTATTGAAAGATACACTCTTTTATACAGTGTTTTAGTAGAATGAATATGATTGGTCATTTGGAGCCTACACCTCTTTGTAAACATCTTTGCCAGTAAACAAGGTGGAAAAAACACCAGGTGTCAGGGAGAAGATATCTACAAGGATTGATTGGGTTCCTCCTTATGATTTTCCTGGCCAGAGTTGGAGAGTTATGCACTTGTCTTTTCCCACAGCCTCAAGCTACTGGCTGAAGCCTAAAAATCTACTTTCTGACCCCTGTCAATCCCACACTCTGGGAGCGACTTTTAATGAGTGCAAGGGAGAGGTTTGTCCACAGGGACAGAATGCAGGAGCACCACCATAGAATGCGCTGGTAGACCCTTGAAGAAGAGATCCAACAGCTGAGGGAAGTGGCAGTATCAGAGTTTCTCTTTGGGAGGGGGGGACAGCATGATAACGACCCCAACAAGGTCAGATGCACAGGGCAAATGCTGTGGAGTCTGGCAACTCTAGGACCATCTCAATACACCACCTTCATTGCAACAATTAATTCCGAAGACAACTGAGAGACAGTTCTGGGTTCTGTTGCCAGCAAGCTCAGAAATTATGAGAGCATGATCAATGGCCCAATGCAGGCTCAGGTCTCTGCTGTGGTTAAGGAACTCAAAGAGGAGATGAGGGAGATGAGGGAGGAGATGAGGATGAACAGTTCCCACATAGCACCAGTGTGTGTCACAGGCCCCAAAGTCAGAGCCCAACGTCCCCCAGCTAGAGAGAGAGGGTACACCCCAAGGGCTGACCTGTGGTCCTTCCTGCGTGACCATGGGGAAGACATGGGAAGGTGGGATGGAAAACCCACTTCTGCCCTGGCAGCACGGATGTGTGAGATCAAGGAGAGAAACACTCACCAAGGGGGTCCCACTAAAATGAAAGTAGCCTCAACCTCCCATGACCGAGCCACCAGGTATTACAGAAGTGAAGATGATATGTCAGATCCCCTTGAAGGAACCTCTACGTTTTATGCCCAGGAAGGAAACAATAACCAGTGCTAGAGGGGCCCTGCCTCTATCCAGGAAGAGGCACGGGAAAACCGAGTCTTTTGGACTGTGTGGATTCGATGGCCTGGCACATCAGAGCCACAGAAATACGAAGCTTTGGTAGACACTGGTGCGCAGTGTACCCTGATGCCATCGGGACATGTGGGAGCAGAACCCATTTCCATTGCTGGAGTGACAGGGGGATCACAGCAACTGACTCCGGTGGAAGCCGAGGTGAGCCTGACCAGGAAGGAGTGGCAGAAACATCTGATTGTGACCGGCCCAAAGGCCCCGTGTATCCTGGGCATTGACTTCCTCCGGAATGGGTATTACAAAGACCCTAAGGGACTCAGGTGGGCTTTTGGAAAAGCTGCTGTGGAGGCAGAGAGCGTTAAGAAATTGAACACCTTGCCTGGACTGCCGGAGAACCCATCAGCAGTAGGACACCTGAAGGTAGAAGAACAACGAGTACCAGTTGCCACCTCGACGGTGCACCGCCGGCAGTATCGGAGCAATCGAGATGCCGTGATACCCATCCACAAGATGATCCGGGAGCTGGAGAGCCAAGGGGTGGTCAGCAAAACCCACTCCCCCTTCAACAGCCCCATCTGGCCTGTGTGCAAATCTGATGGAGAATGGAGACTGACTGTGGACTATCGTGCCTTGAATGAAGTGACTCCACCGCTGAGCGCTGCTGTGCCGGACATGCTGGAACTCCAGTACAAGCTGGAGTCCAAGGCAGCGAGGTGGTACACCATTATTGACACTGCCAATGCATTTTTCTCCATTCCTTTGGCAACAGACTGCAGACCTCAGTTTGCTTTCGCCTGGTGGGGCGTGAAGTACACCTGGAACCGACTGCCCCAGGGGTGGAAACACAGCCCCACCATCTGCCATGGACTGATCCAGGCTGCACTGGAAAAGGGTGAGGCTCCGGAACATCTGCAGTACATCAATGACATCATTGTGTGGGGGAACAGCAATGGAAATGTTTGAGAAAGGGGAGAAGATCATCCAGATTCTCCTGGAACCCAGCTTTGCCATCAAGAAGAGCAAGGTCAAGGGACCTGCCCGAGAGATCCAGTTCTTAGGGGTAAAGTGGCAAGATGGATGGCGTCAGATTCCCACTGAGGTCATCAACAAGATCACCACAATGTCTCCACCGACCAGCAAGAAGGAAACACAAGCTTTCCTAAGCACCATAGGCTTTTGGAAATGCACATTCCCGAGTACAGCCAGATTGTCAGCCCTCTCTACCTGGTCACCCTCAAGAAGAGCAATTTCCATTGGGGCCCTGAACAGCAGCAAGCCTTTGCCCAGATCAAGCAGGAGATCTGCTCATGCAGTGGCCCTTGGCCCAGTGAGGACAGGACCAGAGGTGAAGAATGTTCTCTACTCTGCAGGCAAGAGCCATGGTTCATCCTGGAGCCTTTGGCAGAAGGTGCCGGGTGAGACTCGAGGCTGACCACTGGGATTCTGGAGCCAAAGTTACAGAGAGTCCGAAGCCAATTACACTCCCACAGAGAAGGAAATTTTGGCTGCCTGTGAAGGAGTTCAAGCCGCCTCGGAGGTGATTGGCACAGAAGCACAACTCCTCCTGGCACCCCGACTGCCTGTGCTGGGGCGGATGTTTAAAGGAAAGGTTCCCTCTACCCACCTCATGCCACCGACGCCACATGGAGCAAATGGATTGCCCTCATCATTCAGCATGCCCGTATTGGAAACCTGTATCAGGCTGGGATTTTAGAAATAATTACAAACTGGCCGGAAGATGAAAACTTTGGTCTCATGGATGAAGAGGAGTAGGAACAAGTGACACGTGCTGAAGAAGCTCCACCAGCTAACAAACTTCCAGCAGAAGAAACACGCTACACTCTTTTCACTGATGGTTCCTGATGCATTGTAGGCATGAACCGGAAGTCGAAGGCAGCCGTATGGAGCCCCACACGACAGATTGCACAAGCCACTGAAGGAGAAGGTGGATATATTCAACTTTCTGAACTCAAAGCCATTCAGTTGGCCCTGGACATTGCTGAAAGAGAGAAGTGGCCAAAGCTCTAGCTCTACACTGATTCGTAGATGGTAGCCAATGCTCTGTGGGGTTGACTGGAAAGGTGGAAAAAGGCCAACTGGCAGTTCAGGGCAAAAACCAATCTGAGCTGCTGATGAATGGAAAGACATTGCCACTCGGGTAGAGAAGCTGCCTGTGAAAGTCTGCCATGTAGATGCCCATGTCCGCAAGAGCAGAGCGAATGAGGAGCAGGTAGATAAGGCTGCCAAGATAAAGGTTTCAAAGATAGACTTAGACTGGCAGCACAAGGGAGAGTTGTTCCTATCTCAACGGGCCCATGATGCCCTTAGGACATGAGGGTAGAGAAGTCACCTATAAGTGGGCATGAGACTGGGGGGTGGATCTAAGCATGGACAGTATTTCCCAGGTTATCCATGACTGTGAGACATGTGCTGTGATCAAGCAGGCCAATAGCATAAAGCCCCTATGGTATAGTAGGCAATATTCAAAAAAAATTTATGGAGAGGCCTGGCAGGTTGATTTTATTACACTGCCCCAGACATGCCAAGGAAGCGCTACGTGCTCACAATGGTAGAAGCCACCATGGGATGGCTGGACACCTACCCTGTGCCTCATGCTATGGCCCATAACATTTATAGACTTTGAAAAGCAAGTTCTTTGGAGGCATGGTACCCTTGTGAGAATTGAGTCTGACAATGGGACTCATTTCAAGAACAGCCTTATCAACACCTGGGCTAGGGAACATAGCATTGAGTGGGTGTACCACATCCCCTACCATGCACCAGCTGCAGGCAAAGTGGAGAGGCACAACAGACTGTTAAAAACCCAGTGGAAAGTACTGAGTGGGGGATCTTTCAAAAATTGGGAGCAGCATTTGTCAAAGGCCACCTGGTTAGTTAACACCCGAGGCTCCACCAACAGGGCAGGCCCTGCCCAGTCTGAGCTCCTGCATACAGTAGATAGAGACAAAGTCCCACTGGTGCATGTCAGAGGTTTTTTAGGGAAGACAGTTTGGATCAATCCTGCCTCAGGTACAGACAAACCCATCTGTGGGATTGTCTTTGCTCAGGATCCAGGTTGCACATGGGGGATAATGCAGAAAGATGGAACAACACAATGTGTACCTGAGAGAGATCTGATTGTTGGGTGAGAACTATGTGTAAATATCACTGCTGAATGTCACTGCCACTGTCTGTATATAACTGTATACTCTGTATATAGGTGTATGTATAATGTATGTGTGTGTAGAGTTAGAATATATATTAGTTTGGGTAGTAAGCTGACAATATGGGGGTAAGGGGTGGCATGTCCTGGGGTGATTTTTTGATGCTTGTATCCCCAACTGTCTGTTCTGTTGATGTTGGGTATTAAGTTCTGTACCTTTAAGACTGGTTCCAAGGGCGAAGGGGGAGAAAGAAGAAGCACAGAGTTTGTTTGCAGAAAGCAGCATTCAATCCTATACATTCCACTCCTAGACTGTGTTCATCTGAAGCACAGACAGAGATCTCCTGTGCTTTTAGTTAGTTTAGCTAGCTGAGGCAGAGAAGTTCCCTGGGCTGTTTTTTTTTTACTTTTTCTTGGGACTGTTTAAACCTGCTCTGGACTGAAAAACCCAGAAGAGCCCTGTGAGCTCACACCTGTGGCCCACAAGGGCCACGGACAGCATTTTCCAGCACTGGAGGAACTGATTAAAAATTGAGCCAGCCGAGTTTCACCCACAGCAAGGACTTCCTCAATTTTGCCATCTCTCCTTGGAGCAGCGAGAGGTTTTGTTGTTTCGTGTTATTAATGTTTGTGCTTGTGGGCACTTTGTGTGTTAAAGAAATAGTTTTTTCCACTTTTCTGTCAGGAAGTTCTTTCCCAGACCAGTTGGGGAAGGGGCCGTTTGGGTTTGCTTCCCAGAGGGACCCTATTTGGGGGATTTCTCCCAGATTTGCCCTAAACTAGAACACAGCTCTGCTAAGCACAAATCATCAGCTTTGATAGCAATGGGATTCTAAGTCAATCAGACTAAATTCAAATAGGCTGATTCAAGAATACTGCAAATTGCCCTAAATTAGATCATCCTCTTTGCTATCAGGAAGCAATGTTCCCTCTAAAAAAAACTGGGCTTTTAGTTCTTTTAAAGCTCTGAAATTGAGAATTAGGAAATAGCCAGTGATGCCTTTGCCCTTGCTGCTGCAGACATGGCAACGCATTTTCTTTCAGCCTACTCAGCTGGCCCTCTGCACTCTACTTCCACAGGCCAAGCTCACACCTTGTTTCACAAATTTTAAACACAAGGAACATCAAATGTTCCTTTCTCACTCACCTCAGGATCGGCACCTCTGAGTACACGGGTCAAGTGACCTGCAGTGGGCAAGAGAAAATGAAGCAGATTCTTGGAGAAAACTGGAAAGAGCACAAGCATTTTCAGAAGGTCTTCCAAGAAGGTCTCCCAGTCCACATTTTTAAAGTTGTCCCGCTTGACCCAGCAAATGGAGGAAATGACAGACTCTGCTGCCACAGACTGTTCCATGGAGGGAACACAACCCCTGCAGGTTCCCTTGCAAATGCTGCCCGCAGAGCCCTGGCTACAGACACCCCCTTTTGACCTGAATGTGTTGACAGGAGCTTTAGCCAAGTGGCATCCAAATGGTCTTTCTGTTTCCAAATCAAGTCAGTCACTAAGAAAGAGCAGGAAGACATGCAAAAGCCAGCTTAGCTTACAACCAGGGAAAACCTCTACTTATGTGCCAGGTTAGTCAGGTAAAAGCAATTATTTAAAGAAAGAATAAGAAATATTAAATATATCTATCTATCTATATAAATAAATAAATGTAAACATAAATATAATATAAAATATTTTTGAAAAAAAAAATTTTTTTAAAAAATTATCACTAAGCAATGCCCTAAACGGACTAAACTGCAGCAGTGAGTTGCCCAATCCTTGTGGCACTGCTGTGCAAGTTTGCAGACTGTGCTCTAATACAAGAAAAACAAGGCTCCTGTCAGTGTGCAGCTGCCCACTGACAAAAGCCTCAAGCAGGAGGATGCTCCTGCACTGAGCAAGCCCAAGAGCTGCTCTGCCACTGAGGCTTCCGTGCACCAAGGCAACCTTGTGATGTCACCACGACGGCGTGGCAGCCGTGCCCTGACATCACAAAGCGAACGCTCTGTGTTGGTCTGTGAATTTTTGCAGATGGACAGAGTGATGTTTGTTGGTGTCAGGGGCCGGGGTGGGGGCGGCTGGCTCTGTCCCCGGCCACGCTGGTCAGGAGTGGCCGTTTCCCAGACTGCAAGCAGTGCAAGTAAGGGTAGAGAGCAGAGCTGTTTCCTGCTCTCTAGATCCTCTATATCCTCCATGTCCAGGTACAAAGCCAAGGTCTCAGAGAAGGCTCTCTCTTACAGAGGTCTTTGTTCCTCCAGGTGTTACAGGAGAGAGAGAGCGAGCAGGGTCCTGTGCTTAACATTTAAACCAGGGGGCAGAGGGGTGGGGCAGGTGGGTGATTGGCCCCAGGTTAACACAGAGCAGGGTCAGGAAAGGGGACAAAGGGATGGGGGAGGGGAAAATCTGGGGTAAACCAGACACCAGGCACCGGGGGGTGGGGAGGTAACAGGAGCAAACCATAACTTATCAAACCTCTCAAAAACCCACCACCATATCTCCCTCTTGGCTGTTTAATTTTGAAGGGAAGGAGGGAGGAGACAAACTCCTTAAACTGCTGTCTCTGGCCTCTTTCACCATCTCTCGACAGCAGCTACTGTAACATCAGAAGGGACCAGTTTTTTCTTAGTACACCTTGTAATGACTCCTTTTAGATTCCTAAAGGCTGTGTAAATTCAAATGACAACCAGAACAGCCAGTAAGACATCCTTTACAAATGATGACATTGCCCCTGGCAACCCTCAGTCTTTAGAGATGCTCTCCAGCCGGTCTCCTGCTCTTCACTTGATTTTCCCTATCATGCCTTTCATTTTCTGGATGGAGTTCTGGATGCTCTGGATTTTGCTGGATAGGTTGAAGCAAAGTATCCTTTGAGTGTATTCCCATTCCTGTCCCTGTACTACTGACTGAGTCAGAAGCAACAGCAAACACAGGAGTTCTGGCCTCATCTTGGGGGTCAGGAGGATGCTCTGAAAAGAAATCTAAAAAGAACATCCACAGGTAAGCACAGTTTAACACAATCTATTTAAGGCACTGAATTAGGGATAACACGGGGTTTGGGTTCCCCACTTCCTTTGCACCGTTGCCTAGAAGAAGCAATTGCCACGTCATCGGGTCAGGAAGGTGGAATTGGGGCCACATTCTGGGCCTTCTTTTCCCTGGGTGGAACAAAGGGTTTGACCCATTTTTGTGTAACCCATTTCAAACCTGTGGGGTGGATATGCAAACGTATCCTCAGCCCCAAGTGACCAAATCAAAAGGCCCCTGGACCTTCCAAGTCTCAGGGTCCTTCACCAGGACCAGCAGTTTCTCCTCAAACTTCAACCAATGATTTTGATTGAAGTGCCCAGCTACAGGTGGATCCAGGTTTTCCAATGAACAGTTAAGGAAGTTCATGGTAAACAGAGCCTTACCAAGTAGTTGTTGTGGACTGTTTATCCTGACATCTCCTCTCTGCTGTCCCAAGGTCTTCTTCAATGTCTGGTGAGTTCTTTTTATCACTGCCTGGCCGGTGGGGGAGGAAAGGATCCCCTTGTTATGTTTCACCCCTTATTCTTGCAGGAAACCATCAAATTCCTTGGAAACATAAGCTCGACCATGATCAGGTTTGATCTCTTTGGGGATCCCCAGCATGGAGAAGGCCTGCCCAAGGTGTTTCTGTGCATCTCTGGTCTTCTCCCCTGTGTGGGCTGAGGCATAAACAGCACCAGAGAAGGTATCAACTGACACATGAACATATTTGAACCTTCCAAACTCGGGAATGTGTGTGACATCTGTCTGCCACACCTCACAACTGCCAAGCCCTCTGGGGTTGACCCCTGATCCCAGCGAGGGTAAGGAAAACTTTTGGCAGCTTGGGCATGTGTCTATGATTGCCTTGGCTTGGTCCCGCCTTAGGTGGAATTGTTGCACCAGGCCTGGGACATTCAGATGGAATTGCTGATGGCTGAGTTTGGCCTGCTGGAAAATGTTAGGTAGGCCACCCAGCTGCACAGGAGCAGCTGGGGCATCTGCTCTGCGGTTACCCTTGGGGATGAAACCAGGAAGGTCAGTGTGTGATCTCACATGCATAACGTAGTAAGGATGCTCTCTGTGGGACACTGGGTGTTTCAGTTCGGAGAGCAAGATGAAAATTGCCAGATTTGAGACTTCTTTGAGAACTGCATTCTCTGATTTGGACACTATCCCTGCTACATATGCCGAATCAGTAATCAAATTAATGGGTTCTGAAAACTTCTCAAAAGCCCTGATGACTGCAGCCAACTCAGCCACCTGAGGTGAACCTTTGACTACCTCGATGTCAGCCTCCCACTGCTGAGTCTGAGGGTCCTTCCAAGTCACCACTGACTTGTGTGACCCTCCGGATGCGTCAGTAAAAACTGTCAGAGCTTTGAGCTTTTTCCTGCTGCAACTCAAATCCCACAGCAGCCAAAGCAGTGATAGTCTCATCCAGAATTTGAGTAAGTCCATTGTCACTGGGGGCACACACAAGCACGTCATCCATATAATGAAGGGTGACGGCCTCTCCAGCCTTGGCACACACCGGGGACAGTATTTTGGCCACGCACCAGTGGCAAATACTTGGTGAGTTCTTTAACCCTTGCAGCAAAACTCTCCAGTGGTAACGCTTCATGGGTGCCTCCCTGCTGATGGAAGGCACAGAGAATGCAAACTGCAGGGCGTCAGCTGGATCTAGGGGAATCTGGAAAAAAACATCTTTTATATCAATGACAGCCAAATTCCAATTTTGGGGAAGCATTGAAGGGGGTGGCATACCCGGCTGAAGAGACCCCATGCCCTCAATGACCTCATTAATTTTTCGCAAATTGTGGAGGAGGTGCCACCTGTCCTACCCCGGCTGTTTGATCACAAACACTAGAGAATTACAGGGACTATTACTTTCCACAATGTGACCTTTAGCCAATTGTTCCTCCATGAGTTGAGTGCCTTCAATTTCTGTTTGTTCAGCCGGCACTGATCCTCCCAAATTGGGGTATCCATCAGCCAATTTAGTTTCTGGAAGGTGCGTTCCTCAGTGGAGGCAATTAAAAATCTTTTGGTTTTTTTTTGATTTCTAGTTGAACTCCCCACTGGGACATGGTGTCTCTTCCCCACAAGGTAAATTTTGAATCTAGAACAAACAGAGAAGCCAATTGTCCATCTGGTCCCTCAATTTGCACAATGCTCTTGGATTATTTTGCCAATTGTGTGCCCCCTGTACCTGTAACCTTACCAGCCACGGGTTGCAACTCCCAATGTGATGGCCACTTGTGTGGTGGTATGACTGTCACATCTGATCCTGTGTCCATCATTCTCTGGAGCTGGATGAAATCCCCCTCCCTCTTGAGCCCACACCAAATTATGGGTTTGTTCTCTCCCACCATTTCTGTCCAATAGACCAAAATTTCCAGACCATCCTAGGGCAGTTTGGGCAGTGGTATGGCCTGGGCAATGACTCAGCCCTTTGGTAGGAAGAGGGGAGGATGGATACAACGGGCCAAGAGAGCTCGTTGCTCCAGATCTGATGGCAAAAGTGCTGGACTAATCTTGATCTCAGAGGGAGTGTGCTTAGAATCCCTGATATCAAGGCACTTACTATCAGTCTGCTGTGGGTTGGTCACATGTCCAGGGTCAATGGTGACCACTTGCCAGTCCGGTGTGTTGAAAGGCGTACCTGTTGTTAACTCAAGCCTAAATGGCTTCCATGTCCTCTTGGTTGTTACCAACCCTGAGGGTTCCTTAGGATCCCATACCTTCCCAGAATTGGGTTGCTCCACAACCCCAACCACTGTGTGACCTGTCCCATTTTTCTCATCACGTGGGAGAAGCTCATGCTCCTCTCCTAATTTTTTGGAACTGGAATTTTTCCCTTCTCTCCCTCTCCCACTGCTCCCACCAGTGTGAGTGATGTTTTATTCTTAAAGGGACAAAAGCACATCACATATCCCTCCCACCCACACTGGAAACATTTGACCCTCTCAGCCACTGGTGGTCCAGCTGGAATGGTGGCTGGTGCTGCAATCCGGCCTCTAAGCCCAGACCCTTTCCGCTGTTCATCTGGGTTCCTTATGGCTCACTTGGTGCAGGTCTCAGTGACGAGGTCCAGGGTTGGAGGTGGAGCAACCAGAAGCCCGGAGATGATCCTCTTGCAGCCATCACTGGCATTGCTTTGTGCCACTTCCAGGCACCAAGTGGCTTTGTGCCACTTCCAGGATCATCTTCTGTTGCAACTCCTGGTCCTCTCTCTGGTTTTCCACCACTGCATGAAGTCTATCTATAAAATCTAGGAAAGGCTCAGAAGGGAATTGTTTAATTGAGATAGAACTCTGCCTAGGATCTTAAGTGGGCATGATCTGAAATGCCCTTGAGGCAGCATCCTTGACGTGATTTAACACAGGAGGGGTTACTGGGTTAAACTGGGATTTACTGGTTTGTACTGGGATGGGTGCTGGGGGCATTGGTTTATACTGGGTTATACTGGGATATACTAGTTTATACTGGAATGGGTTGCTGGGATTTACAGGGTTATACTGATTTTTACTGGGATGGCATGCTGGATGTTACTGGGTTATACTGGGTTACACTTTTTTGCACTGGTTTATACTCATTTGTACAGGGATGGCAGGCTGGGGGCATTGGTTTATACTGGGTTATACTGGGATGTACTGGGTTATATTGAGATGTACTGGTTTATACTGGGGTGGGACTTTGGACCCACTGGGAGTGACTTCAGGTTGTGCTGGCCTTACTGGTTTATACTGGGAGCTCCCCCCACAGGGCTCAGGGGATCAGGGCTGGCCCCCAGTGCTTACTGGTTTATACTGGTGCCCTCCCAGTATAAGCCTGATAAAAGTGGGAGCCCCAAGACCATACTGGGAGCCCTTAGACCCACCTTTCATGGGTAGACCTGATGTCCCTAAATCCCGACTGATCTCAATAGGGTAGACCTGGTGCCCCTAAATCCCATACTGGGAATAGGTTTGGCTGCATTATCCCATGCTGGTTTATACTGGGAGCTGCCACCTCAGGCCCCAGGGGCTCATGGGCAGCTCCCAGTGCTTACTGGTTTGTACTGGTGCTCTCCCAGTCCACACCTGGGACCACTGGCAGGCACTGGTGGCTGGGCAGGACCCCGAGGCCAAGCTGGCCTTTGCCAGGGCCTTGCTGAGCCACGACTTCTCCAACTTCCTGACCTGGCACCACTGGCTGTGGCTCCTGGCTCCCACCAGGAACTGCAGGAACGGCGAGGCTGGGATGCTGCCCCCCAAAGGGCTGAAGGAAGGTGAGAGATTCCCCCGGAAGAATTCTCAGGCTTTTGGTGGAATCCTAACCCAAAATTTCTCCAGCCCCATGCTTGAAATTAACTTTGTTGGATTGGGTAGGTAGATATGCTGTCCCAAAAATCTCCATTGACATTAATGAGTAGACCTGCTGTCCCTAAATCCCCATTGACTTCAGTGATAGACCTGATGTCCTGACAGTCATTAGTGGGTAGACCTGGTGTCCCTAAATCCATGCTGACTTGTATGGCTAGATTTGGTGTCTCATTTTTCCCACTGATTTGAATGGGTAGACCTGGTGTCCTGGCTACCCCCATTTACCCCCAGTAACCCTTCCCAGTGCTCCCAGGATTGCCCCAGGGCTCCCAGGATTGCCCCAGGGCTCCCAGGAACTCCAGTTCCCCCTCCAGCAACTCACAGTGCTCCCAGTAACTCCAGTGCCCCCCTTAGACACCTCCAGTGCTCCCAGGAATAGCTCCCATTTTGACTAGTTTGCCCTCCCAGTCCTCCCAGGAACCCCTCTCAGTGCTCCCAGTTTTCCCAGGCTCCCCCTTTCCTCCCTCCCAGTACTTCCAATTCCCCACCAGTGCTTCCAGTTCCTCCCCCAGTGCTTCTCCTTAGCTTTTCCCAGTGCTCCCAGTTTAACCAGTAACCCTTGCCAATGAAGCCCTAATAACAGACAGCCCTGGTGTCCCTAAATCCCCATTGACTTACTTGGGTAGACCTGGTGTCCTGTGATAGTTGGACTAGGAGAAAACAAAGAGTAAAACAGGCATGAACTTTAAAAGCTACAAAGAGAGTTTATTTAGACACTCTGAATAGTAAAGGGGAAAAAAAGAAATTGAAACTTCAAAAAACTTCCCTTTCTCTCACAAACTGTTCACTTTCCCATAACCAACATAGAGAGATAAAACCTGTGATTTTCAGTCAGTTTCAATTATTTAAACATAATCTTTCATCACCGTGGGAGACGAGTCTCCTTGGAGTCCATGAAGGCATTCACCACAAGAAAGAGTCTGGTGGCTCCCAATGTCACAAACCTGAAACCGCTGGAATTTTGCAGATTGTGCCATCTCACCCATGAGCAGCCTTTCTCTTGGCTACTCATGGGCCTCTCGGCATATCTGGGGTATTTGTTTCAGAATACTTCTTCTAGTATATCACGAAGTCTCTCTTCTTCTATCTTTAAAATCCTCTCTCTCTCGACCTCCTTTTACTAGAGCTAAAGGGTCAAATCTGTGTCTCAGACAGCTGAAACTTCTTTTTATCTCAGGAGCTGAGGAACTTCCTCTGCAACATTCTCAATGAAATCTCAATTGCATCAGTCTATTGCCTTCAGCTAGAACAGCATTCCCCAAAACAGCATCAGTAGATTACAAGAAATAGTCCATTGTTCCATGGTTTACATCTAGAGAAGTTCAGTCAAAAATGTCCACTTCCTCAATCCTTTCTTCCAGATAACCTTTATCAGTTCTTTTGCTGACTGTATCATGCTGTCTCTCTACATTTTAAATCACTCTGATCTCCTTCTCTCCCTCTGGGAAAGGGTTGGAGTTCTGAAAGCTTCATGTTGCCAGGAAAGGGTTAAATCTGCCCAAGGTCTTTCTCTCTCTCTCTGCAGCTCACAGATGTCAGAGTGCAAGGCCCATGCTTGTGATAGGGGCTGCAGAGGGGAACAGGCTCAGGAAGGGCTGATGAATCACTTCTCCCACCCCTGGTCCTATCCAAAGCTGACCCAGCATCAGACTCGCTTCCTGGGGCCCAGGGGTGGTGGTGGGGGAGAGATCTTCTCCTTCCCCAGGCCAGTGGCACCAGCAAACCAGGGGCCCAGGCCATGGCCTGGCCAGGACCCACAGTGGCCCCGGGCTGCAACTTTCTGTCTCTTTCCCTCCCTGCAGAGGCTGGCAGGGGAAGGAGCCCCCGGCACAGGCCAGGCTCGGTGGACCTGGCTGGGCACAACCCCGGCCACCCAGAGGGCAGCGGGGCCTGGCCCGGGGTCCCCTGCAGCCTAGGGAGTGTTACCTGTGCTCTTGACAAGAAGGAAAAATGGAGTTTCTCCTGATCTCCTTGATATTTAAACCCTGTACGTCCACGAAGATGTAACTACTTTCAATTGGTTCTTTCCTGAACTTCCTGAAAACTCACTTTCTGGTCAAGACCACCACAGCATGGGAACTGATTGAAAAAGATGAAAATTTTTGTAAGTTAGATTATGTGCATAAGTAAACATGTATATGTGCCTTACTAACTTCTTGTAAAACTTTTGCCAATTATATTGACGCTAATTGCTTTGCACCAATGAATATAATAAGTTTTTGTAATGTCATCAATGACTTAAGATCACGCTTTGTTAAGAGTATATAAGCTGGAGAACATGCAGAATAAAAACTTCTTCCATTATTGATCCTGATCACATGTGTGTGTGTGTATGTCACATGTGACCTCACAGTAACAGCCAGAGCAGAGCTGTCCAGTGCTGCCGTAAGCTCTGGGCACTCCGGGTTCACCTGTGGGGGAAAAAGAACAAAATTTGGGGCATTTTGTCACCAACAATTGGGAATTTCCAACCCTGAAATTGGTGGGTTTAACCCCAAAATATTTGGTATATCAGATTTATCCATTGACATGAATGAAGGTTTTTCTGACATCAGGTCTACCCTTTGAACGGAATGGAAGAGAAAGATACACAAGTATAACAACTGAAATCAATGGATGGAAAAAGACACCAGGTCTATCCTTTTAAAGTCAATGGGAATTTGGGGCCACCAGGTCTATCCGTTAATAGGGCTTGATTGGGAAGGGTTACTGGTTAAACTGGGGTGACTGGGAAGGGCGAAGGGGAAACTCTGCGAAGGAACCAGAAGTACTTGGGGGGGAGTTGGAAGCACTGGGAGGGAGGAATGGGGGAAACTGAGAAAACTGGGAGCACTAGGAGGTGTTACTGGGAGCACTGGGAGTGGCTAAGAAGGGGCATTGGGGTAACTGGGAGCTCTGGGGCATTACTGGGAATACAGGGAAGGGTTACTGGGGATAAATGGAGGTAAACAGAACACCAGGTCTACCCATTCAAGTCAAAGGGATAAGTGGGACACTGCATCTACCCAGTCAAAGCAGTGGGGTCTCATGACCACCAGTTTGGTCAGGGGCCCAAAAATTTTTGGAGGTACCCAGGTGCATCCAGGGGACTTTTGGGGGGAATCCAGGTGACTTTTAGGAGTATCCAGGTGTTTTTGGGGGTACCCAGGTGATTTTTGGGAGGATTCAGGTGATTCTAGGGGGTACCAAGGTATATCCAGGTGATTTCGGGGGGGATCAAGGTGATCTTTTTGAGTGTACCAAGGTGATCTGGGGCGGTATCCAGGTGTATCCAGGTGACTTTTTAGAGGCAACCAAGTGGATTTGGGGGTCCCAGGTGATTTGGGGGGGGGGGATAGAGGAGATTTTTGGGGATACCTAGGTGATTTTGGGAGGTATCCAGAAAATTTGGGGGAGGAATCCACGTGATTTTGGAGGTACTCACATGTATCCAGGTGATTTTTGGCATTCCCAGGAAATTTTTGGGGGATCCATGTGATTTTGGGGGTCACCTAGTTGATTTTTGGGGGTCCCAGGACATTTTTTAGTACCCAGGTGTTTTTTGGTATTCTCAGGTGTATTCAGGTGACTTTTGGGGGGCATCCAGGGACTTTTTGGGGGACCAGTAGAT
>JAJEOU010000851.1:69614-89001 GCA_021534815.1 Acrocephalus arundinaceus
AGAAGATGGGATGGGTTAGCTCACATCCCACGCCTCCTCCCCCATCTCCATCAGCTAGGAACCACCTGCACTTTGTTAAAATGCCCCCTACATGCTAGCATTCTCAAACTTCACAAACAAGAAAGTATATTCCTTCACAGTTAAAACAAAGACCATAATGAAAACTTTTTGGGGCTTTTGAGACACAGCCCAAAGCTGCAAAAACAGGGTCCTGACGGTTGTCAGAAATGATCTATTAAAATACAGATATTGATCAATATCAATACCAGCAGACAAAAGACTCTCTAACAACTTTAGAGTTTAGGAAGTGTATGCTTAATGTGACACAGCCAGGCAGTTCTGTGGGATCGCTCCCTAATACACACTGCAAAATTACAAGGAAATACAGAGTCTGTTTATTTACCAAAAGCATTGAATACTGAAAATAAAATACATATTTATACCCTGACACACCTCCCATTCTCCGCTTTGTATGGCAATTAGCTTAAAGGCCATTAAGCATGTGTAGTTGCTCTCTGATTTGAGTCGGTGGTCCTTTTATGGGGAGGGGTCAATAAAAGGAGGAAGGGAAAAGGAGTCTTCCTCATTCCAACTTTCAACCTTTTCAATGATAACAAGACAAATGAAGGTTGGAAGGACTCCAGCTTCCCGGCTCCATGACTGTTAATGGAGTTTCTGGGTGTTAGAAGATTTACAATTGTCTTGTGTTTCTCTTAGATCTATTTATCAATTTCTCCATTTCTCATTATAAACACAGCTAAATAAACACAATGGCACGCAATTAGTTTACTTAGATCTGGGATAGCTTATCTGAGATATGGTTTTTTCAACTAACCATTAACTCTTAATTATTTAGCCAAAAGCAATTAAATTCCATCAAAGCCTATCTTTAACTACAATCTTAACTTTTTCTAAAATCCTTAATTCGTAAAAATTAGTGTCTCAAACCCATGGTGCTGCCATTGTCCCAGGTAAGTGCTGCCCCACGGCCCACACAGCCCCTTTCCAGGACAAATCCTACCTCTAATTTCCCATTTGCTCTTTGTCTTTCAGTCTTCACATGGTTATGAAAGCCACTTCTGCTCCAGGAGCCTGATTGGAAAACCATTGGTTTCCATAACTCAGAGGACAAGACAGTAACAGAGTGACCACAGCAGTGGGCTCGGCCGATACGTGCTGCCGAGACCTGGAGGGGCTGCAACAGCGCTGACGTGAGTATGGACATGCAAGCGGCATATAATTTATTCACAGCATTTCTAAGGAAAAGGCAGATTAAGGGGATAGACTTAGATAAGGAACTCCCCTCGCTTCTGAAGTTTGCTACCTCTTACGGTTTCTTTGTTAATCCTCATACTGTTCATGATGTGGGGGAGTGGAGAAACCTCGGGGATAAGCTCTGGGAGTTAGTATTAGAAGATGATAAATCTGCTAAAAAGATGAGTAAATTGTGGAAAGTGGTGCAAAATGAATTGTTAATGAGTCGGGCAGAAAAGAGGGCAGCTGAGGAGGTGAAAGTTGCACAAGAAAGGAATAAGGATTATGAATTGCAGTGGAATGCTAGTGCTCCAACCCCCCCCGCTTTTACAACCGTAAATCTGCCGGCTCCGGCACCATCTGCACCCCCTTGGAAGGAGGCAGACGACACTGATAATGAGCCTGAAAGGTCAGCTCGTTGTCCTCCCCAGGCGGCCAACCCCCCGGAAAACCTGAGCCTGTCCCAGGGGCTGAATCTGACCCGCGGAGGCTATGGCTAGAGAAAGGTGTGAGTTGTGGACTATGCTAGCCCGGCGGGGGGTGGAGGAGGGAGACAAAAGAGAGCCATGGAGAAAATTAAAACGCCAGGGGGTACACCCATTTACATGGGGATAAAACAGGGGAGGGAGGAGTCACTAGGCACCTTCGTAGATAAACTAATGGATGCTATAACAAAAGCTGGGGTGGCCGAATTTATGCAAGGGGCCTTACTAAAACAATGTGTATTACAGAATTGTAATTCCTCAACTAGAACCCTTATTAATACTATGCCAGGGGACTGGACAATCCCGGACTTGTTAGAGAAGGCAGCTTCCCTTCCATCGGGTTCTCAGGCTTTTTTAGTGGATGCTTTGCAAAAGATAGGGGAGGGGTTACAAGAGCAGGCAAAGTCATTACAGGAGCAGTCAAAAGCGCGCAAACTCAGGTCTGGCAGCTCTTGCGCCCTCCAAGTGGCCGCTGCGGAGAACTCCCGCCCTCGCTCAACCAACAATAGCCGTGTAAATGTTTCGCTGCGGAGGCTTTGGAAATTTGCCACGAGTGTGAGCGACAGGAGTCTGGTGTGGAAAATGCCAATCCAATACGCACAACACTAGTGCCTGCCGCAGGAAACCGGGAAACTCGAGAAGCAGCGCGAGCAGCTGCCGCGTGAGGACACAAATTGCAGCTGCAGTGCCATCAGGACTCAACAGCAATTACAACCAGCCACCAGGGGAAGCCTCGGCCTGGACGTGGCAGCCTCAATAGACTTACAATTATGACCAGTCACCACAAAAATCCCCACAGGACTAATTGGACCTATCCTGATAAATGGACAACCAGTCGGAGGACTACTCTTAGGCCGATCGTCTGCAAGCATGTTGGGACTGTTTGTAATACCGGGTGTAATAGATTTGGATTATGAGGGAGAAATTATGATCATGGTCCACACCCCCTACCCTCCAGTAAAAGTCTCAAAAGGACAACGGCTAGCTCAATTAATACCGCTTCCACAGATGACAAAGGGATTGATGCCCTTAAAAAAGGATCCCAGACGGCAGGGAGGCTTTGGCTCAACTGGAGGGTTAACCTTGCTCACTATTGATTTGACAACTCGTCCAAAAAGGCCATGTCGACTTGCTTTTCAGAATCGGAGCATTACATTGATCGGATTGTTGGATACGGGGGCCGACACCTGCATTATCGCCCCTGGAGAGTGGCCCTCGGACTGGCCAGTGCAGCCCTCTGCTATCACAGTGACAGGGATCGGTGGAATGACACTGGCAAACCGTACACCCGTACTCAAGGTGGAAATAGATGGCAAGCAGGCTGCAGCATCATTTTCTATTGCTCCACTTCCTCCTACAGTGGCATGTTTGATTGGCTGGGATGTTTTATCTCAGTTGGGGCTTGTCCTTACCAATGAGCACCCTTTAGGGTAACGGCCATTGCTTGGACTTTCCCGCTACCACTTACTTGGACTACCGAGGAACCTGTAGTGGTTAAGCAATGGCCGCTAAAATGGGAAAGTCTTGAGCAAGCTCATCAGTTAGTCCAGGAGCAATATGCACGAGGACACTTGAAACTGTCTACCAGCCCTTGGAACACTCCAATATTTGTGATAAAAAAGAAATCTGGAAAATATCGGCTATTACATGACTTGAGAGCTGTCAATCGTCAAATGGAACCCATGGGGGCACTGCAACCAGGACTTCCTAACCCCTCTATGCTTCCGGAGAATTAGCCCATCCTTATCATTGATTTAAAGGATTGCTTTTTTACCATTGCCTTGCACCCACAAGACACTAAACGGTTTGCTTTTACCTTGCCTGCAATTAATAGAGGAGAACCTGATAAAAGGTTCGAATGGACTGTTCTGCCACAAGGAATGCGTAATTCACCCACCTTATGTCAGCTTTATGTTGACACTGCACTACAGCCACTACGACAAAAGATGCCCAGAACTATCATTTATCATTATATGGATGATATTCTGTTTTCTCAGGAGGTACCATTCACAGATGAGCAAATAGAGGACATTGTAACAACATTAGCAGAATTCTCCCTCATTGTTGCTCCTGAAAAAGTACAAAGGACTGCACCTTGGAAATATCTGGGTTGGACGATTACTGAACAAATGATTAAACCACAGAAGCTATTAATTGGTACTACAATCACCACATTACATGAGGCTCAGAAACTCTTGGGTGACTTGCAGTGGTTAAAGCCTGTCACAGGCATTCCCAACAACCTGTTGGAGGACCTGCAGCCCTTGCTAAAGGGCACTGATCCCTGTACTCCTGTGACACTTACTGAAAAACAACAGGAAACCTTGCAGCACATTATGGACTGTGTTTTAAAAGGCTTTGTGTCACGGATGAATCCTGAATTGCCTTTACATCTCACTATCTGGCACGCTGACATGCATCTCTTAGGAGCAGTTACCCAACCTCAAAAGAAAACGGGGGAGAGAGTACTGGAATGGATCTCACCGCCTTTACAGAAACGGAAAACAATAACCACAAAAATTAAAACTTGGCAGCAGTAATTAAGAAGGGGCGTATGCGTGTAATGGAGATCAACGGTCTGGAACCAGCGACAATTAACCTGCCCATGGAAAAAGCCACACTGGACTGGTATCTTCTAAATTCTGTCGACCTGGCTGAAGCATTGCTGGCCTCAGGAGTGCAAATAGAGACAGGGTCTCTTGTGCCCAGGATGTTAAAGTGGATTGGTGAATGGAGCTGGATCAGCAAACCATTGAGGAAAGAAAAGCCTATTCCCAATGCCATAACAGCCTTCACTGATGCGGGAAAGAAGACACGCAGAGCGGCTATAGTCTGGAAGAAAGGAAAAGAATGGCATCAGCAAATCCTGGAAGCAGAGCCTGAGGATAGTTTACAAACCTTGGAGCTTTTAGCTGTAGTATGGGCAGTGACTCACATAAGTGAACCCTTAAATGTAGTATCGGATTCACTTCATGTGGTAGGTGTTGTGTCAAGAATCGAGAATGCCACCATTAAGGAGGTTCAGGACAAGAGACTGTATGAACTGTTTTTACAATTGAGGCGTGCCTTGAGAAATAGGACTGAGCCCTATTCTATTACTCACATTAGAAGCCACCAATGGGACATTGGTCTGGGGGAAGGAAATCAAAGGGCGGATAAACTGGTATCCACTGCAGTTACAGTACCAATGTCACAGTTCACCCTGGCTAGAGAGGCCCACTCCATGTTCCATCAGAACGCTAAGGGTTTGCAAAAACAGTTTCAGATCTCACATGCAGACGCCACAGCTATTGTCAGGAGTTGCCCTATTTGTGCAAATCATAACAATGGTGTGGGTTTAGGTATAGGGGTCAACCCTCGGGGAACAGCAGTCAATGACATTTGGCAGATGGATGTCACTCACGTGCCTAACTTTGGTCGTCTGAAATACTTGCATGTCACTATTGACACACACAGTAACTTTGTTTGGGCTACTGCCCAACCAGGGAAAAGGGATCTCACGTAATCAGACACCTAACTAGCTGTTTTGCTGTAATGGGGGTTTGCAATCAGGTAAAAACGGATAATGGACCTTCCTATACTGGTCAGAGAGTCCAGAGATTCCTACAACAATGGGGAGTTAAACATGTGACAGGGATACCCCACAACCCTCGAGGACAGGCTATAGTGGAAAGAGCAAATGGTACACTCAAAAGGTATTTGGAGAAGTTCAAAGATATTTTGGATGTACAGGAAAGGCTGTCTAAAACATTGTTTGTTTTAAATTATCTTTGTATTTTTGGATCATCAGAAGTTCCAGCAGCTGTGTCTCATCACATCGACAAGTCCATTACAGAAAAGGATGAACAAGCTGAGATGTGGGTTAATTATAAATGCCTTAAGACAGGAGTGTGGAAAGGCCTGGCTAAAGTGCTTTACTGGGGTAGGGTTACCTTTGTATCTCTACCCCCACAGGCTCCAAGTGGATTCCTGCGCGCTGGGTTAAACCAGCGAGCCCGCCTCAAGGTGGAGACCGTCAGGAACATACAGCTGCATCTGAAGCTACTGATTCAGCCACATCGATCCTTTTTGCAGACTGTCTTTAGTCCAGCCCAAGTGGATGTACGGACCCCACGACAACTGGCGTACTTGCTTGCTTGCTTAGCTAGCTATAACACTGGAGAATTGAGACTTTGTGCATGCTTGAACTGTTGGGACCGTAATCATTGTGCTTGGTTACTAATACATTGTGGGGGTTGTGGGGGGGATAGATGGGTTCATCAGACGTGGACCAGGAGAGAGCTGTGGTGTGCTTCCTGTAGAGAGAAATGGAGGAATGAAAACATTCGGCAAACTCTAGAATCAAGCACTTGGTTGCCATTTCCTCTGGCTGTTCAATTATTTGAAAGTACAGAACAACAGGCCTTAGCATATGCTCGGTGGGAACTTGGGCATCTGACATGGAGAGCTAAGGCTCTTAGTACTTCCCAAGTATTACGGAAGCAGTGTGATGTTATCTGTAAAATCCCTCGGCAGTGGGCGGTGAAACCGCAGGATTGGGAAGAGCTTTGCTGCAGATTTAGACAGATAGTAGCCGAGAGGCATAAGCAAAAAGATAAAAAGAAATTTAACAAGAAAGGCCACAATGTTTAGCCTAATATGGTTTTTTATAGCATTGCAATTTCCTGGTGTTATTAGCACAAGGGTACGGTTGTGAAATGTTTGAAGGGATGTGTTGTTTGAACTTGTCAGACCACTCCAGCTCTATACATGCACAATTGCACACTTTGCACACACTGACCACACATTTGCGGCAAGACACTGGCTTTGGGCTTGATAACTGGCTAAAAGGTTTGGGTTTAGGACCCTGGCTAACTTCTTTGTTGCAGCATTTAATTACAGTAGGAATTGTGATTTTTGTGTTATTATTATTGTTACCTTGTCTTTTTAAATGCTTGCAAAACGCTTTGATGAAATTGGTAAACGACAAATGGAACACCTCTTTGCTAGTGCTAAAAGAAAACGGGGGAAGTGTGGAGAATTTAGCAAATGAATGGCTGCATAGCAAAGGCCATATTAATATCAAATCGGTTAGAGTGTAGCTGAGGGCTACGTGACCTACGGCAAGAAAACACTGCCCTTGAGCACAGATGTTCCATAGCAACGGGGATGTTGAGAATACATGGTATGTGAGAAAGTACAAAAAGCTAAGAAAGTTGCAACTGCAAGGCTAACTGCAAAAATACGTGCATTGTAAAAGACATAACCAATCATGAGCTATACTTTTGCAATATGTATGAGCTAAGTACTGTCTGTATAAATGTGATAACATTGAAAACAATAAACAAGGCTTGTTGATCATGAAAAGCATGAGACTTGTCTCCCGCGGCTTCTTCCAACACCCGGAGCTGAGGGCAGCGCTGGACGGCTCCACCCTGGCTGTTACTGTTAGGTCGGCCTTGACATACACACACAGACATGATCAGGATCCAAAATGGAAGAAGTTTTTATTCTGTGTGTTTTCTAGCTTATATACTCTTAACAAAGCGTGATCTTAAGTCATTGACTACATTACAATAACTTATATTCATTGGTGCAAAGCAATTAGTGTCAATATAACTGGCAAAAGTTTTGCAGAAAGTTAATAAAGCACATATACACATTTACTTATGCACGTAGTCTAACTTAAAAATATTTTCATGTATCTTTTTTATCAGTTCCCATGCTGTGGTGGTTTTGACCAGGAAGTAAGTTTTCAGGAAGTTCAGGAAAGAACCAGTTGAAAGTAGTTACATCTCCGTGGACGTACAGGGTTTAAATATCATTCTAACATCTGCGAGCTGCAGAGAGAGAGAGAGAAAGACCTTGGGCAGATTTAACCCTTTCCTGGCAACATGAAGCTTTCAGAACTCCAACCCTTTCCCAGAGGGAGAGAAGAAGATCAGAGTGATTTAAAACGTAGAGAGACAGCATCATGCAGTCAGCAAAAGAACTGATAAAGGTGATCTGGAAGAAAGGATTGAGGAAGTGGACATTTTTGACTGGACTTCTCTAGATGTTAACCATGGAGAAATGGACTATTTCTTGTAATCTATTGATGCTGTTTTGGGGGAATGCTGTTCTAGCTGAAGGTGATGGACTGATGTAATTGAGATTTCATTGAGAATGTTGTAGAGAAGTTCCCCAGCTCCTGAGATAAAAAGAGGTCTCAGCTTTCTGAGATGCAGATTTGGCCCTTTAGCTCTAGTAAAAGGAGGTCTCTTGAGAGAGAGACAATTTTAAAGAAAGAAGAAGAGAATCTTTGAGAAATACTAAAAAAAGCATTCTTAAACAAATACCCCAAAAATGCTGAGAGGCCCATGAGTAGCCAAGAGAAAGGCTGCTCACAGGTGAGATGGCACAATCTGCAAAATTCCAGGAGGTTGCGGGTTTGTGACATTGGGAGCCACCAGACTGTTTTTTTCTTGTGGCGAATGTCTTCATGGACTCCCAGAGAGACTCCTCTGCCAAGGTGATGAAAGACTATGTTTTAAATAGTTGAAACTGACTGGAAATCACAGTTTTGTCTCTCTGTGTTGGTTATGGGAAAGTGAACAGTTTGTGGGAGAAAGGGAAGTGTTTTGAAGTTTCAATTTCTTTTTTTTCCCTTTTATTCTTTAGAGTGTGTAAACAAACTGTCTTTGTAACTTTTAAAGATCTGGCTGTTTTACTGTTTTATTTTCTCCTAGTCCAACTATCACAGGACACCATGTCTACCCAATTAAAGTCAATGAGGATTTAGGGACACCAGGGCTTTCCATTACTAGGGCTTGAGTGTGAAGGGTTACTGGTTAAACCGGGAGCACTGGGAAAGGCTAAGGGGCAGCACTGGGGGAGGAACTGGAAGCACTGGGAGGGAGAAACAGGGGAAGCTGAGCAAACTGGGAGCACTGGGAGGGCAAAGTAGTCAAACTAGGAGCTATTCCTGGGAGCACTGGAGGTGGCTAAGGGCAGGACCTGTGGTTACTGGGAGTTACTGGGAGTGTCTGAGGGTGGGTACTGGAGTTCCTGGGAGCCCTGGGGCATTACTGGGAGCACTGGGAAGGGTTACTGGGGATAAATGGGGGTAGACAGGACACCAGGTCTGCCCTTTCAAGTCAATTGAAATTCAGGGACACCAGGTCTACCCAGTCAAAGCAATGGGTTTCACAACCACCAGTTTGGTGGGGCCCAAAGATTTTTGGTGATACCCAGGTCTATCCAGGTGACTTTTGAGGGGCTCCCTGGTAATTTTTGAGGGTACTAAGGTGATTTGGGGGAATACCCAGGTGTACCCAGTTGATTTTTTGGGGGGTTCCCCGGTGTATCCAGGTGATTTTTTTGGCGGTTCCCCAGTGTGTCCAGGTGGTTTTGAGGAGTACCAGCATGAATTTTTTGGGGGATCCAGGTGATTTTTTGGGGTTCTAAGGAGTCCCCATTCACCCTGATTGGCTGGGAGAGGGTGATAGCCACTGTCACGTTCTCCCAGTCAATGTAGACACAGATGACCCTCTGAGGCAGGGTGGCTGTGGGGGGACACCCCAACATTCAGGGGACATCCCAACATTCAAGGAGCACCCCAGAACTCCAGGGGAGGGCCCCAGGGATGGGAGGGAGCCCTGAGTTACCTCAGGAGAGGATGCAGTGCAGGTACACCCAGGTGCTTTGGTCCGTGGGGTCGGTGAAGACGGCGTTCTGCAGCAGCTCCAGCTCTGGGGAGGGGCAACGGGGGCATCCCAAAATCTCAGGGGGGCAGCCAGGGGACACCCCGAGATCTGAATGGGGGCACCCAGGTGTGTGGGGGCTCAGGTGTACCCATTGAAATCCAATGGGGATTTTTAGGGGCAACAGGTCCAGCCTCTTGATCCAATGAGGATTTAGGGACAACAGGTCTAGCCATTGAAACCAATGGGGATTTAGGGATGCCAGGTCTAGCCATTAAAAACGAGGGGTTTTAGGAACATCAGGTCTACCCATTAAGGACAATTGGGATTTGGGGTCATCAGGTCTACCCACTGAAACCCACGGGCTCAGTGGGACACTTAATATTGGGAGTTTAGGAAATCAGATCCAGCCATTGATGAGAATGGGAAATTTGGGACATCAGGTCTACCTCCATTGAAGTCAGTTGGGGGATTTAGGACACCAGGTCTACCCATTAAAATGAATGGGGATTTCAGGAAAACAGGTCTACCCATCAATGGAAATGGTGATCTGGGGACACCAGATCTATGCATTAATGACTGTAAGGACATCAGGTCTACCATTGAAGTCAATAAGGTTTTAGGAACACCAGGTCTACTCATTAAGGTCAATGGGGATTTTGGGACAGCAGGTCTATCCATTGAAGTCAATGGGAATTTTTCGGATACCAGGTCGACCCACCCAATAAAACAGTGCTCAACTTCAAGCAAGGGGCTGGAGAATTTTTGGGATAGGATCACACTGAAATTCTGGGAATTTTTTCAGGGTAATCTTTCACCTTCCTTCAGTCTTTCAGGGGGCAGCATCCTGGCTTCACCCTTCCTCCAGTTCTGGTGGCGCCAGGAGCCGCAGCCAGTGGTGCCAGGCCGAGAAGTTGGAGAAGTCACGGCTCAACAGGGCCCTGGCAAAGGCCAGCTTGGCCTTGGGGTCCTTCCTGGCCACCAGTGCCAGCCTGTGGTTTCAGGCGTGGACTGGGAGGGCACCAGTACAAACCAGTAAGCACTGGGAGCTGCCCCCAACCCCTGTGGTCTGAAGTGGCAGCTCCCAGTATAAACCAGTAAAGGTTCATGCACCCAAACCAATTCCAAGTATGGGATTTGGGGACCACATCTCCCTATTAAAGTCAAAGGGATTTAAGGAAATCAGTCTACCCATTCAAACAATGAGAATGTAGGGACATCAGGTCTACCCATTCAAGCAATGGAATTTGGGACATCAGGTCTACCCATGAAAGTCAGATCTAAGGGCTCCCGGTATGGTCTTGGGGCTCCCACTTTTAACAGATTTATACTGAGAGGGCACCAGTAAAACCAGTAAGCACTGGGAGCCACCCCCAATTCCCTGAGCCCTGTAGGGGCAGCTCCCAGTAAAACCAGTAAGGCCAGCAAAACATAAAGTCACTCCCAGTAGGTCCCAAGCCCCATCCCAGTATAAACAAGCACATCCCAATATAACCCAGTACATCCCAGTATAACCCAGTATAAACCAATGCCCCCAGTATGCCAATCCTGTACAAATGAGTATAAACCAGTGCAAAATAGTATAACCCAGTAAAGACCAGTATAACACAGTAGCTCCAGCATCCCATCCAGTATATCCCAGTATAACCCACAGTCGGCTACCAGGTCCTTCTTACCAGAAGGGGTTCTCAGTCATATGCTGCTCCCTCTCCCAGTATAACCCAGTATAACCCAGTTAACCCCCAGCACCCCATCCCAGTACAAACCAGTAAAACCCAGTGTAACCCAGTAACCCCTCTTGGTTAAATCTCATGAAGGATGCTGCCAAAAGGGCATTTCAGATCATGCCCACTAAAGATCCTAGGCAGAGTTCTAGCTCAATTGAACAATCCCCTTCTGAGCCTTTCCTAGATTTTATAGATAGACTTCATGCAGTGGTGGAAAACCAGAGAGAGGATCAGGAGTTGCAACAGAAGATGATCCTGGAAGTAGCAAAAAGCCACTTGGTGCCTGGAAGTGGCACAAAGCAATGCCAGTGATGTCTGCAAGAGGATCATCTCCGGGCTTCTGGTTGCTCCACCTCCAACCCTGGACCTCCTCACTGAGACCTGCACCAAGTGAGCCATAAGGGACCCAGATGAACAGCGGAAAGGGTCTGGGCTCAGAGGCCAGATTGCAGCACCAGCCACCATTCCAGCTGGACCACCAGTGGCTGGGAGGATCAAATGTTTCCAGTGTGGGCGGGAGGGATTCGTGATGTGCTTTTGATCCCTTTAAGAATAAAACATCACACACTGGTGGGAGCAGTGGGGGAGGGGGAGAAAGGAACATTCCAGTTCCAAAAAACAAGGGGAGGAGTGTGAGCTTCTCCCACGTGGTGAGAAAATGGGACAGGTCACCAGGTTGTGGGTTGTGGGGCAACCCAGTTCTGGAAAGGTGTGGGACCCTGAGGAACCCTCAGGGTTGGTAACAACCAAGAGGATATGGAAGCCATTTAGGCTGGAGTTAACAACAGGTTGCCTTTCAACACACCGGACTGGCAAGTTGTCACGTTGACCCTGGACACGTGACCAACCTACAGCAGACTGATAGTAAGTGCCTTGTTATCAGGGATTCTAAGCACACTCCCTCTGAGATCAAGATTAGTCCAGCACTTTTGCCATCAGATCCGGAGCAACGAGCTCTCTTGGCACGTTGTGTCCATCCTCCCCTCTTCCTACCAAAGGGCCGAGTCATTGCCCAGGCCATACCACTGCCCAAACTGCCCTAGGATGGTCTGGACCTTTGGGTCTATTGGACAGAAATGGTGGGAGAGAACAAACCCATAATTTGGTGTGGGCTCAAGAGGGAGGGGGATTTCATCCAGCTCCAGAGAATGATGGACACAGGATCAGATGTTACAGTCATACACCACCACACAAGTGGCCATCACATTGGGAGTTGCAACCCGTGGCTGGTAAGGTTACAGGTATAGGGGCACACAACTGGAAAAACAATCCAAGACCATTCTGCAAGTTGAGGGACCAGAATGGGCAATTGGCTTTTTTCTTTGTTCTAGGTTCCAAATTTCCTTGTGAGGAAGAGACTCCCAGTGGGGAGTTAAACTAGAAATTCCAAAAACCCCAAAAGATTTTTAATTGCCTCCACTGAGTTTTGCCCCTTCTAAAAACTAATATGGCTGACAGATACCCCAATTTGGGAGGATCAGTGGCCACTGAACAAACAGAAATTGAAGGCACTCAGAGACTCGTGGAGGAGCAATTGGCTAAAGGTCACATTGTGGAAACTAACAGTCCCTGGAATTCTCTGGTGTTTGTGATCAAAAATCAGGGAAAGACAGGTGGCGCCTCTTCATGATTTGGAAAAATTAATGAGGTCATCAAGGGCATGGAGTCTCTTCAGCCAGGTATGCCATCCCCTTCAATGCTCCCCCAAAACTGGAATTTGGCTGTCATTGATAGAAAAGATTGTTTTTTCCAGATTCCCCTAGATCCAGCCAATGCCCCGCAGTTTGCATTCTCTGTGCCTTCCATCAGCAGGGAGGCACCCATGAAGCGTCACCACTGGAGAGTTTTGCTGCAAGGGTTAAAGAACTCACCAAGTATTTGCCAGTGGTACGTGGCCAAAATTCTGTCCCTGGTGTGTGCCAAGGCTGGAGAGGCCGTCATCCTTCATTATATGGATGACGTGCTTGTGGTGCCCCCAGTGACAATGGACTTACACAAATTCTGGATGAGACTATCACTGCTTTGGCCGCTGCGGGTTTGAGTTTCAGCAGGAAAAAGTGCAGAGACTGCCACCTTGGAAATACCTGGGGCTTGAGATTGCCAACCAGACCAGAACACCCCAGAAGTTGGTAATCAGTGAGAGACCTGAGACTTTGAAGGATCTCCAGCAGCTGTGTGGATCTTTGAATTGGGTCAGGCCCTGGCTTGGGCTTACTATGGAGGACCTAGCCCCTCTCTTCAATTTGTTAAAGGAGGGAGAGGAGCTGGATTCTCCAAGGGCTCTGACTCAGGAGGATCGGCAGGCATTGGAGAGGGTTCAGTTGGCAATGTCCAGCGGCAGGCCCATCGCTGCAGCCAGAACTTCCATTTAATGTCATCATTTTGGGAAAATTGCCACACTTGCATGGGCTGATTTTTCAGTGGGACAAGGACCAGAAGGATCCCCTCTTGATCACAGAGTGGGTGTTCCTAGGTCATCAGCTGTCCAAAAGTATCACTAAACCTCAGGAGTTGATGGCTCAGCTGATCAGCAAAGCAAGGGTCAGGATGTGACTGCTGGCAGGGTGTGAGTTTGCATGCATTCATGTGCCATCCAATTGTCAGCTGGAAGGTTAACAAAGGAGGCTTTGGAGCAGTTGCTCCATGAGAAGAGATGTTGCAGTTTGCTCTGGATAGCTACCCAGGGAAATATTCAATCCATGCCGGGCCACAAATTATTTAATTCGGAATTAATTTGATTCCAAAAGAGAAACAGAGCTGCAAACTCTCAAAGCTTTGACGTTTTTACTGACGCTCTGGAGGTCACATAAGTCAGTGGTGACTTGGAAGGACCCTCAGACTCAGCAGTGGGAGGCTGACATCGAGGTAGTCAAAGGTTCACCTCAGGTGGCTGAGTTGGCGCAGTCTCAGGGCTTTTGAGAAGTTTCAGAATCCATTATTTGATTACTGATTCAGCATATGAGCAGGGATAGTGTCCAGAGCAGAGAATGCAGTTCTCAAAGAAGTCTCAAATCTGCCATTTTCAAGCTGCTCTCAAGCTGACACACCCAGTGTCCCACAGAGAGCATCCTTACTACGTTATGCATGTGAGATCACACACTGACCTTCCTGGTTTCAGCACGAGGGTAACCACAGAGCAGATGCCCCAGCTGCTCCTGTGCAGCTGGGTGGCCTACCTAACATTTTCCAGCAGGCCAAACTCAGCCATCAGCAATTCCATCAGAATGTCCCAGGCCTGGTGCACCAATTCCACCTAAGGCGGGACCAAGCCAAGGCAATCATAGACACATGCCCAAGCTGCCAAAAGTTTTCCTTACCCTCGCTGGGATCAGGGGTCAACCCCAGAGGGCTTGGCAGTTGTGAGCTGTGGCAGACAGATGTCACACACATTCCGAGTTTGGAAGGTTCAAATATGTTCATGTGTCAGTTGATACCTTCTCTGGTGCTGTTTATGCCTCAGCCCACACAGGGGAGAAGACCAGCGATGCACAGAAACACCTTGGGCAGGCCTTCTCCACACTGGGGATCCCCAAAGAGATCAAAACTGATCATGGTCGAGCTTATGTTTCCAAGGAATTTGATGGTTTCTGCAAGAGTGGGGGGTGAAAATAACAAGGGGATCCCATCCTCCCCCACTGGCCAGGCAGTGATAGAAAGAACTCACCAGACATTGAAGAAGACCTTGGGACAGCAGAGAGGAGATGTCAGGGTAAACAGTCCACAACAATGACTTGGTAAGGCTCTGTTTACCATGAACTTCCTTAACTGTTCATTGGAAAACCTTAATCCACCTGTAGCTGGGCACTTCAATCAAAATCATTGGTTGAAGTTTGAGGAGAAACCACTGGTCCTGGTGAAGGACCCTGAGACTTGGAAGGTCCAGGGGCCTTTTGATTTGGTCACTTGGGGCTGAGGATACACCTGCATATCCACCCCCACAGGTTTGAAATGGGTTACACAAAAATGGGTCAAACCCTATGTTCCACCCAGGGAAAAGAAGGCCCAGAATGTGGCCCCAATTCCACCTTCCTGACCCGATGACGTGGCAATTGCTTCTTCTAGGCAACCATGCAAAGGAAGTGGGGAACCCAAACCCCGTGTTATCCCTAACTCAGTGCCTTAAATAGATTGTGTTAAACTGTGCTTACCTGTGGATGTTCTTTTTAGATTTCTTTTCAGAGCATCCTCCTGACCCCAAGATGAGGCCAGAACTCCTGTGTTTGCTGTTGCTTCTGACTCAGTCAGTAGTACAGGGACAGAATGTGAGGACACACAAGGGATGCACTGCTTCAATCTATCCAGCAAAATCCAGAGCATCCAGAACTCCATGCAGAAAATGAAAGGCATGATGGAGGAAATCAAGTGAGGAGCAGGAGACTGGCTGGAGAGCATCTTTAAAGACGAGGGTTGCCAGGGGGAATGTCATCATTTGTAAAGGATGTCTTACTGGCTGTCTGGTTGTCATTTGAATTTACACAGCCTTTAGGACTCTCAAAGGAGTCATTACAAGGTGTACTAACAAAAAAACAGCCCCTTCTGATGTTACAGTGGCTGCTGTTGAGAGATGGTGGAAGAGGCCAGAGACAGCAGTTTAAGGAGTTTGTCTCCTCCCTCCTTCCCATCAAAATTAAACAGAGAAGAGGGAGATGTGGTGGTGGGTTTTTGAGAGGTTTGGATAAGTTATGGTTTGCTCCTGTTACCTCCCCACCCCCGGTGCCTGGTGTCTGGTTTACCCCAGATTTTCCCCTCCCCCATCCTTTGTCCCCTTTCCTGACCCTGCCCTGTGTTAACCTGGGGCCAATCACCCACCTGCCCCACCCCTCTGCCCCCTGGTTTAAATGTTAAGCACAGGACCCTGCTCGCTCTCTCTCTCCTGTAACACCTGGAGGAACAAAGACCTCTGTAAGAGAGAGCCTTCTCTGAGACCTTTGCTTTGTACCCAGACATGGAGGATATAGAGGATCTAGAGAGCAGGAAACAGCTCTGCTCTCTACCCTTACTTGCACTGCTTGCAGTCTGGGAAACGGCCACTCCTGACCAGCGTGGCCGGGGACAGAGCCAGCCGCCCCCACCCCGGCCCCTGACACCAACAAACATCACTCTGTCCATCTGCAAAAATTCACAGACCAACACAGAGCGTTTGCTTTGTGATGTCAGGGCACGGCTGCCACGCCGTCGTGGTGACATCACAAGGTTCCCTTGGTGCACGGAAGCCTCAGTGGCAGAGCAGCTCTTGGGCTTGCTCAGTGCAGGAGCATCCTCCTGCTTGAGGCTTTTGTCAGTGGGCAGCTGCACACTGACAGGAGCCTTGTTTTTTCTTGTATTAGAGCACAGTCTGCAAACTTGCACAGCAGTGCCACAAGGATTGAGCAACTCACTGCTGCAGTTTAGTCCGTTTAGGGCATTGCTTAGTGATAATTTTTAAAATTTTTTTTTCAAAAATATTTTATATATTATGTTTACATTTATTTATTTATATAGATAGATAATATATTTAATATTTCTTATTCTTTCTTTAAATAATTGCTTTTACCTGACTAACCTGGCACGTAAGTAGAGGTTTTCCCTGGGTGTAACCTAAGCTGGCTTTTGCATGTCTTCCTGCTCTTTCTTAGTGACTGACTTGATTTGGAAACAGAAAGACCATTTGGATGCCACTTGGCTAAAGCTCCTGTCAACAATTCAGCTCAAAAGGGGTGTCTGTAGCCAGGGCTCTGCGGGCAGCATTTGCAAGGGAACCTGCAGAGGTTGTGTTCCCTCCATGGAGAGTCTGTGGCAGCAGAGTCTGTCATTTCCTCCCTTTGCTGGGTCAAGGGGACAACTTTAAAAATGTGGACTGGGAGACCTTCTTGGAAGACCTTCTAAAAATGCTTGTGCTCTTTCCAGTTTTCTCCAAGAATCTGCTTCATTTTCTCTTGCCCACTGCAGGTCACTTGACCCGTGTACTCAGAGGTGCCAATCCTGAGGTGAGTGAGAAAGGAACATTTGATGTTCCTTGTGTTTAAAATTTGTGAAACAAGGTGTGAGCTTGGCCTGTGGCAGTAGAGTGTAGAGGGCCAGCTGAGTAGGCTGAAAGAAAATCCATTGCCATGTCTGCAGCAGCAAGGGCAAAGGCATCACTGGCTATTTCCTAATTCTCAATTTCAGAGCTTTAAAAGAACTAAAAGCCCAGTTTTTTAGAGGGAACATTGCTTCCTGATAGCAAAGAGGATGATCTAATTTAGGGCAATTTGCAGTATTCTTGAATCAGCCCATTTGAATTTAGTCTGATTGACTTAGAATCCCATTGCTATCAAAGCTGATGATTTGTGCTTAGCAGAGCTGTGTTCTAGTTTAGGGCAAATCTGGGAGAAATCCCCCAAATAGGGTCCCTCTGGGAAGCAAACCCAAACGGCCCCTCCCCCAACTGGTCTGGGAAAGAACTTCCTGACAGAAAAGTGGAAAAAACTATTTCTTTAACACACAAAGTGCCCACAAGCACAAACATTAATAACACGAAACAACAAAACCTCTCGCTGCTCCAAAGAGAGATGGCAAAATTGAGGAAGTCCTTGCTGTGGGTGAAACTCGGCTGGCTCAATTTTTAATCAGTTCCTCCAGTGCTGGAAAATGCTGTCCGTGGCCCTTGTGGGCCACAGGTGTGAGCTCACAGGGCTCTTCTGGGTTTTTCAGTCCAGAGCAGGTTTAAACAGTCCCAAGAAAAAGTAAAAAAAAAAACAGCCCAGGGAACTTCTCTGCCTCAGCTAGCTAAACTAACTAAAAGCACAGGAGATCTCTGTCCGTGCTTCAGATGAACACAGTCTAGGAGTGGAATGTATAGGATTGAATGCTGCTTTCTGCAAACAAACTCTGTGCTTCTTCTTTCTCCCCCTTCGCCCTTGGAACCAGTCTTAAAGGTACAGAACTTAATACCCAACATCAACAGAACAGACGTTGGGGATACAAGCATCAAAAGTCACCCAGGACATGCCACCCCTTATCCCATATTGTCAGCTTACTACCAAAACTAATATATATTCTAACTCTACATACACATACATTATACATACATCTATATACACAGTATACAGTTATATACAGACAATGGCAGTGACATTCAGCAGTGATATTTACACATAGTTCTCACCCAACAATCAGATCTCTCTCAGGTACACATCGTGTTGTTCCATCTTTCTGCATTATCCCCCATGTGCAACCTGGTCCCTGAGCAAAGACAATCCAATGGATGGGTTTGTCTGTACCTGAGGCAGGATTGATCCAAACTGTCTTCCCTAAAAAACCTCTGACATGTACCAGTGGGACTTTGTCTCCATCTACTGTATGCAGGAGCTCAGACTGGTCTGAGCCTGCCCTGTTGGTAGAGCCTCAGGTGTTAACTAACCAGGTGGCCTTTGACAAATGCTGCTCCCAATTTTTGAAAGATCCCCCACTCAGTGCTTTCAACTGGGTTTTTAACAGTCCTTTGTGCCTCTCCACTTTGCCTGCAGCTGGTGCATGGTAGGGGATGTGGTACACCCACTCAATGCTATGTTCTCTAGCCCAGGTGTTGATAAGGCTGTTCTTGAAATGAGTCCCATTGTCTGACTCAATTCTCTCAAGGGTACCATGCCTCCAAAGAACTTGCTTTTCAAAGTCTATAAATGTGTTATGGGCCATAGCATGAGGCACAGGGTAGGTGTCCAGCCATCCCGTGGTGGCTTCTACCATTGTGAGCACGTAGCGCTTACCTTGGCATGTCTGGGGCAGTGTAATAAAATCAATCTGCCAGGCCTCTCCATAAATTTTTTTTAATATTGCCTACTATACCATAGGGGCTTTATGCTATGGCCTGCTTGATCACAGCACATGTCTCACAGTCATAGATAACCTGAGAAATACTTCCATGGTTAGATCCACCCCTCAGTCTCTTCCCACTTATAGGTGACTTCTCTACCCTCATGTCCTAAGGCATCATGGGCCCATTGAATAGGAACAACTCTCCCTTGTGCTGCCAGTCTAAGTCTGTCTATTGAACCTTTACTTGGCAGCCTTATCTACCTGCTCCTCATTAGCTCTGCTCTTGCGGACCATGGGCATCTACATGGCAGACTTTCACAGGCAGCTTCTCTACCCGAGTGGCAATGTGCTTCCACTCATCAGCAGCTCAGATTGGTTTTTGCCCTGAACTGCCAGTTGGTCCTTTTTCCCCTTTCCAGTCAACCCCACAGAGTGCATTGGCTACACTACGATCAGTGTAGAGAGATAGGCTTTGGCCATTCTA
>JAJEOU010000642.1:0-29353 GCA_021534815.1 Acrocephalus arundinaceus
TGAAGGTCCACTCGCACTCCATGAAGGAAAGATCAAAGAGAACTTTGGTCTTGGCAGGTCTGTCGCTGCAGGGCCAAAAGTCTAGAACAGAAACTACACAGCGGAGCCATTACTTGTGCAGGTTACCATGACTGGCATAGGTGAAGAGTTTTTCGATAACAACGCTGTCCTGGGACTAACAAGTCTTTAGAGTAACTCGACTTGTTCTTCTCCACCCCGCAGATCCAGAGAGACTTGTCTTTTGTAGGGGTTCGGCCTCTGGCTTACCATTGGCTGTATCCTTGCTCAACAGGAAGCCAATGTGGTGCCCATTAAATCCAGAGGACCACCATAGGGCGCCTTTCCTCTGGGTTTGCTGCACTCAGCTACGGAGGATCACAGTCCCTCGACAGGCCCCAGTGCCCAGCCTGGCCTCGCTTGGCTTTAGCTATCAACGCAGAAGGAATCCCTTTCGCAAGCGAAACTCAATTTCCTACCAAGACTCCAGGTCCACCGCGCTCGCTTCTGGGGCTCCTGTAATTGCCTTCCGCCTGATCACACTACCACATGGCCACTCACCCTATCGCTATACGTACGTTTTTAGGCTGAGGGCATTCTATCGGTCAATATACGCCAAGAGCACCAGCAACCATGGTGCACGTTAGCTACCGCACGTCCACTGTAGCCACCAGAGGCCAAGAACTATTGACCACACTAGTACTCTTGCTTTGCGGTTTGATGGACTTGTTCTGACTTCATCAGTAGATCAATCGTAAGTCTGTATGGAGGAGGTACTTTTCATGGGGTATACTGGCCCGAATGTGGAGGGGCCAGGTGCGCTGGGTTCAGTTGGTAAGTTATTTCTGGGCTTAATGCCAGGAGTTTGGGAGGGCGGGGTGTGTCAGGTAGTGTTTTATTGTGGGGGCTTGTGTTGGCATATTTCTCTTACATGCCATTAGAAATCATCATCTGAAGTTTATCAAGAGGTACCCATCCATGATATCTTTTGGGATAGCTTTTTTAATACCTAATAACCACAGCGTGGCGTTGGGTGATGTGTTTTACTTTTTCTGTCTTTCACTGCTGGGGTTTTCAACATACCTGATACATTTTGTTCTCTGTGATTTGTCATCTGTTTGTTTATAGGACCATATTGCCTACAAAGGTAATTAATTCTACTGCAATGTCACCCCACACCCAGATCTTGTGGTCACTGCTAGATGTGTTAGCATGAATAGCTGGAGGCTGAGAGGGGCTGGAGTGAGGGGTGAAACTAGGGTCAGTAGAGACAGTTTGGTCTGTTGGATTCCGGAGGAATCTATCAAGCCTTTCTACAGGGCCTAAGTACTATGGTTTTTTGCAAAGCAATTGCTGTTGGTTTAAGAAATTCTGGGAGCCCACGAATTAAAGGAGTCATAAGTTCAGCTTTCACAGGAAGTTGCATGGGAGATTCAATCCAGGGATAAGTTTTCTTTCATGTATCATTTGCAAGCAGGCTGTCTTTTGGACACTTTCTAGTATTTGGTCAGGGGAGGTAGGTATGATACAGGATCTCCCCTTTCTAATGGGTTAATCCCACCAGCCAGAAGGCTGCTCGCTGGGTTATGGACCACGTATCACGTTTATCTCCAGTTGTCAAGAAGACTCCGTGCCCCAATATCCCGAAGCTTCTGATTCTGTTAATTTAATTTGATCACCTCCTGTGAGAGATAAGCGAAATACATATTCAGTTTCAGTTTCTTGTGGAAGCCTGCTGTATTCTTTCTTTAGCTTAACTAACTCTGTTGCAGAGTAAGGGATTTCTCTGGTTGTAATTTGTGGTTCTAAGTCCTCATTGTTGATGTAATTGTATTCTGTTTTAATTAAAGGTCTTAAATGAGGACAACAGAATTCTCCACAATTTTTAGCAGATTCTAACTCTTTATGTGGATAAATTTTGGTGTGGAGAATTTCTTTTTCTTCTGTCTCCTTAGGGGAGTCAGAACTTATTGAATTGAGATACTCAGTTCTTAAGGCATCTCTCAATAACTGATTTTCTTTCCTTTCTTCTTCAAGTTGTTTTTGTAAAATCTTTACGAGATCTTGGAGAGAATCAGTAATAACTTTTTCATCTCCGTACCACTTAAGGCGGCTCTCGATCGCGGCATTTAGACAAGCTCCAAGAACAGAACAAATTATAGCTTTGTCTTTGCCAAGTCTAAATTTAGATTCTCGTTGTAATGAGCAAATTCTATCAATAACATTTTCTGGATTAAACCAATTGTTTTGAGCCCAAACATCTCCTACAGGTGAGGGTTTGGCATTGAATTTTGCTAACAAGCTATATAGTGCATTTTTTTACTTTTATCCATTTTACTTTTCTTGTTTTTGGGGGGGGGGGGGCTAAAGGAAGTCAAACTACTACTAGGGAAGGTAATACGTGACTATACAGGGATATTACAAAACAGTTTACACACATACAAAACAACAACAACAACAGTAACAACAACAACAACAGTAACAACAAAACAAACTCTTTTGCACTCAGAGAACCTTTTAGTGAATCTCTGAAGACAGAACACTCAATAGAGCATGAGGTCGCTTTCCTTCAGGGTTTGTGCAGTTTGCGGGAAATCTCAGCACCCCCTTGCTTTCTAGCAACTACCTCAAGCGAGGCGTGCTAGGTGAGGCTGGAGTGAAGATCCTTCCCTGTTACAGACTACACAAAAACCCTTGCAACCTCTCTGTCTAATCAGAGTCCGTGTCCGTGACGCCAATTATGTTACGACCCGTTCAAAGTGAACTAAGTTCGTATTTAGTTCTTAGAGTACAAAGGAGGCCAAGAGAATGCAGTTTAACCAAAATCAGTATGCTTTATTCAATGTCAATATACTCACTAAAACTGATATGCTTTTATTCAATGTACCACCAAATGGTATGCAATAACAAGAGAAAGAAATGAGAGAGAGAGAGAGAGAACTATATAGATAAAAGCAAAGAGAAGAGAGAGATAGGACAGATAGGATATAATTACCACAGAGAGAGAGACGAAGTCCTCGCAGCAATCCAATAGGTCCGCCTTCGCAAATCCTTGTAGCGTGCTGCTAATAGATTTGTCTTTGCAGAACCCTCGTGGAGCTGATAGATCTTCGTTTTCCGTGGGGAGGTCCTCAAAAGGGGTCTCTTCTGAGGCAGAATATATAGTTCTCCAGAGTGGGGGAGAAGTCCCGTGATGGAGTCCAGACCCATGCACAATGCGAGGGAGGGGGAGAACAGGGCAAGCTGTCCTGCTACACCTCAGGCACAGGTGGTACAGAATGCAGGAGCAGTGTAGCGTGCTGCGACCACCATTGTTTCAGCAGGATGTATGTCCGGGAACTCAGCTCCCAAGCAAACACATCTAGGCAGGAATGGCAATTCTGGTAGCAGTTACATCAGCTCTTGGTTTCCCTCTCGTCCCCCCCAAAGTCTCCACGACGAAAAACGTGAGACAAAATTGAGGGTCTTCGGGCCGACTCTCACACCAGTCAATCCCAGTAGGAGTCCAGTCACCCTAAGTGTGACCCCAGTCTCAACCAGCATGAAACCAGCTGCTCCCACTGTGATGCCAGTATGATCCCAGTTGCTGCCAGAATAGTTCCAATTGTTCCCAGTTCCTTCCAGTATGATCCCATTTGTCCTAGAATAGTCCCAGTCCCTCCCAGCATGGTAACAGGCACTCCCAGATTTTGCCAGCATGGTCCCAGCTGTTCCCAATGTGGTTCCAGTCTCCCCAGTATGGTTACAGATACTCCCCCAGTATCCCCCAGTATACTGCCAGTATATCCCAGTAGATCCCAGTAAAGTTCTGGTTACGTCAGAATGATCTCAGTCTTTCCCAGTTCCTCCCAGTTGCCTCCAGCATGATTCCACTTTTTGGCAGTTTCCTTAAGTGTGGTCCCAGTTGCTCCCAGTATGATCCCTGTTGCCCCAGTTTTGGTCTTAGTCCCCTCAGCATGGTCCCAGTTGCTTCCAGTTGATGCCAGCTGCTCCCAAAGTTTCCCCATTTTCCTCCCAACAGCAGCTCCCAGTAACCCCCAGTCAGGATCTGTTCACACCCATTGTAATCCCAGTGGCTCCCAGGATGAACCCAGTACGACCCAGTCACCCCCAGTTTGGTTCCAGTCACCCCCAGTATGACCCCAGTCACTTCCAGATAATCCTAGTATTATTCCAGTCATGCCCTGAGTGACTGCCTGTCACTCCCAGTTTGAGCCCAGTTGCTCCCAGTCACCTGCAGCATGGTTCCAGTCCCAGCCAGCCCCATTCCAGTCATTCCCAGTTTGGTTCCAGTAGGATCCCAGTATGACCCCAGCATGGACACAGCTGCTCCCATTTACCCCCACTGTGGTTTCAGTCTCTCCCAGTGTATCCCAGTTGCTCCCAACATGTTCCCAGTCACTCCCAGTTGTCCTCAGTTGCTTCCAGCCTGATTCCAGTTGCTCAAAGACACTCCCAGTCACCCTCAGTGCAGTCCCAGTTGCTGCCAGTATGATCCAGTATGATCCCAGTCTCCCCCACCATGGGCCCAGCCTCTCCCATTGTGATCCCAGTAGGATCCCAGCTGCCCCCAGGCACCTTGCAGAGCCCCAGCCATGCTGTTTGCCCCCAGCCTGCCCATGGCCAGCCTGGGGCTGCTCCCGGGGCTTTTCTGTGCTCAGCATTGGCCTGGGCAAAGTGTTCTGGAGAGAGCCTGGGCAAGGAGCCTGCAGCCCCCAGGGCCTGGCCTGAGGCGTCAGCGCTGCCCCAGCAGTGCCCATGGCCTGTCCCTGCTGCAGCCCCGGCACTGCCACCCCCAGCACTGTGCCCGGCCCCGAGAGCACTCAGGCCCTACAGCAACACCAGGGCCAGCAGGGCAGCGGGGCAGGGCCACGGCAGCAGCACTGGCAACACCAAGGGCTGCTGCTGCTGCTGCTGGGCACAGCTGCTGTGCCAGCACTGATCTGCCCCCAGCTCTGCACACAGACATTGCTGCTGCAGCTGCAGAGAAGGGAACCAAAGGGGGATCTCTGCAGAAAACTTGGCTGGGTGCCCCTTTTTATTTATTTAAAGCCACCAAGACTGCAGCCCTCATTGGCAGAGTCTGTGGCCACAGGGAAGGTGGAGAGCAACAAAATGAGAAATGGCACAAACAACGACATTTCTTTGTGTATAATATTAAAATAGTAAAAGAAAAAGAACCTCCAAAATGTAACCAGCAAGAAGTGTTAAAGATGACTTTTATTACATGTGATTTGCAGGAATTGGCAGGCTTTTATTGTTTCTAAAACGATCCCGTCATTACTCTCCACACTGCAGCCTTGAGCTCCTGGTTCCTCAGGCTGTAGATGAGGGGGTTCAGGGATGGAGGCACCACCGAGTACAGAACTGACAGGGACAGATCCAGGGATGGGGAGGACATCGAGCGGGGCTTCAGGTAGGCAAAAAACCCAGTGCTGATAAACAGGGAGACCACAGCCAGGTGAGGGAGGCAGGTGGAAAAGGCTTTGTGCCGTCCCTGCTCAGAGGGGATCCTCAGTACAGCCCTGAAGATCTGCACGTAGGAGAAAATAATGAACACAAAACAACCAAATACAAAACAGGAACTAATAGCAAGAAGCCCTAATTCCCTGAAATGGGAGTGTGAGAAGGAGAGTTTGAGGATCTGGGGGACTTCACAGAAGAACTGTCCCAGGGCATTGCCATGGCACAGGGGCAGGGAAAATGTATTGGCCGTGTGCATGAGAGCATTGAGAAAGGCACTGGCCCAGGCAGCTGCTGCCATGTGGGCACAAGCTCTGCTGCCCAGGAGGGTCCCGTAGTGCAGGGGTTTGCAGATGGACACGTAGCGGTCGTAGCACATGATGGTCAGGAGATAAAACTCTGCTGGCATGAAGAACAGAAAGAAAAAGAGCTGAGCAGCACATCCTGTGTAGGAGATGGTGCTGGTGTCCCAGAGGGAATTGTGCATGGCTTTGGGGACAGTGGTGCAGATGGAGCCCAGGTCGGTGAGGGCCAGGTTGAGCAGGAAGAAGAACATGGGGCTGTGCAGGAGGTGGCCGCAGGCTACGGCGCTGATGATGAGGCCGTTGCCCAGGAGGGCAGCCAGGGAGATGCCCAGGAAGAGGCAGAAGTGCAGGAGCTGCAGCTGCCGCATGTCTGCCAATGGCAGCAGGAGGAAGTGGCTGATGGAGCTGCTGTTGGACATTTTTGGTGCCTGGAGTTGAGGATCTGTAAAAAAAAGTAATCATGGAATATTTCAGTTTGGAGAGGACTTTCAATATCCCAGCACAGCTTGGTGGCACTTTCCCCCCACTGCCTGCCCAGGGCTCTGCTGCCTGCAGCTGTCCCTGCCTGCAGCTGCTTCCCTGTGCCCAGGGCTGGGCACTGCCAGTGCTGCCAGAGCCCAGCCCAGCCCTGGGGGCTCAGCTCTGCCCTGCAGAGCCCTCCCAAATTAGGCACTGACCAGGGCCAGCTCTGGCTCTGCAGGCTCTGATGGCAATGTCAGAGCAACCCTGAAGAGGCTGGAAAAGCAACATCGATGCTTCCTGGCAGGGACCCTGTTCTGATTTCTGTCACTGCCTGGTTTATTAAGATCTGGAAGAAATTTTTTTTTTTTCAGCCTGCACTGAGAAATGAATATCAATCTGCAATTTCTCAGCCAGGCAACACAGAGTAGTAGATTTAAAAAACAAAATTTTCACATTTATATAGCCTTTGCCTCTCTGTGCTCCCTGTATTATCTACTTGGAAATGTTCTGGAGTTAAATCTCATGCTGGGAGCAGTGCTGAACAATGCATCATCCTCACCACACAATAAGAACACACCCACACCTTACCAGCTGTCTCCTTCCACCCAGATCTTGTCCCCCAGTGCTGGGAGCAGCTCCCCGGGCCGGCTGAGAGCTGTCCCTGGCAGGCAGCAGAGTCCCTGGGCCAGCACAGCGCCCTGGGCTGCAGGACCCTGCTCTGCACCACAGCCCTGGGCACCCCTGGCTGCTCTACACAAGAGATCATCAGAGAATGTACTCACACAGTCTGGAGGCATTGGGATGTTGCAGCTTGAGGAGATCCCTGCAGGAGCTGCAGCTGCATTGTCCTGCAGCCAGAGGTTCCTGTGCCAAGGGCTGGCAGTGATTCTCCCCCAGGCCCTTCTCAGCTCCTTCCCAGTCCTGAGTGATTGAAGCTCTCTGTGCCTCTGTGCTGTGCCCGGGGTGGCTGCAGGCAGTGCCCCAGCCCTGCTGGGCTGGCAAAAGAGTTGCTCATCAAGAGAAATGTGTTTTTAAGCTCTTCGTGGTTGCCAAGAACTGTTTATTGATGGGAAGCCCAGCCCAGATCATCAGCACAGACACAGCACAAGGATTTTAATGACTCTCTTGGGGCTTTATGCTGAGGCCCTGAACATCAGTAGTCCCTGAGAGGGAGCTGAAGAAACCTCTCTAGAACTCCAAGGCAGAAGCCAACTCCAAAGTTTCTGGAAGTTTTAATGGGTCCCACTGAGGGACACGACACAGAAAGTGTCCCCAGGCCCCAGGCAGAGCAGAGAACTGCAGGCAGGGATGACAGGTGGGGACAAAGAGAAGCCAAGGCTTGGTGCCCTGGGCCACAGCAGCCTCTGTGCCAGCAAGGACACTGAGGAGACCCCTTGTCCTGAGGCCCTGGGGCCTCCTGGCACAGCCCCAGCAAGGCTGGGCACTGTCAGCTCCTTGTGCTGCCCTCAGCATCCCCCTCCCATGCCAGTGGCCTCCAGGATGTGCTGGAAGGAGTCCCTGGGGAAGGAGCCTTGGTCAGCAATGGCCCTGGGGGGCTCCTCCATGCTGCCAGGGACTGCAGGTTTTTCCAAGGACTTTGGGTTTGGCTTTTGCCTTGGAGTGTCTGAGAGGTTTCTGCAATCCTGGCCTCCAATTCTCTGCTTTAATGAGTCCCTTGAGAGGCTTTGTCAGTAACAACACTCAGTGGGGCTCATTAATGCTTCAGGGTACTCAAAGTTTGGAAAAAAAGGGGGTTTTGACACTGACTGACAGAGTTGTGCAATCATGGTTTCTAAAAGTCTGCTTTAATGAATCCCTTGAGAATTTTACCCAGTAACAACACTCAGCAGGGCTTATTCATGCTTCAAGGTACTCAGGGGCAATTTAAGTACTTCTTTTTGCCAATGAATCTCTGAGAGGTTTTTGGGCAATCCTGGCCTCCAACTCTCCTGCAAAGAGTCTGTGAGGAGCCTGTGTTGGGGATGGACCTTAGTGGGACCCATGAATGCCTCGAGACACTTTGGGTTTCGTTTCTGACTTTGACTTCTGGAAAGGTTTGGTGCAATCTCCTGTCCGGCCCTGTGGTTCCAAGGCTCAGCACCAAATGCACCACGGGGCTCATTAGGATCAAGCAAGTCCTGACAAACCATGGCTGTGCCTTGATTTCTCTCTGGTCTGGTGCAGTTCATTAGGAAGGTTTCCTGCTGCAGTTATGGAGAAATATTTCAAAGACCATTTGGAAGTATGAATTCCTTTATCAAAGGGCACATTTTATTACTTTTATTATTATGCAGGAAGTGATTGATATTGATTCAGGGTCTCTCCACAGGAGGTCTGGCCTGCTAAAGAGAAGCTTTGCCTTGAGGTCAGACCCAGGGTGGACAACCTTGCTCCACATTCCTCAACCCCATCCTGTCTCTCCTCACTCACCAGGGTCTTTCTTTGCTTGGAAAACTGGCTGCACACAACCAAAGAGGGGGATTCTTCTTTTATTTTTGAAGCAATCTGAAACTCCTGAGTTTCCCCATTGAAAACAGACACACTCCCCAAGTGTGTGCCAAGCCCAAGGTGCCACCAAGGAGGTTCCCCTTCCCCAAGGCAGAACCATGCAAGGAATGATTTAGACACACAGGAAGTTCTACCAGAAACACAAATCCAGAGTTGGCTGAAGGCAGAATTAGACCAACTGCTCAAGGACAGACAAGCTTTGAAATCCTTGCAGCTCAAAGCTCCAGCTGGGTTCTTGGGAGGTGTGTGAGTGAGGCAAGAGTGAGGGCAAGGGAACTGCAGAGAGCCCTGGAAGTGCTTCTGTGCAGCCAGGCTGTGGGGAAGGGCACTGCAGGCCTGGCCTGGGCCAGGAGTGAGGCTGGATCATCATGCCAAGCTGCCCTGGGCCCTTGCAAGGGGCTGTGGCCATGGACACTGCACTGAGCCCACTGTGGCAGCCTTTTTTCCATCTGTTTACACTAAAAATGTTCGAAGTCATTACAGGAACAATCGCAAGGTGTCCCTATTGTCCCACATTCCAAGTACCTGTCCCAGAAAACAGTGTCATTTGTACACTCAAATTCTGCTGTCGTTTACAGAGTGATCACAAGGGTTCACAAGTTGGAAGTCCAGGTGCTGAAAAGATGTATAGTTACCATGCATGTGTATATAAACTTTAAAATTAAATTAAGCTTTACAAAGGGGCTTTCCACATCAGGAACAAGGGACAAAAAAGAAAGTGGAGAGATTCTGCTTATATAAATAAGGTAGAGTATAAGAAAGTGATTTCAAAAACTGCATGGTTTGGGAAGAGGTTTAATGAGGAAGAGCCAAAAGGATTTAAACCTGCACTTTACTCCCCTGAGGGATTTTTTCAAGTGTCACAGTCTTGCAATAGCATTTACTTGTATCTGGGACAGGACTGGTGCCCATAAGGGGATGTGAAGGGAGATGTATCCAGAGACAATAGTGTGGTTTCCCCTGGATTTGCATGAGGGCAGCACCAACTTCCTTCTGAGAGTTGTCTGTATTGTAGCCTGGATTTTCTCAGCAATGCTATAATGCGTGGTGCTGCTTTAAAAGGGTTTGTGTCCTGGGAATTTTGTACCTCTGCCCAATCAAGGATGTGGTGTTGCAAGTGTTCTGTCTATGTATTAATCTGGATTTGGGTTCTTGGTGCTTACACTGTTTTTAGAGAAGAATCCTAAAGAGTTATAAGCTCTCTATAGAATTGAATATTACTAATTCAAAACTGTATTTGAGGTTAAAATTCCCTAAACATAAAAGAATAAAAAAAGTAAGGTGGTACTTTGAATAGGCATTTACATTATTAATCTGTCTGATAGTTATTTATAGGCTAGTTATTTGGATTCAAGTTAGGAATAAATGGTATCTGAAATAGATGTCATCCTCATAGACATGAAGATGGTTATTTTAGCTGTAAATGAAGACAAACAGAACTCACATGAAGAATATCAGTTCAGAAAGGTCAGATTCTTATTCAGGGAAAGGTTAGGGAAGTGGTTTGCTAGACCTCAGGACTGTTCGAGCAGTGCTGCAGACTCATTGAGGAAAAAGAGCAGTGTCTCCAGTTACACAGCACAGACATCCATGGATATTGAGTGCTTTCCAGTCCTTTCAGCATTGCATAGAGTTGGAAAGAATCTCGAGGGCTTGGAGCTGATTTAAGAAAGGAAATAATGCGGAAGTAAATAATAAAGGAAATTAACAAAGGAAATAAAGTAAAAAAAAATTACCTTGATGTACTTTAAAATCCTCTCCAATAGTGTGGTTGACTGGTTGGTTTAAACAGCAGATGAGAGGTCTAATATAAAAGTGGAATTTATTTGCTTTTTTGTGCAGGCTGATCCAGGCAACTGTCTTGTGTATGTTAAACATGATATTTGTGTATCAGGTCTATGTTTGTGTACCTGTTCTGAACCAGATGGGGAAAGAAATTGTGCATACTTCCCTTTCTCTTAGTGTATTTACACTTCTCTTTCTTAATGCAAACAAAAGTTTTTCATATACCTTTAAATACTGGAATAAGCCACCAGAGTCTCATTTAAAATGTGTCTTATTTTGGAGCATTCAGAGTTTCTTTGTGAGTATGTATTAGGGTAACCAGTAAGTACCCTTCAAAGTAAGCTGAAATATGCCTTTTCTATTGACATAGAACATGAATTTTTGAGCAATTTGCTTCTTCACTGACTTCTTTCTTCTCACTATTGGAATGATAAAACAAGTAGACCTAGTAGATGGTCTTCATCTGGTTGTTGTGAAGTGCAGTTGGCAGATCAATGGTGATAGCAAATTTATTTGATTGGAGATGCCATTTGATAGTGCTGTAAAATTGAGGCAATGATAATCATGAGTAGTTCTATTGAAATTAGCTCTGCAAATGCTCCTCATAAGCGAGAAGGCATCCTCTTTTCTCTTAATACTGAAAAAGAAAAAAAAAAGTTGGAAGAGGACTAAAGCAGAGATTGAGAATAAGTTGGCAGTGGGTTGAAATTGATGGGATTTTGGTTCAATCTTTGTCTTTGGTAGCAGTGGCAGCCTGTCTGTGGTACTGCTGATAAAGTCAATACTATTCCTGGGTTCTGCATCTGTTTGGGCTTTCTTGGGTGACAAGGTCCTCTCTGAGCAATGCTTCAAAATCCGGTGTGAATATTTGGTGTGACTCTTGCAAACAAGACCCAAGTGAAGCACAGGAAAGGTGGAGTATGGTTCTGTCAGGGGATATATTTGGTACCTGTGCTGGTGATACTGCAATTGAATGGGCAAATCACTGTGCAAAGATTTTGAAAACAATATGAAGTGTGTCAAGGGGAGAGAGGAAATAGTCAAAAAATGGAGGAAATGTGCCTGAGAGCATATCTATAACAGTGACCCTGTTGGAGTCTGGGTTTGTTCTGATGTTTAGTTTTGGCTAAAAAATTAAGGGGACCTGAATGCATTGTGTACTTGCTTTTGCATCCTCTCTATTGATCTGATAAGGTGGAAACCTCGGTTAAAAATGGAACTGTACTTTGGAAATGCTGGAAACCTGGAGCTCAATTGGAGACTGTATTTGTAACTAAGTTGTATAACATACTATTTCTAGTGGAGATGCAGTCAGTGGTTTTCAGGTAAATGTGGATATTATTTAGGGAAATGGTAAGATATTTAGATGCAAGTCATTTGGATTGAAGCTGGGAATAAATTGTTTATGAGGTAGATTGGATCTTCAGAAGAAATGTAGATGATTCTCTTAGCTGAATCAGAGGTGATTGGCTTCAGAAGGAAATCACTGGTGTTTTGGTTGAATCTGTATCTTTGGCAGCAATGGCAGCCTGTGTCTTTGGTGCAAGAAAAAATGGCAATCCTATTGCTGGGTTGTGCATCTGTTTCCCAGGAGGCAGCGGTGGTGGGCATGTTTGGGGTGCCAGGCTGTTGCTGTGCTCACCATGGGTTGCTGTGCGTGGAGTGTTTGGGGTGCCGGGCGGTTGCTGTGGTGCCAGTGGGTTCCTGGAGGGTTTGGGGTGAGTGTGCAGTGCTGGGCACTGGCCCTGGGCAGAGCAGCCTCGTGGCTGAGTGCAGGGGGAGGCCTGAGGAGGCTCTGGAGGCACCAAGTGCTCCTGGCAGGATCAGCTGTGCCAGGGAAGCCCTTGTGCAAGCAGGCCGGTGGTGGTGGGTGAGTTACTCGTAGCCTGTGAGCCGGGCAGCGTGTAAAACTCTTCACTTGCAGTCAGACCTTCAAAGAAGCTCTTGTTTCTTTCTAGATGCATTCGGGCCTTCAAAGAAGCTCTTGTTTCTTTCGGGATGATGGGAAATGTTGGACAATTCCAGTAAGCCATCTCTGTGTTAGAATATCCTCCTTTCCTCATTGTTTGACCCATGTTATTTTTACTGTCATACCATTGTATCTATCAAAAAGAGTGTTGTAGAAATCAGTTGCTTACATGGCGCAGTGCAGTTTATAAATGATGTGGCAGATTTGTGTGATATGTTCTGGTAGTAATGACATTTCTTCTGGAAATGATTATTTTAGGGTTCTTGTAGGTGGAAATAAGTGTTCTTTCAGCTGTAATGAAATGCTTTCAAAAGATGGTGTTGGGTCTAGGCAAGCTTGACTTGTGTCACAAGGACATTCTGGGCTAGGATGTGTTGCAGCTGATGGCATTTGTCATTTTCCACCTAATTTCTGAGCCTTCGAATAGGCTCATTTAAAGAGTGTCAAGCAATAAATGGTTAAGACCTGTACAGCATTATTTTGTATTATGACTGTCATATTTTGCAATGTTCTAGTTCTGTTCCCTAACCCCCAGGAGAAATGCAAAGTTTGTAAATGCCCTGGGTTTAAGTATGCTTAGGTATCTATTGTTAATCTGTTTGATGAACCTTCTTTCCATGCAATGAACTCTGGTTTTCTCCACTGAATTTATGGAGAAGTTCTGTGATGCTGTGTCACATGTGCAGTGAAGTCTGAACCTAGAGGAGTGTGGGAAGAAGTTATTGCCCAGTTGGTCAGGATTTGTTTTAGGAAGGTGTAGTTTGGTCGTATTAATACTAATTGCATTAAGTAAAACTGTGGTGTAGGTGACGTCCTAGCAAAGTCTTAGAACCCAAAGCTTGTGCTGAATTAGATCAGTCTTGTGTTGTTAAACAAGGTGGTTTTCCCTGGTTTGTAACTATTGTTTAGAATGGATTTTTTTTTTTTCCTCAGAAGTGGCTTTTGTATGATGTAAGAGCAGGTAGGTGCCTCTCTAAGCAATCTGGTTTGAGCCTTTTGTGCCCATGAAAAAATTTACAGGTTTGATAAATGAGAGAGGCGACTCTGTTATGTAGAATAACTGGTCTGTTTGGGGAGCTGTGCTAATACACAGCTTTGTGATTTTGCTCAGTGCAATTTTATTTTATGGAAATGAGTGCTGGTTGTGAGCAGAAAATTTCTTAGGTTACAGGGTGCTTTCTGAGCAATGCTTTCAAATTCAATGTCAATATTTGGTGTGACCCTTTGGCAAACAAGACCCAAGTAATGCATTGGAAAAGTAAAAATTTGGTTGTAGCAGGGGAGATATTTGGTACCTGTACTGGTGATATTGCAATTGAATGGTCAAATCACTGTGCAAAGATTTTCAAAACAATAGGAAGAGTATTGAGAGGAGTGAGGAAATAGTCAAAAAAAATGGAGGAAATGTGTCTGTCTGAGAGCATATCTGTAACAGTGACCAGGTTGGAGTCTGGGGTTGTTCTTTCTTTCTCATTTGAGTTAAAAAAATTAAACATAACTGAATGCATTAAGTACTTGTATTTACATCCTATGTATTAATATAAGATGGAATTTTAGAGTAGAAATAAAACTGTACTTTGGGAAGGCTGGAATTTGGAGCTAAATTAGAGTCTGTAGTTTTACCTAACTTTCAGCTGTAGAAAACATTGTTTATTTAGGACATCCAGTAAATGGTTTTCCAGGTATGTGTGGATATTCTTTAGAGAAATTGCCAGTTAGCTATATGTAAGTTATTTGGATTCAACTTGGAATGAATGGTTGAAGAAGCAGATCTTATCTTCGCAGAAATGAAGATGATTCTCTTAGCTGAATCAGAGGTGGTTGGATTCAGAAGGAAATCACTGGTGTTTCTGTATCTTTGGTAGCAATGGCAGCCTGTGTCTTCGGTGCAACAAAAGATGGCAATCCTATTGCTGGGTTGTGCATCTGTTTCCCAGGAGGCAGCGGTGGTGGGCATGTTTGGGGTGCCAGGCTGTTGCTGTGCTCACCATGGGTTGCTGTGCGTGGAGTGTTTGGGGTGCCGGGCGGTCGCTGTGGTGCCAGTGGGTTCCTGGAGGGTTTGGGGTGAGTGTGCAGTGCTGGGCACTGGCCCTGGGCAGAGCAGCCTCGTGGCTGAGTGCAGGGGGAGGCCTGAGGAGGCTCTGGAGGCACCAAGTGCTCCTGGCAGGATCAGCTGTGCCAGGGAAGCCCTTGTGCAAGCAGGCCGGTGGTGGTGGGTGAGTTACTCGTAGCCTGTGAGCCGGGCAGCGTGTAAAACTCTTCACTTGCAGTTGGACCTTCAAAGAAGCTCTTGTTTCTTTCTAGATGCATTCGGGCCTTCAAAGAAGCTCTTGTTTCTTTCTGGATGATGGGGAAATGTTGGACAATTCCAGTCAGCCATCTCTGTGTTAGAATATCCTCCTTTCCTCATTGTTTGACCCATGTTATTTTTACTGTCATACCATTGTATCTATCAAAAAGAGTGTTGTAGAAATCAGTTGCTTTCATGGTGCAATGCAGTGTATAAATGACGTGGCAGATTTGTGTGATATGTTCTGGTAGTAATGACATTTCTTCTGGAAATGATTATTTTAGGGTTCTTGTAGGTGGAAATAAGTGTTCTTTAAGCATTAATGAAATGCTTTCAAAAGATGGTGTTGGGTCTAGGCAAGCTTGACTTGTGTCATGAGGGCGTTCTGGGCTAGGATGTGTTGCAACTGATGGCATTTGTCATTTTCCACTTAATTTTAAATCCTGTCAAAAAGTGTGGGTGGCTGGTAGTTTAAGATGTGAGAGATCTGAGTTCAAAGCGTGGTTTATTTGTTTTTTGTGCACTTTGTGCAGCTTTTTAAAAGATGCTGGTCATCCGTTGGTGTTTTGTTTAGAAGCTCTTCATTGCTCTGCCTTTTGTAAGCTGAAGTGTAATATCGACAAGAGCAGTACTTGATGTTGCAAAGAAGGCACCTTAAGTATCACTCTGGCCATGTAATGAAAATTCTGCTAGTTAAGGGTTAAAAAGCTATTCTCTAAGTTTTTGTAGAGTTTAAATGCCAAATTATTTCCTAATTTACCAAAATAATATTACTCTGGTCCTTTATGAACTGAGTGAGGAGCTGGCTAAGAGAGCTCCAACTGGTGTGTGTGGGAAAACAGGATGCTGTGTCCAGGCCTGCAGAGCACCTTTGAGCATGTTCATTGTTGAACTGGAAATAATGATAACATTTCAATGACTTGTATTGGGGATGAGAAAAATGACTGGTTTGGTAAATGGGAGAGATGAAGCCCTGAGGCAGAATAACTGGGCCATTTAGTAAGCTGTGCTAATACAAACTAATGTAAATTTGCTCAAAGCAGGGGCTGTCTTGAGTTACAAGGTCCTGACCACTGATTCAAAATTCATTGGGAATATTTGGTTTGACTCTTTGGCAGACAAAACCTGAATGATGATAAACTCAAAAGAAAGGTAGAATTTAGTTGTAGCAGAGGGACATTTGGTGCTAATACTGGTGACATCCCACTTAAATGGTCAGTTCAGTGTGAAAGGATTTTGAGAAAACCAGGAAGTGTCAAGGGGAGAGAAGAAATAGTCCAGAAATGGTGAAAATGTGCTCTACTAGAGAGCACATCTGCAACAGTGACAGGGTTGGAGTCTTGGTTTGCTGTATTTTGGTGTTGTTGGTTTTCCTAATTGTTGTGGATAAAATTCAAGGGAATGCATTATGTACTTTTCTTATACCATTATAAGATATAGGATGGAAATCCAGTGTACAAATGGAACTGTACTTTGGAAAGGCTGGAAATTTTGAGCTAAATTGGAGCCTTTATTTGTAATTAACTTTCAGCTGTGAGAAACGTTTTTGGTAGAGATGCAGTAAATGGTTTTCCAGGTAATTGTGGCTCTTAAAGTGAAAGTGCAAGTTCCTTATGTGCAAGATATTTGGATTTCAGATAGGAACAAGCTCTAATAACTTGTAGTGTAAAGGTCATGGTAATGGATTTTTGTTTTCTAGCCCAAAGCTCACATCAGCTCTTATGAGCCTGGCAGCCAGACTGTGTTGTACAGGTGATCACTTCTGAAATGATTTCCCATTTGATAAGTGCAGCCAGGAACTCTGATCCATTATCAGTGCAGTTGCTCAGTATCTTCATTACAAGAATCTGTGTCTCTGGTTCTGTTTTTGCAGTTCTGCTCATAGCAAGAAATAAGTCAAACCTTGTGCCTCCTTTGGCTCTGAGCTGTCACAAATCTGAATTCCAGCCATTGGAATTGTTCAGGCAATTGTCTCTAGTTGCTGTTGTTCAGCCAGTTTCTGGCATTTGGGGTTTTTGCCACCTTAACCCGCCAGCTCTGTACTGCTTTCATTACGAGACGTCAGACTGCCGCTTTCTTTAATGATAAGCTCTTCACAGCAGTACTCCATACATGAAATTTCATGGAAATGGCTGCATGGACAATTTGAATGTGCTGTACTTACAGAAGAAATTTCCAGGTACAGTAGAAAATTAGACATTTGATGGAACTGAGCAGCAGAAAGTGTTTATGTTATATTTAATATTTACAATTATTTTTATAATAGACCAGTATCACTCCATCCTGCATCTAAGCAAACAAATATTTAGCATAACCTCCTCAACTCTGCAGCATAACACTAATGACAAGGTTTCTTTTTAAATTAATCTGTGTTTTTATCACTCTGATAATAACACATTACTGTCATTAACTGCAACTCATGGAAATAAAAATACACTGCTTAACATGAACATTGCTTTATGATGGTTTAGAGAACACAACTCTGAAGAAGTTCACAGCCTCTAAGTTCATTTTTAGATAACATCAGTAGATCCTTTTTGCCAGTTTGCAGGTATACAACTTCCCTGGATCTGGTTTAGCAGCCACATATTTCCCTAAATGACACAGCTCTGCATACAGACAGGAAATTATCTGTCTAATTGGACTGCCAAGGACTCGTGGGCTTGCAGTGACTACAGGCTTTCTGTGGCTGGACAAAGCCTTTTGGAGACTACCAAAAACCAGAAACAGAGTGGTAGACTCACCCTAACCCAGTAGCTTAGCAACTCAAGTTAGTGCATCATCAACAGCAGCTCCTCAGCTTCTGGTTCAGACCTGACCCCAAGCCAGAGATCTGGAAGCACCGTGGGCAGAAAACAACTTATTTATCAATATTCCCTGAATTACTCTACGATACAAATACTACAAACATTTCTGGGACTCTGCATAGTTTGGATGCCAACTGTGGTATTCTGCTCCAGGACAAGCATACAAGGAACAGACTTGGCACAAAAAACCTCATTTGGTTTATGTTTTCTAGAAACCACCATTTCCCCTGGCCTTGGTCAGAACTTCTTTTATATTCCCTAAATGCCCCACGCAGGAGACATTGGCTCTACAGTTGGTCTATTCAGGGAGATGTGATGGATTTTCCAGATAACACATTCAAGTAGTCTCTGCTGAGTACACTAGGATTTATGACAGTAATAAATATAAACTGAATCAAAAAAGAAGATAAAATGGTTTAGGTTTAGATATGATTGCAAATTCTGTTTTTTACGATCAGAGTTTTTCCAAGAATGCTCAGTCCTTCTCCAGCAGCAACAGCCTTTTGAACTGTCAGTCTGAATTGTCCATGGTTCATCTTGAAATTAAAGAAAATCCCTGGCAGCAAAAGTGAAGACTCAGCCAAAACCTATCCATTTCATTCTGCTGCCAGCTTGCTCTCAATCTTTCCATTACTCTCTGGAAGCTCCTTTACCAACTTCTCTTTCTTTTCCTGTGTTAAGGGACAGAGGGATGGCTCTTCATACGTTTGGAGCATCTTCAGGGAAAATTTTAATAGAACTACTCATGTTTTATTACTGCCACAATCTCACATTATATAACACTATCTAAAACAGCCTCTCCTTTGGAATGAATTTGATGTCACCACTGATGTGCCCATTGTACTTTAGGACTATCTGAAGAGGACTGAATGTTAGATGATCTTGTTTCATTGTTCTGATATTGAGAAGAAAGAAAAGTCAGTTAAAAAGCTTATTGCTGGGAAATGAATTTCTTATGATGCCAAGTGAATAGAGAGACAGATTGCAGCTTGCTTAGGAAGGAGGTTACTGGGGAACTGGCTTCTCTAATTCACACTCTCAAATAAACCCATTCTGACAAATGCTCTAAAACACATTTGAAATGGGAGCCTGGTGTCTTATCCCACTGTTCATATTCATGTGAAAACCTTTTGGTGTTAAAAGAAATCAAAAATACATTGGGAGAAAGGAAATTTCCCTATACAAAGACTCCACACATTGCTTCAAGAAACACTTCAAGTGCAGCCATGTGTCTATGAAAACTGGATTTACACAGTCTCTTATCACTGGAATTCCTTTACTGACAGCACAAAGTACCCAGTAACTGCAGGGTCACCTTGCACTGGCATGCTACTTCCCTCCCACTGACAGAAAAGGTGTTTGGCTGCCATTTCAGGAGTCCTGTTGGCCCTTACCTACAGCACCTTGTTGTTTATGGGAGCTACAAAGCAGACTGGAAGATGGAGGAAATCAAGGGCCCTCTACCAACAAGTAGAATAAAACCAAGCTTAACTCTGCCAGTTTTTTCATTGATAATTACACCAGGGTATAGAATTGCTGTTCCAAAAAGCATGATCAAACTTCAAGGAATCACACCAAAAATCCGAGGGATTCTAAAAATAAAAGTTAAACAAATGTTTCCAGTTCACTACACAGACACTCATTTCTAATACAGTAAAAATACAGGGCTGACATGGATATTGTAAGAAACCATGGACTGCAGCACAAACTTCAGCCAGCCTGAACTCTAATACAGGTAGAATCACCATTTGTTCAGGGCAATAAAGCTTGGAACTTGTATACACAATAAAATCCTCCTCTGTGCAATTTACTGGCAGAAATCATCCACAAAGTTGATCAAATGAAAACTTTGAACACTTTTACTTTATATATGCAGCACAAAACATTCCTGCTGCACTACAGAGACACAAATCTTTTAAGAGAGTCACCTCTACCATGGAAGGTTGCAGTAAAATATGACACACTCTTTTTCCAACTCTGTATTTATCCAGAGGGCAGAGCATACAAGGAAAGGGAGAAAAGAATCATTACTTAATTGCAAGGCATTGCTAGCACAAAAGCGGGTTAAGGTGGCAAAAACCCCAAATGCCAGAGACTGGCTGAACAACAGCAACTAGAGACAATTGCCTGAACAATTCCATATGGCTGGAATTCAGATTTGTGACAGCTCAGAGCCAAAGGAGGCACAACATTTGACTTATTTCTTGCTATGATCAGAACTGTAAAAACAGAACCAGAGGCACAGATTCTTGTAATGAAGATACTGAGCAACTGCACTGATAATGGATCAGAGTTCCTGGCTGCACTTATCAAATGGGACATCATTTCAGAAGCGATCACCTGTACAACACAGTCTGGCTGCCAGGCTCGTAAGAGATGATGTGAGCTTTGGGCTAGAAAACAAAAATCCATTACCATGACCTTTACACTACAAGTTATTAGAGTTTGTTCCTATCTGAAATCCAAATATCTTGCACATAAGTAACTTGAACTTTCACTTTAAGATCCACAGTTACCTGCAAAACCATTTACTGCATCTCTACCAAAAATGTTTCTCACAGCTGGATGTTAATTACAAAAAAAGGCTCATATTTAGCTCAAAATTTCCAGCCTTTCCAAAGTACAGTTCCATTTGTACACTGGATTTCCATCTTAGATCAATGCAGAGGATGAAAAACAAGGACATAATGCATTCCCTTGAATTTTATCCACAAAAAATTGGGAAAACCAACAACACCAAAATACAGCAAACCAAAACTCCAACCCTGTCACTGTTGCAGATGTGCTCTCTAGTAGAGCACATTTCCACCATTTCTGGACTATTTCTTCTCTCCCCTTGACACTTCCTGGTTTTCTCAAAATCCTTTCACACTGAACTGACCATTTAAGTGGGATGTCAGCAGTATTAGCACCAAATGCCCCTCTGCTACAACTAAATTCTACCTTTCCCATGAGTTTATCAGCACACAGGTTTTGTCTGCCAAAGAGTCAAACCAAATATTCACAATGAGTTTTGAATCAGTGGTCAGGACCTTGTAACCCAAGACAGCCCCTGCTTTGAGCAAATTTACATTCGTTTGTATTAGCACAGCTCACTAAATGGCCCAGTAATTCTGCCTCAGGGCTTCATCTCTCACATTTACCAAACCTGTCATTTTTCTCACCCCCAATACAAGTCATTGAAATGTTTTCATTATTTCCAATTCAACAATGAACATGCTCAAAGGTGCTCTGTGGGCCTGGACACAGCATCCTGTTTTCCCACACACACCACTTGGAGCTCTCTTAGCCAGCTCCTCACACAGTTAATATGGGATACAGGACCAGAGTAATATTATTTTGGTAAATTAGGAAATCATACAGCATTTAAACTCTACAAAAATTAGAGAATAGCTTTTTAACCTTAAACTAGCAGAATTTTCATCACATGTCCACAGTGATACTGAAAGTGCCTTCTTTGCAACATCAAGTACTGCTCTGGTCGATATTACACTGCAGCTTACAAATGGCAGAGCAATGAAGAGCTTCTAAACAAAACACCAACGGATGACCAGCATCTTTTAAAAAGCTGTACAAAGTGCACAAAAAACAAATAAACCACGCTTTGAACTCAGATCTCTCACATCTTAAACTACGAGCCACCCACAAGATTTGACAGGATTTAAAATTAAGTGGAAAATGACAAATGCCATCAGTTGCAACATATCGTAACCCAGAATGCCCTCAGGACACAAGTCAAGCTTGCCTAGACCCAACACCATCTTTTGAAAGCATTTCATTAAAGCTGAAAGAACACTTATTTCCACCTACAAGAACCCTAAAATAATCATTTCCAGAAGAAATGTCATTACTACCAGAACATATCACACAAATCTGTGACATCATTTATAAACTGCACTGCACCATGAAAGCAACTGATTTCTACAACACTCTTTTTGATAGATACAATGCTATGGCAGTAAAAATAACATGGGTCAAATAATGAGGAAAGGAGGATATTCTAACACAGAGATGGCTTACTGGAATTGTCCAACATTTCTCCACCATCTAGAAAGAAACAAGAGCTTCTTTGAAGGTCTGACTGCATCTAGAAAGAAACAAGAGCTTCTTTGAAGGTCTGACTGCAAGTGAAGAGTTTTACACGCTGCCCGGCTCACAGGCTACGAGTAACTCACCCACCACCACCGGCCTGCTTGCACAAGGGCTTCCCTGGCACAGCTGATCCTGCCAGGAGCACTTGGTGCCTCCAGAGCCTCCTCAGGCCTCCCCCTGCACTCAGCCACGAGGCTGCTCTGCCCAGGGCCAGTTCCCAGCACTGCACACTCACCCCAAACCCTACAGGAACCCACTGGCACCACAGCAACCGCCCGGCACCCCAAACACTCCACGCACAGCAACCCATGGTGAGCACAGCAACAGCCTGGCACCCCAAACATGCCCACCACCGCTGCCGCCTGGGAAACAGATGCACAACCCAGCAATAGGATTGCCATTTTTTGTTGCACCAAAGACACAGGCTGCCATTGCTACCAAAGATACAGATTCAACCAAAACACCAATGATTTCATTCTGAAGCCAACCACCTCTGATTCAGCTAAGAGAATCATCTACATTTCTTCTGAAGATCCAATCTGCTTCATAAACAATTTATTCCCAGCTTCAATCCAAATAACTTGCATCTAAATATCTTACCATTTCCCTAAATAATATCCACATTTACCTGAAAACCACTGACTGAATCTCTAATAAAAATTGTATGTTTTACAACTTAGTTACAAATAGAGACTCCAACTGAGCTCCAAGTTTCCAGCATTTTCAAAGTACAGTTCCATTTTTAACCTAGATTTCCATCTTAGATAATACAGAGGATGCAAAAGCAAGTACACAATGCATTCAGGTCCCCTTAATTTTTTAAGCCAAAACTAAACATCAGAACAAACCCAGACTCCAACAGGGTCACTGTTACAGACATGCTCGCCAGACGGGCACATTTCCTCCATTTTTTTGGCTAGTTCCTCTCTCCCCTTGACACACTTTTTATTGTTTTCAAAATCTTTGCACAGTGATTTGCCCATTCAATTGCAATATCACCAGCACAGGTACCAAATATCTCCCGTGATAGAACCATATTCCACCTTTCCTGTGCTTCACTTGGGTCTTGTTTGCAGGAGTCACACCAAATATTCACACTGGATTTTGAAGCATTGCTCAGAGAGGACCTTGTCACCCAAGAAAGCCCAAACAGATGCACAACCCAGGAATATTATTGACTTTATCAGCAGTACCACAGACAGGCTGCCACTGCTACCAAAGACAAAGATTGAACCAAAATCCCATCAATTTCAATCCGCTGCCAACTTGTTCTCAATCTCTGCTTTAGTCCTCTTCCAACTTTTTTTTTCTTTTTCAGTATTAAGGGAAAAGAGGATGCCTTCTCATTTATTAGGAGAATTTGCAGAGCTAATTTCAATGGAACTACTCATGATTATCATTGCCTCAATTTTACAACACTATCAAATGGCATCTCCAATCAAATAAATTTGCTATCACCATTGATCTGCCCACTGCACTTCACAACAACCAGATGAACACCATCTACTAGGTCTGCTTGTTTTATCATTCCAGTAGTGAGAAGAAAGAAGTCAGTGAAGAAGCAAACTGCTCAAAAATTCATGTTCTATGTCAATAGAAAAGGCATATTTCAGCTTACTCTGAAGGGTAGTTACTGGTTACCCTAATTCATACTCACAAATAAACTCTCAATGCTCCAAAATAAGACACATTTTAAATGAGACTCTGATGGCTGATTCCAGTATTTAAATGGTTATGAAAAACTTTTGTTTGCATTAAGAAAGAGAAGTATAAATACACTAAGAGAAAGGGAAATATGCACAATTTCTTTCCCCATCTGGTTGGGAACAGGTACACAAACACAGCCCTGATACACAAATATCATGTTTAACATACACAAGGCAGTTGCCTGGATCAACCTGCACAAAAAAGGAAATAAATGCCACTTTCATGTTAGACCTCTCATCTGCTGTTTAAACCAACCAGTCAACCACACTATTGGAGAGGATTTAAAAGTACATCAAAGTAAAAGGCATTATTTCCTTTCTTCAATCAGCTCCAAGCCCTCGAGATTCTTTCCAACTCTATGCAATGCTGAAAGGACTGGAAAGCACTCAATATCCATGGATGTCTGTGCTGTGTAACTGGAGACACTGCTCTTTTTCCTCCATGAGTCTGCAGCACTGCTGCAACAGTCCTGAGGTCTAGCAAACCACTTCCCTAACCTTTCCCTGAATAAGAATCTGACCTTTCTGAACTGATATTCTTCATGTGAGTTCTGTCTTCATTTACAGCTAAAATAACCATCTTCATGTCTATGAAGATAACATCTATTTCAGATGCCATTTATTCCTAACTTGAATCCAAATAACTAGCCTATAAATAACTATCAGACAGATTAATAATGTAAATGCCTATTCAAAGTACCACTTTACTTTTTTATTCTTTTATGTTTAGGGAATTTAAACCTCAAATACAGTTTTGAATTAGTAATATTCAATTCTATAGAGAGATTATAACTCTTTAGGATTCTTCTCTAAAAACAGTGTAAGCACCAAGAACCCAAATCCAGATTAATACATAGACAGAACACTTGGAACACCACATCCCTGATTGGGCAGAGGTACAAAATTCCCAGGACACAAACCCTTTAAAAGCAGCACCACACATTATAGCATTGCTGAGAAAATCCAGGCTACTGTACAGACAACTCTCAGAAGGAAGTTGGTGCTACCCTCATGCAAATCCAGGGAAAACCACACTATTGTCTCTGGAAACATCTCCCTTCACATCCCCTTATGGGCACCAGTCCTGTCCCAGATACAAGTAAATGCTATTGCAAGACTGTGACACTTGAAAAAATCCCTCAGGGGAGTAAAGTGCAGGTTTACATCCTTTTGGCTCTTCCTCATTAAACCTCTTCCCAATCCCTGCAGTTTTTGAAATCACTTTCTTACACTCTACCTTATTTATATAAGCAGAACCTCTCCACTTTCTTTCTTGCCCTTTGTTCCTGATGTGGAAAGCCCCTTTGTAAAGCTTAATTTAATTTTAAAGTTGATATACACATGCATGGTAACCATACGTCTTTTCAGCACCTTGACTTCCAACTTGTGAACCCTTGTGATCATTCTGTAAACGACAGCAGAGTTTGAGTGTACAAATGACACTGTTTTCTGGGACAGGTACTTGGAATGTGGGACAATTGGGACACCCTGCAGTTGTTCCTGTAATGACTTTGAACATTTTAAGGGTAAAAGGTGGAAAAAAGGCTGCCACAGTGGGCTCAGTGCAGTGTCCATGGCCACAGCCCCTTGCAATGGCCCAGGGCAGCTTGACATGATGATCCAGCCTCACTCCTGGCCCAGCCCAGGCCTGCAGTGCCCTTCCCCACAGCCTGGCTGCACACAAGCACTTCCAGGGCTCTCTGCATTTCCCTTGCCCTCACTCTTGCCTCACTCACACACCTCCCAACAACCCAGCTGGAGCTTTGAGCTGCAAGGAGTTCAAGACTTGTCTTTCCTTCTGCAGATGGTCTGATTCTGCCTTCAGCCAGCTCTGGATTTGTGTTTCTGGTAAAACTTCCTGTGTGTCTCAAACATTCCTTGCATGGTTCTGCCTTTGGGAAGGGGAACCTCCTTGATGGCACCTTGGGCTTGGCACACACTTGAGCAGATTGTCTGAATTTTTGGAGTTTTAGATTGCTTAAAAAAGGAAGAAAACCCTTCTTTGCCTGAGTGCAGTCAGTTCTCCAAGCAAAGCAGGTCCCAGGTGAGTGAAAAGACACAGGATGGGCTTGGGGAATGTGGAGCAAGGTTTTCCACACTGGGTCAGACTTCAAGGCACAGCTTCTCTGAGCAGGCCAAACCTCCTGAGGAGAGACACTGGATCAATATAAGTCACTGAATGCTGCAATCACCTCTTTTATAAGAAGAAAGGTAAGAAAATGCATCTTTTAAAATAGGAATTAGTACTTTATAGAAATTCTTTTAAATACTTCTCCAAATCTGCAGTAGGAATCCTGCCTATACAACTGCACCAGACCAGAGGGAAATCAAGGCACAGCCCTGGTTTGTCAGGACTTGCTTGATCCTAATGAGCCCCGTGGTGCATTTGGTGCTGAGCCCTGGAACCTCAGGGCCTGAGAGGAGATTGCACAAACCTTGCCAGGGGTCAAAGTCAGAAGAAAAACCCAAAATGTCTTGAGGCATTACTGGGTTCACTGAGGTCCGTGCCCAACACAGGCTCCTCATGGAGTCCTTGGAAGAGAGATTTGGAGGCCATGATTGCACAAAACCTTCTCAAACTCTCAGTGGCAAAAAAAAAATACTTAAATTACCCAGGAGTAGCTTGAAGCATTAATGAGCCCCACTGAGTGTTGTTACTGGCTAAAAATCTCAAGGGACTCATTAAAGCAGAGAATTGGAGGCCAGGATTGCGCAAATCTCTCAGACTCAGTTTCAAGGAAAAGTTCTTCACCAAACTTTAAGTACTCAGAAGTATGAGTTTGCCCCACTGAGTGTTTTTACTGTCTAAGAATCCCAAGGGACTCGTTAAAGTAGATAATAGGAGGCCATGATTGCACAAACTTTTCCTAGAGTCAGTTTGAAAAGGGAAACACCAAGTTTAACACCTTAAAATAACTGAAGTACCTTAAAGCATTAATGAGCTCCACTGAGTGTTGTTACTGACAAAGCCTCTCAAGGGACTCATTAAAGCAGAGAATTGGAGGCCAGGATTGCACAAACCTCTCAGAGACTCCAAGGCAAAAGCCAAACCCAAAGGCCTTGGAAAAACCTGCAGTCCCTGGCAGCATGAAGGAGCCCCCCAGGGCCATTGCTGACCAAGGCTCCTTCCCCAGGGACTCCTTCCAGCACATCCTGGAGGCCACTGGCATGGGAGGGGGATGCTGAGGGCAGGACAAGGGGCTGACAGTGCCCAGCCTTGCTGGGGCTGTGCCAGGAGGCCCCAGGGCCTCAGGACAAGGTGTCTCCTCAGTGTCCTTGGTGGCACAGAGGCTGCTGTGGCCCAGGGCACCAAGACTTGGCTTCTCTTTGTCCCCACCTGTCATCACTGCCTGCAGTTCTCTGCTCTGCCTGGGGCCTGGGGACACTTTCTGTGTCGTGTCCCTCAGTGGGACCCATTAAAACTTCCAGAAACTTTGGATTTTGAATCTCACTTTGAGTTGTGGAGAAGTTTTTGATCACACTCTGAGGGACTGAGTCTGATGTAAACAGCAAAAAAGCCCCGAGAGGGTCATTAAAGTCCTTGTGCTCTGTCTGTGCTGATGAGCTGGGCTGAGCTCATCATCCAGAGGGAGATCCTGGCAAGCAGGAAGAGCTTAAAAACACATTTCTCTGGATAAGCAGCTCCTGTGCACAGCCCAGCAGGGCTGGGGCACTGCCTGCAGCCACCCCGGGCATAGCACACAGGCACACAGGGCTTCAATCACTCAGGGCTGAGAAGGGGCTGAGAAGGGACTGGGGGAGAATCACTGCCAGCCCTTGGCACAGGAACCTCTGGCTGCAGGACAATGCAGCTGCAGCTCCTGCAGGGATCTCCTCAAGCTGCAACATCCCAATGCCTACAGACTGTGTGAGTACATTCTCTGATGATCTCGTGTGCAGAGTAGCCAGGGGTGCCCAGGGCTGTGGTGCAGAGCAGGGTCCTGCAGCCCAGGGCGCTGTGCTGGCCCAGGGACTCTGCTGCCTGCCAGGGACAGCTCTCAGCCAGCCCTGGGAGCTGCTGCCAGCACTGGGAGACAAGATCTGGGTGGAAGAAGACAGCTGGTAAGGTGTGGAAGTGTTTTCCTTGTGTGGTGAGGAAGCTGCATTGTTGAGGACTGCTCCCAGCATAACATTTAACTGCAGAACTTTACCAAGTAGATTCTAAAGGGAGCACAGTGAGGCAGGGGCTGCATAAAAAGAAAAATCCGTCTTTTTTAATCTACTGTTCTGTGTTGCCTGGATGGGAAATTGCACATAGATATTCATCCCTCAGTTTAGGCTTAGAAAAATTAAATTATTTTCTTGCTGACTTCAATAAACCAGGCAGTGAGAGAAATCAGCACAGGGTCCCTTGCAGGCAGCACCAGGGTCGCTTTTCCAGCCTCCTCAGGGTGGCTCTGACGTTGCCATCGGAGCCTGCAGAGCCAGAGCTGGCCCTGGGCAGTGCCTGAGCTGGGAGGGCTCTGCAGGGCAGAGCTGAGCCCCCAGGGCTGGGCTGGGCTCTGGCAGCACTGGAAGGGCCCAGCCCTGGGCACAGGGAAGCAGCTGCAGGCAGGGACAGCTGCAGGCAGCAGAGCCCTGGGCAGGCAGTGGGGGGAAAGTGCCACCAAGCAGGGCTGAGATATTGAAAGTCCTCTACAAATTGAACTCTTCCATGACTTCTTTTATTACAGATCCTCATGCCAAGACACTTCTAATGTCGAACAGCAGCTCCATCAGCCACTTCCTCCTGCTGCCATTGGCAGACACGCGGCAGCTGCAGCTCCTGCACTTCTGCCTCTTCCTGGGCATCTCCCTGGCTGCCCTCCTGGGCAACGGCCTCATCATCAGCGCCGTAGCCTGCGGCCACCTCCTGCACAGCCCCATGTTCTTCTTCCTGCTCAACCTGGCCCTCACCGACCTGGGCTCCATCTGCACCACTGTCCCCAAAGCCATGCACAATTCCCTCTGGGACACCAGCACCATCTCCTACACAGGATGTGCTGCACAGCTCTTTTTCTTTCTCTTCTTCATGTCAACAGAGTATTGTCTCCTCACAGTCATGTGCTACGACCGCTACGTGTCCATCTGCAAACCCCTGCACTACCGGACTCTCATGGGCAGCAGAGCTTGTGCCCACATGGCAGCAGCTGCCTGGGCCAGTGCCTTTCTCAGTGCTCTCATGCACACGGCCAATACATTTTCCCTGCCCCTGTGCCATGGCAATGCCCTGGGCCAGTTCTTCTGTGAAATCCCACAGATCCTCAAGCTCTCCTGCTCCAGATACTTCTTCAGGGAACTTGGGATCATTGCTGTTAGTGTCTGTTTAGCCTTTGGTTGTTTTGTGTTCATGGTTTTCTCATATATGCAGATCTTCAGGGCTGTGCTGAGGATCCCCTCGGAGCAGGGACGGCACAAAGCCTTTTCCACCTGCCTCCCTCACCTGGCCGTGGTCTCTCTGTTCATCAGCACTGGCACATATGCTAACCTTAAGCCTCCCTCCATCTCCTCCCCATCCCTGGATGTGGCCCTGTCAGTTCTGTACTCGGTGGTGCCTCCAGCCCTGAACCCCCTCATCTACAGCCTGAGGAACCAGGAGCTCAAGGCTGCAGTGTGGAGAATGATGACTGGATGATTTCAGAAACATTAAACTGCTGGCCAGGTTCTGCAAATCACTTGTAATAAAAGTCATGTTTGATACTTCTTGTTTGTTAATTTTGAGATTCTATTTCTTTGGTTTTTTTTTTTTTTTTTCCCTAAAATCTTGTTTAAAAATAAATGTCCTTGTTTGTGCCATTTCTTATTCTGTTCTCTCCACCTTCCCTGTGGCCACAGACTGTGTCAATGAGGGGCTGTGCTCTTGGTGGCTTTAAAGGAACTCAAGGATCTCCCAGCCAAGGTTTCTGCAGAGATGCCCCTTTTGGTTCCCTTCTCTGCAGCTGCAGCAGCAATGTCTGTGTGCAGAGCTGGGGGCAGATCAGTGCTGGCAA
>JAJEOU010000642.1:29378-62745 GCA_021534815.1 Acrocephalus arundinaceus
CCGCCAAGGCAAGCGCTTGTGCTGACCATGGTAGAAGCAAACACAGGATGGCTGGAGACCTATCCTGTGCCTCATGCTACTGCCCGGAATTACCATTCCTGGCCTTGAAACAAGTCCTGTGAGACACGGGCACCCCGGAGAGAATCGAGTCAGATAATGGAAACACATTTTAAGAACAGCCTTATAAACATCTGGGCCAAAGAACATGGTATTGAATGGATATATCACATCCCTTATCATGCACCAGCCGCCAGGAAAGTTGAACGGTGCAATGGACTATTAAAGACTACCCTGAAGGCACTTAGTAGAGAGACTTCAAGAATTAAGACATAAACTTAGCCAAAGCCACCTAGATAGTCAACACCGAAGCTCCATCAATCGAGCTGGTCCTGCCCAGTCTGAACCCTTGCACACAGTAGATAAAGTCCCTGTGGTACACATGAAAAAGATTTTAAGAAAGACTGTTTAAATTAATCCCACCTCAGGCAAAGGCAGACCCATCCGTGAGATTGTTTTTGCTCAAAGACCTAGTTATACTTAGTAAGTAATGCAGAAAGATAGAGAAACCCGTTGTGTACCACAAGGAGACCTAATTTTAAGTGAGAACTAGAATTAGTGTGTAAAGTTTCATTCTGTGTATATATGTATGTATCTGTGAGGGTGTATGATGTAGATGGTGATAGAATAAGGGGTAGATTATGTCCTAGGTTACAGTGTAAAATTGTGCCCAAGGTTTGTATTCCTATCCCCATGAGCCGTTAGAGCCAAGTAGGGCAGTGTTTTCCTTATCTTCTGTTAACGAGCCTAACAATGCCTTGCCACATGACTCATAGATAACTTCCTCGGGAGTTATCTCTGTTTAATAAGCCATCAAAGACCCACTGCATGACTCATAGAATGAGATGATCCCCATTGTGAGATGCTCCGTCCAGGAAGAAGAGCCAAGCATTCTCACCTAGATAAATCCAAAGTTTAAGACAGCACAAGCAGCTTTAATCCACTAGACTCCCAGAGGAGACAAGAGCTGCCAGAAGTTTCTACAAGAATCACTGCTTCGACAAGACCATCTCATCTAGACTGCCACTACCACCCTAACTAACAAAGAGTCAAGTTGTATTCTGACTCTGTCAGGTTTTTTTTTTTGTACTATTACTTTTATTTTATTTTACTTTACTTTATTTTCTTTTCATCTTATTAAATTGTGTTTCTGACTTAGAGTCCTTCACTGGTTTTGCTTTCAAACCAGCACAAAAATATAAAGGGAAAACTACAAAAACATCAACTGGCTCATCCCATCCTTCCTGGAAAGGACACCCTTCACCTTGGGGGAGAGATAGAGTCCCTTTCCTAGCCCTGGCAATGACCTGAGATGGGATCAAATACAATGATGGGCCATGGCCAGATGCTCACGTTTTTAAATCCCATCTCACGTCATTGCCAGGGGCAGGGAAACGGACAGGTGTCCTCCCAGAATGAATCACAGGGAAATGTGGGTCACTAGGGCTCTTCTCAGTGTGCATCTTCTGATGGGGGATGAGGTTGGAGACACACATGAAGCTGTTCCCAGAGTCCGGGCACTCGCAGGGCTTCCCTTACTGGTGACTCCGTTGGTGTCTGGTCAAGGTAGACCTGTGGGTGAAGCTCTTCCCACACTGGGGACACTCGTAGGGCCTCTCCCCAGTGTGGATGCGCCGGTGGGTGATGAGGTGGGAGTTGTGCTTGAAGCCCTTCCCGCAGTCAGGGCAGCGGAAGGGCCTCTCCTCAGTGTGAATGCGCTCATGAAGGAGGAGATTGGAGCTGGTGGGAAACCTTTTCCCACACTGGGGACACCCATAGGGCCTCTCCCCAGTGTGGATCATTTTATGGATGATCAGCTGGGATCTCTGGTTGAAGCCCTTCCTGCATTCCCCACATTTGTACGGCCTTTCCTCAGCGTGGATGTTCTGGTGGCGGATCAGGTGTGAGCTTTGGCTGAAGCTCTTCCCACATTCCCCACACACGTAGGGCCGTTCCCCAGTGTGGGTCCTCTTGTGGCGGATCAGGTTGGAGTTGCTGCTGAAGCTCTTCCCACACTCCAAGCACTCATAGGACTGCTCCCTGTCATGAAGCTGCTCATGGGCCACCAGGTCTGAGCTCTGGCTCGATCTCTGGCCACGTTCCTGGCACACGGGGGTCTTTCCTCCTCAGAGCAGCCTGGGATGGGTTTGGAGCCCCACCTCCTGTGGGATCTCTGGGGCTTTTCCTCCCATTGGAGTCCTGTTCCAGGGAGCCACTCAAAATGTCCTCTTCCATGAGGTTCTGCTCTGGGATTTTCCCTCCCTGGTCTCCATCCTCTGCTCCTTGTCTAGGCGAGGAAGAACAAGGAGAGGATGGAATTTCCTCCCTGCAAGAGGGAAGGGGAAGGAGATCCCCCAGGGAATACTGGCAGGACGGCGTTGGCAGTGGGGTTGTCCTGCACCTGGGGCCATGCTGGGCTGGGAGATGGACCAAGAGAGAGGGGGAAAGGGGCAGTGACTTCCTCCTCACCTGCCTGGCTGTCCTGGGGCATCTTCCTCTTCCTTGCAGTCTCCTTCTCCATCTGGCCAAGGTTTGGGAATGGGAAATCCTGGTTTGGGGAAAAACAAGGGATAAGCACATTGAGTTTAAATGTTCCTTTGCCCAAGTCCATCTCTACAAGCCACCAGACATCTGGTGCCCATATAAACCTCCCAAACACCAAGATTCAGCCCTGAACATGCCTCCAAGGTATTCCCTAGCCCTGGTCTCTCCCCTTTGGTGTTCAAGGATCCTCCCTGTCCCAGCTGCTTGGGGTCAGGCTTGTAATGAGGGTCCCCCATCTACTCAGTCCGAGCCCTCCCCAGGCTACTGGGAGTCCCAGGAATACAAAAAGTTCCCCTTTTCCACCTCCCAACTTAGGGATGCTGGGGGATTTTGGGATTAGTGGGGTCCCTTCTCCCCTTATTCTCTGCTTCACGGTGCAGGGAGTCCAAGGATTTCCTCCCTGCCCCTCTCCAGGCTGTTGAGGCTCCCACGAATCACGGCGCTCCCCCCTCTCTGGGCTCCCCACTTTGGGGTCTTTGGGGACACAGGGCTCTGCTCCTCCAGGCTGCCTCTGCTGGCAGCCACCACTGGGACCCCTCAATTTCCCCCCAAGGGGCACTTTCCACTCAACTTTGCAGTCCTTCATTCTCCAAAAATCCCCCCCTCAAAGAAATCCCCAACTCAGGGACCTCCCAAGATATCTGGGTCAAGCTCCCTGTCTTGGTTTGGAAACACAGGTGTCTGCTAAGGAAGGCAGGAGCCTACCTTGAAATGGAAAACAGAAATCCCCACATAATTTTGAAATTAACAGGCTCTCATGCAAAGATATGGGATAACAGTTCTTTAGTTAGAAAATTAAACGAAAAATTCAGTAGTAAGAAAAAGAAACACTGAATGAGTCAGAATACAACCTGATACCCAGTTAGGCAGGGTGTTGATAGCAGTCCAATCAAATCGTCGCTGCAGTCCTCCAGGAGTCACAGATGTGGTTTTGTTGAAGCAATGATCCTGTAGAAGGGAGTAGATTCTCCTGAAGGTCCAGTGCTGGTGTAGATGGCTCTGGTGTTCCTCTGGGAATCCAGTGGAAACAGGCTACTCCTGGTGTGTTAAATCTCAGGTTATATCCAGGTAGGAATGCTTGGCTCCTCCCCCTGGGTGGAGCATCTCACAATGGGATGATGGAATTTGATCAGTGATGCAGTGAGACTCAATGGCCCATTAAGATAAGATATCTCCCTGGAGGGAGTGTGGGTGGTGGAACAGATAAAGAACACTGCCCCACCTGGTTTGAACAGCTGGCCCATTAACAGAAGATATCCCCCAGAGTTATGAGAAATGGGTCATGGAACAGTTCTTACTTGGGATCTCCTGTTGGTTTTGTGTTCAAACTGGCACACTGGGGAGAAGTGGGACCATGCTGGGAACTGCTGTGAGCAGGTTGGAGTGACTGGTCTACACTGTGAGAAACTGGGGATGACTGGGAACGTGCTGGAAGAGACTGGCATCATACTCGGAGATACTGGGACTAGACATGGGGAAACTGGAAGCAAGTGGATGAAAGTGGGAGCAACCTCGACCATGCTGGGGGCAAACTGCATCATAATGAGGAAGCACTGGCAGTGACTGGGCTCATACTGGGAGTACTGAGGAAACTGGAACCACACCGGGGAGCAATTGGGCTCATACTGGGAGCAGCCACTTCTGTCACTGGGACCCCCAAACCCTTTTCCTGGCCACCCCACCTCACCCAGGCCCACCATTTTCTTTGGCCCTGGGAGCCCTGGACTCCTATTCCTGCCTTTCCCAGCACCCAGCTCCTCCTTCCCATATCACTGAGGACACTTGGGACCCCTATTCCCAGCCATCCTGGGTTTTTCCACCTTTTGATGGGAATGGGGACACTGGGGAACCCTGGAGCTCCCTTTCCTGACTAAATGGACCCTTTTAACCCCACCTATCCCACATCTACCCACCCCTACCATCCCCTTTACTTAATCCTGGAACCCCCAAACCCCCTTCCCTGCTCTCCCAGCTCTCCCTGTTCCCCCTTTCCTTCACCCGTGACCCCCCAGACCCCAAATCTCCGTGTCCCCCCAGTTCTCCTCTCCCTGCGGTCCCTGCCCGTGGGGCTGTCGGAGCCCGGCCCGGGGTTTCCCCAGTTCCTGTCCATGGGGTCCCTGGATGGGATCCCCTTCCAGCGCCGCCACAGCCAGCGGGGCCGGGCGGAGCCGCAGCCGCCGGGGATGGCGGCCGGAGCCGAGCCGGGATATTGGGATGGCCGGAGCCGGCACAAGGAGCGGCACCGGCACGGGGCCAGCAGGGAGCTGCAGATGCTGCAGGAGCTGCAAAGCCAGAGTGGGGCTCAGTGCGGGGAGCCGGGGCTGGGGGATCTGTGGGGCTGCCATGGCACCTGTGGGACTACAGTGGGGATCCGTGGGGCTGGGCCGGGATCTGGGGCGCTGGGATGTGCATCCATGCGGATCCAAGGGGCTGGGATGAGGCTCTGTGGGTCTCCATCAGACTCTGGGGCTCCGTGGGGCTGGAATGGGGCTCTGTGGGGTTGGGACACAATTCCGTGGGTCTCTGTGGGTCCAATCCCTCCCCAGGTCTCTACACTTTAAGGAGGTTTCTGGCTGTGACCTCCTGTCCCACAGGAGCGTCCGCGGATTTGATCAGTTTAACTTCAACGAGCGAGAATTCCTCTCCTTCCAACTGGGATCTGGGGCATTCCTGGTGGCCGACGGCGCTGCCCAGGTCACCAAGAGGCGCTGGGAACAGGATGAGATCGAGGCTGAGGAATGAACAAATCCCTGGGGCACACCTGCCTGGAATGTCTCCAGAAATATGTCAGACATGGGTGGGAGGCACTGGAGAGTAAAGGTGGGGAGGGTAGAATTCCCATGGGAATGTGGGATTTGGAAATGTGGGATTTGGGAGGGCAAAATTTGGGAACATGGGAATTCCCATGGGAATGGGACAGCAAGAGGGTCCATCTATGGAGGTTCCATGGGAATTCCCATGTTCCCAAATTTTGCCCTCCCAAATACCACATTTCCAAATCCCCAATTCCCATGGGAATTCTGTAGCTGGATCTCACTGCCATCCCATTCCCCGGGGATTCCATGGGCAGATCTCACCCCCATCCCACTGCAATGGAAGCTCCAATCCAGTTCCCCCCCAAACCCATCCTGGGGCTTGCCCTGTGCTTTGCCCTCCCCACCCCCCACAAGAATCCTGAGGGCTCCCCATGACCCACCCAGCCTCCCTAAATTCCTCCTGGGTACCCCCTCACACCCACAGGGATTGTGGAGTCCCCCCGTGTCCCTCCCCCAGGACTTGGGGTTCCCCTGACCTGTCCGTGCCCCTCCCCCAATTCTGCCCCCCTGTGATGGTGGGGGTGGGGCCGAGTGCTGGTGCCCCCTGCCTGCAGCAGATCCAGCAGTAAGGGGAGTTCAGGGGGTCCCTGAGCATTTGGGATCCCCTGTGATTTGGGGTGACCCCTCAGGCCCCCAGGATCTCCCTGAACACACTGACACTGCCCGTGCTCAGTGAGAAGGGTCAGACCTGGAACGGGGTCCCCAGTTCTGTCACCGGCGTGGCCCAGGTACCCCCAAAACCTCCTGGGAACCCCCAAAGCCCCCGGGACAGTCCAACCTCCCCAGGATCCCAAAAACATCCTGGGACCCTCAAAAAACTCCTCAAGAATGTAAAAAGCCATACAGACCCCCCCCCCCAAACCTCTCAGGACATCAAAATTCCCACAGGACCTCTCAACACCCCAGTCAGACCCCCTTGAGAAGGTTCATACCTGGCACAGGGTCCTCATGTCTGTCACCAGCAGGTACCCAAAAACAACCCTGGGATCCCCCTGGGATCACCTAATCCCTACCTGTAAAACCCTTGGAAACCTCCAAAAATGCACCACAACCCCAAAAACCCCCGGGATCTGCAAAACTCTTTCCAGGAACCCCTCATGCATGTTTACAGCCAGCACGGGGTTCACATCACCATCATCAGCATCACCAGGTACCCCTGAACCCTCCTGGGACCTACAAACCCCTCTTGGCACCCCCAAACCCTTCTGGGACACCCAAACCCTCCCAGGACCCCCAAACACCCCCAGGGCTCTGTACTGGAATCAACGGGAGTGGTTTTGGAATTTTAAGGGCAGTTATAGCAGGACCCAACAAGAGCGGGGGCTCTTAAAGCAGCTGTCTTGGTTTTGAAAGGAAGTTGTCTGCCAGGGAGAGCTGGAACTTCCCTTGGAATGGAGAATGTCACCACCTCCCCGCCAAATTATTATAATTTTGCAATTAGGGGCTTTCAGGCAAAGATATAGGAATAGGAATAACAATTCTTTAATAGGAAAAAACAACAACAACAACACCAAAATACAAATGCAGTAGTACAAGGACAAGCAAGTAAGCAAAACAGAAGTCCTGGAAAAAAACACCCTGAAAGAGTCAGGGATATGACCTGACACCCTGTTGGTCAGGGTGTTGGAAGCAGTCCAGATAAATCCTAGATGAGGTTCTGTGGGGTACAGATAATGGAGTAGGAAAAGTCAAGAGGTAGCGAGACGGGTCTGGTCTTCCTCTGGGGGAAAAAAACAGATGCCTGCTGTTCCTGAGTCTCAGTTTTCAACCAGGTAGGAACGGTTGCCCCCCACACACTGGGTGGAACACCTCACAATGGGATGATGTAATGTGTCATGTCCTTGATGAGACTTAATTGCCCATTAGCAGAAGATATCTCCCTGGAGGATGGACAGGAGGTGAAGGAGATAAGAAACACTGCCACACCTGGTTTTAACAGCTGGGCCATTATCAGAAGGCATCTGCCCCCCTCCCTGCTGGAGTTATAGAGATAAAGAAATGTCTGCTTTTACAACAGATGAAATTGAATACAAACCTCTTGGCTACCCAACCCAAGACAGTTGTGGAAGAGATAAAGAACACTGCCCCAGCTGGTTTGAACAGCTGGCCCATTAACAGAAGATATTCCCCCAGAGTTACGAGAAATGGGTCATGGAACAGTTCCTTCTTGGGATCTCCTGTTGGTTTTGTGTTCAAACTGGCACACTGGGGAGAAGTGGGACCATGCTGGCAACTGCTGTGAGCAGGTTGGAGTGACTGGTCTACACTGTGGGCAACTGGGAAGGACTGGGGCCATTCTGGGAGGCACTGGGATCATCTGTGGAGTGACTGGGACTGGACAAGGGGCAACTGGGAGCAACTGGAAACACACTGGGAGGAACAAGGAGCAACTGGGACCATGCAGGGGAGAACTGGGATCCTACTGGGATCACAGTGGGAAAGGCTGGGTCCATGCTGGGGTACGCTGGGACCATACTGGCAGCAACTGGAACGGCACTGAGGATGACTGGGAGTGGCTGTGAGCAACTGGGATCAGGCTGGAAGCCACTCAGGGCAACTCAGAGGGACTGAGAACAACTGGGATACACTGGGAGAGATTGAAACCACAGTGGGGGGAACTGGAATCATGCTGGACTATAATGGGAGCAGCTGTGCCCATGCCAAGGTTCTACTGGGATCCTACTGGAACTGACTGGATTCATACTGGGAGGGACTGGAAAGTACTGAGTGTATTTGAGAGTGACTGGGATCATACTGGAATAAGACTGGGAGTGACTGGAAAGGTGCTAGCTGTGACTGGAACCACACTGGGACTGAAAGGGAGTCACTGTGGGCATGACTGGAATAATACCAGGAGTATCTAGGAGTGACTGGGAAAAACTGGGATTGTAATGGGAGTGACTGGAACCATACTGGCCGTGACTACAGGTCCTAATGGGATCATCCTTGGAGCCACTGGGACTGCCATGGAACCTGACTGGGAGTTACTAGGAGCTACTGGACCCATGTTGGGAGGAAAATGTGGACACATTGGGAGCTACTGGCATCGACTGGAAGGGACTGTGTCTTGGGTTGGGTAGCCAAGAGATTTGTATTCATCTGTTGTAAAAGCAGATATTTCTTTATCTCTTTATCTTTATGTCCAGGGGGGAGGGGGGCAGATGCCTTCTGATAATCGGCCAGCTGTTAAAACCAGGTGTGGCAGTGTTTCTTATCCCCTTCACCTCCTGTCCATCCTCCAGGGAGATATCTTCTGCTAATGGGCCATTAAGGCTCATCAAGGACATGACTGCTTCCAACACCCTTACCAACAGTGTCAGGTCGTATCCCTGACTGTGTCAGGATTTTTTCCCAGGATTTCTGCTTTGCTTGCTTGCTTGTCTTTGTACTGTTTCATTTGTATTTTGGTGGTTTTGTTGTTGTTGTTGTTGTTGTTTTTATTCATATTAAAGAACTGCTACTCCTATTCCCATATCTTTGCCTGAAAGCCCCTAATTGCAAAATTATAATAATTTGGAGGGAAGAGAAGTGACATTCTCCATTCCAAGGGAAGCTCCAGCTCTCCCTGGCAGACAACTGTCTTTCAAAACCAAGACAGCTGCTTTAAGAGCCCCCGCTCTTGTTGGGTCCTGCTATAACTGCCCTTAAAAGAGCAACACCACTCCCGTTTATTCCCTGTCCCAGAGCCCTTGGGTATTTGGGTGTCCCAGGTGGGGTTTGGGGATCCTGGGAGGGTTTGGGGTTCCCAGAATGGTTTGGGGGTGCCAAGAGGCGTTTGTAGGTCTCAGAAGGGTTCAGGGGTACCTGGGCAATGCTGATGATGGTGATGTGGACACCGTGCTGGGTGTAAACATGCATGAGGGGTTCCTGGAGAGGGTTTTGCAGATCCCGGGGGTTTTTGGGGTCACGGTGGTTTTTGGAAGTTCCCAAGGGTTTTTCAGGGGTCCTAAAGTGAGGGATTAGGTACCCCCCATGAGGTCCCTATTTCCATCACCAGCAGGTACACAAAAACCCAGGGCTGTTTATGGATACCTGCTGGTGATGGAAATGGGGACCCTATGCCAGGTATGTTCATAGGGGGCCTGGGGGCTGTTGGGAGGTCCTGTGGGAATTTTCATGTCCTGATGTCCTGAGAAGGTTTGAAGATTCTGTATGGAGTTTTTTTCAGTCTTGGAGAGTTTTTGGAGGGTCAAGGGATGTTTTTTGATCCCAGGAAGGTTGGGGTGTTTGGCGGTGTTTGGGGGTTCCTGGGAGGTTTTGGGGGTTCCTGGGCCATGATGGTGAAAGAGCTGGGGACCCCGTTCCAGGTCTGAACCTTCTCACCTTCTCACTGTGCACGGGCAGTGTCAGCGTGTTCAGGGAGATCCTGGGGGGCCCAGGGGGTCACCCCAAATCCCAGGGGACACCAAATACTCAGGGACCCCCTGAACTCCCCTCACTGCTGCATCTGCTGCAGGCAGGGGGGCACCAACACTCGGCCCCACCCCTACCATCACAGGGGGACACAAACGGGGGAGGGGCACAGAATTTTCAGGGGGACCCTGAGGGAGGGGACATGGGGGTACTCCCAGGAATCCCCGTGTGGGTATGAGGGAGGACTCAGAAAGAATTTGGAGGGGTTGGGTGGGTCATGGGGAACCCTGCAGGAGTCTTGTGAGGGGTGGGGAGGGCAAGGAACAGGGCGACCCCCAGGATGGGTTTGGGGGAAAAACCGGATTGGAGCTTCCGTGGCAGTAAAATTCCATGGGAATGGGATGGCAGTGAGATCCAGCTACAGAATTCTCATCGGAATGGTGACCACAAATCACCCGGATCCTGGCTGGAAGGAGAGGAATTCCCGCACATTGGAGCCGAGTCGATTGGATCCACGGACAGTCCCGTGGGACAGGAGGTCACAGCTAGAAATCTCCTGAAGGTGTGGAGACCTGGGGAGGGATTGGACCCATGAAGACCCACAGAATTGTGTCCCAGCCCCACGGAGCCCCATTCCTGCCCCACGGAGCCCCAGATTCTGATGGAGACCCACAGAGCCTCATCCCAGCCCCTTGGATCCGCATGGATGCACATCCCAGCGCCCCAGATCCCGGCCCAGCCCCACGGATCCCCACTGCAGTCCCACAGGTGCCATGGCAGCCCCACAGATCCCCCAGCCCCGGCTCCCCGCCCTGAGCCCGCTCTGGCTGTGCCGCTCCTGCAGCATCTGCAGCTCCCTGCTGGCCCCGTGCCGGTGCCGCTCCTTGTGCCGGCTCCGGCCATCCCAATATCCCGGCTCGGCTCCGGCCGCCATCCCCGGTGGCTGCGGCTCCGCCCGGCCCCGCTGGCTGTGGCGGCGCTGGAAGGGGATCCCATCCAGGGACCCCATGGACAGGAACTGGGGAAACCCCGGGCCGGGCTCCGACAGCGCCACAGGCAGGGACCGCAGGGAGAGGAGAACTGGGGGGGGACACAGATTTGGGGTCTGGGGGGTCACGGGTGAAGGAAAGGGGGAACAGGGAGAGCTGGGAGAGCAGGGAAGGGGGTTTGGGGGCTCCAGGATTAAGAAAAGGGGATGGTAGGGGTGGGTAGATGTGGGATAGGTGGGGTTAAAAGGCTCCATTTCGTCAGGAAAGGGAGCTCCAAGGTTCCCCGGTGTCCCCATTCCCATCAAAAAGTGGAAAAACCCAGGGTGGCTGGGAATAGGGGTCCCAAGTGTCCTCAGTGATATGGGAAGGAGGGGCTGGGTGCTGGGAAAGGCAGGAATAGGAGTCCAGGGCTCCCAGGGCCAAAGAAAATGGTGGGCCTGGGTGAGGTGGGGTGGCCAGGAAAAGGGTTTGGGGGTCCCAGTGACAGAAGTGGCTGCTCCCAGTATGAGCCCAATTGCTCCCCGGTGTGGTTCCAGTTTCCTTGGCACTCCCATTATGAGCCCAGTCACTGCCAGTCCTTCCCCATTATGATGCAGTTTGCCCCCAGCATGGTCCAGGTTCGTCCCACTTTCATCCACTTGCTCCCAGTTGCCCCTTCTATGGTCCCAGTCACCCCGATTATGATGCCAGTCTCTCCCAGTATGTTCCCAGTCATGCCCAGTTGCCCACAGTGTAGACCAGTCACTCCAACCTGCTCACAGCAGTTCCCAGCATGGTCCCACTTCTCCCCAGTGTGCCAGTTTGAACACAAAACCAACAGGAGATCCCAAGTAAGAACTGTTCCATGACCCATTTCTCATAACTCTGGGGGGATATCTTCTGTTAATGGGCCAGCTGTTCAAACCAGCTGGGGCAGTGTTCTTTATCTCTTCCACCACCCACACTCCCTCCAGGGAGATATCTTATCTTAATGGGCCATTGAGTCTCACTGCATCACTGATCAAATTCCATCATCCCATTGTGACATGCTCCACCCAGGGGGAGGAGCCAAGCATTCCTACCTGGATATAATCTGAGATTTAACACACCAGAAGCAGCCTGTTTCCACTGGATTCCCAGAGGAACACCAGAGCCATCTACACCAGCACTGGACCTTCAGGAGAATCTACTCCCTTCTACAGGATCATTGCTTCAACAAAACCACATCTGTGACTCCAGGAGGACTGCAGCCACGATTTGACTGGACAGCTACCAACACCCTGCCCAACCGGGTGTCAGGTTGTATTCTGCCTCTGTCAGTGTTTCTTTTTTTACTACTGCATTTTTAGTCTAATTTTCTAACTAAAGAACTGTTATTCTTATTCCCATATCTTTGCATGAGAGCTCGCTTATTTCAAAGTAATGGGAAGGGGTTTATCTTTCCCATTTCAAGGGAGGCTCCTGCCTTCCTTAGTAGATGCCCGTCTTTCCAAACCAAGACAGGGAGCTTGACCCAGATATTCTGGGAGGTCCCTGAGTTGGGGTTTTTTTTCAGGGGGGTTTTTGGAGAATGAAGAATTGCAAAGTAAAAGTGGAAAATGCCCCTTAGGGGGACATTGTGGGGTCCCTGTGGCAGCTGCCAGCAGAGGCAGCCTGGAGGAGCAGAGCCGTGTGTGCCCCAGGACACCAAAGTGGGGAGCCTAGAGAGGGGGGAGCGCCGTGATTCGTGGGAGCCTCAACAGCCTGGAGAGGGGCAGGGGGGACACCTTGGACCTCCTGCACCCTGAAGCAGAGAAAAAGGAGAGAGGGACCCCAAAATTTCCCTGCATCCCTAAGTGGGGAGATGGTAAAGGGGAACTTTTTGTATTCCTGGGACTCCTAGAAGCCTGGGGATGGCAGGGACCGAGTAGATGGGGGACCCTCAATACAAGCGTAACCCCCAGCAGCTGGGACAGGGGGTACCCCTGAACACCAAAGGGGAGAGACCAGGGATGGGAAATTCCTTGGAGGCATTTTCAGGGCAGAATATTGGTGTTTGGGAGGTTTATATGGGCACCAGATGTCTGGTGGCTTCTAGAGATAGACTTGGGCAAAGGAACATTTAAACTCAATGTGCTTATCCCTTGTTTTTCCACAAACCAGGATTTCCCATTCCAAAATCTTGACCAGATGGAGGAGAAGGGTGCAAGGAAGAGGAAGATGCCGTGGGACAGCCAGGCAGGTGAGGAGGAAATCACTGCCCCTTTCCCCCTCTCTCCTGCTCCATCTCCCAGCCCAACATGGCCCCCGGCTGCAGGACAACCCCGCTGCCAACGATGTCCTGCCGGGAATGCATTGGGGGGATCTCCTGTGCCTTTCCTCTGGAAGGGAGGCAAATCCCATCCTCTCCTCGTCCTTCCTACCCCAGACAAGGACCTGAGGATGGAGACCAGGGAGGACAAATCCCCTCGGAAGAACCTTGTGGAAGAGGCCGTTTTGAGCAGATCCATAGGACAGAACTCCCACGGTAAGGAAAAGACCCGGAGATCCGGCATGAGGAGGGGCTCCAAACCCATCCCAGGTGGCTCTGAGGAGGAAATACCCACCCTGTTCAAAGAAGGAGGACAGAGCTTCATCTGGGGCTCCGAGCTGGTGGTCCATGAGCAGCTTCATGATGGGGAGAAGCCCTACAAGTGCTTGGAGTGTGGGAAGAGCTTCAGCCGGAGCTTCAATCTTACCCAACACCCGATGATCCACACTGGGGAGAGGCCCTACAAGTGTCCCAAGTGTCGGAAGGAGTTTCAGACCAGCTCAGATCTCCTTGCACATCAATGGATTCACACAAAGGAGAGGTGTTTCTGCTGCCCCCACTGCAGGAAGGGCTTCAAACAGAAGTCCACCCTTGTCACCCACCAGCGCATCCACACCAGGGAGAGGCCCTACGAGTGTGGGGAATGTGGAATGAGCTTCAGCCAGAGATCCAGCCTGATCTGCCACCAGAGGATCCACACCAAGGAACAGCCCTACGAGTGTCCCCAGTGTGGGAAGAGCTTCAGCCAGAGATCCAACTTGATCCGACACCAGAACATCCATGCTGAGGAAAGGCCATACAAGTGTGGGGAATGTGGGAAGGGCTTCAACCAGAGATCTCAACTGATCATCCACCAAATGATCCACACTGGGGAGAGGCCCTATGAGTGTTCCCACTGTGGGAAGAGGTTTCGGAGCAGCTGCCATCTCCTTGTGCATGAGCGCATTCACACAGATGAGAGGCCCTTCCGCTGCCCTGACTGCGGGAAGGGCTTCAAGCACAACTCCCACCTCATCACCCACCGGCGCATCCACACTGGGGAGAGGCCCTACGAGTGTCCCCAGTGTGGGAAGAGCTTCACCCAGAGCTCTGACTTGACCCAACACCAACGGAGGCACCGGTAAGGGAAGCCCTTCGAGCGCCCCGACTGCAGGAAGAGCTCCCTCCACTGTTCCAACTTCATCCAGAATCAGAGGATCCACAATGGGCAGAATCCGTGTGATCAACATTCCCAGTGATCTGTGTTGGGAAAGACACTGGGCTGGTGGTCCTTTAGCTTGGTGGTCCATAATATTCTTTTGATTCATCTTTATTATTTTAAAACAGAAATAACTGGGGTAAAAATCAAATTCATCAAAGGCATCCAAAGTCTCTCTTTTATCTAGTGTTTCAATGGAATCTGGGATTCAGAGAGATACTTGGAAGGATTTGGGGGTTTGGGAGATATTTGGTGCAGTTGTCTGCATTTCTTGGCTCTCAAAAAGACAAGAGGGTTTGATCTGTCACCTGAAAACCACTCAATCCCACCCGAAAATGACTTGATTCCACAGCCCCTCAGGGGAGAATGGGAATGGAAGGGGATTGGGTAAAGTGGAATGTAAATCAGGAGGGGTGAGGTGGGCATTGGTTGGGGCAGGATGGGTGGGATGGGGTTTGGGAGGTGTGAAATGGGTGAAATACAGCTTGGGAAGGGGTGTTGATGTTCAGCAGGGGTTGGGACTGGGGAGGTGGGGTGGGGTCAGGAATAAGACAGCCAAAGTTTGGGGATGATGGAGGGAGATGAGCCTGTTACTGAGTGAGTTTTTGGATATTCCACATTCCTGAAGAGATTTTGGGGTATCCCACATCTCTGAGGCTTTTTTGGGGCACTCCCAAACTCTTGTGGCGGTTCCTGAGAGCAGCTCCATGGAGCCCCATTGCCAGGGGTGGTTGCCTTGGGCACGAGCTCAGAGTGCAGCCAGAGTCCGTTGCTTCAGTGCTGGAGAGCAGAGAAATGATGAATGGCCCCAGACATCTGCAGTGTGTGTTTGGGGGACAGGGCAAGTTCTGCGTAGGTGGGGCGGTCACTGCCCCAGCCCTAGTCACTGCAGCCTCTGTTCCAGCCCCAAGTGGCTGTCAAGCCCCTGGCACCCCCAAAACCCCACCTGTGAGAAGGACCAGAGCAGGTGAGGCTGTGACATGGGTGTGACACTGACACATCCCACGGCCCCGGAGCTCACAGCAGCTGAGATGGAGCTGGATCCATGGGAGTCTGTGGATATCTCTCTCCCTCTCTGTCTTCTCCTGAAATCCTCTTCTCAAAATCTTTAGAACCTGAAATTGCGCAGGTTTGAGTTCGCTCAGTCAGTGCTTTGTCAAGTATTTACTGTAATGCCATGTTGTTTTAAGATTTCCCAAGTACCTTATTCTCTGAAGTTTGCAAGTAAAAGTTTGTTCTCCACCCTCCTGAGAAGTTCATTGTTTTCTCTTATATGCCACCTGAGAGGATTGAGGTATGTCAAGTCTCTTTCAAACACTGGCTGAGCAAGCTTGGGGCACAGCAGCAAGAACTGCAATGCTGAGCAAGGCCTGGGCTGGCTGGAGGAAGCAGAAAGGCCAAGCCCTGAGCCCAGGCCTGGCACAGCTGGGCCTGTCCCTCACGGGTGGCCCGGGGCTGTTTGTGGGGCAGTGGGATGGGAGGGGCAGCAAGGACAAATGTCATCAAACTGCAACCTCTGCCAGCCTCCTCAGGGAGGGGCCAGGGAGGAGCAAAGTGCAGCCCCTGCAAGGAAAGTTCCTTCAGTGGGGCCTCCAGAGGCTCTGCCAGAGCCCAGGGGACAAAGGCCTGGGTTCCTGTGGCCCTGCCAGCCGTGCCCAGCCCTTGGCCATGTGTCCTGCAGGCTGTGCCCCCTGTGCGTGCTGCTGCTGTGCCCTGGCCGGCTGCACACGCCCATCTGGCTGTGCCCCCAGCATTTCTCAGCCCAGCATTTCTGTGCCCTCCCTGGGCTCCCTGCACCCAGCGCTGCCGGCTCCTGGCACACAGGGCCAGGCCATGGCCCAGGCTCACGCTGGGACACCTCCTGCACTAAAATTCTACCCTGGGAGGGACTTTTCTTTCTCCTCACCTTCAGGCTGAACCTTCCAAGCTGCACTTGGGGGAGGTTTCCTTCTCTTGCCACTGCCAAGGAAAGCTCTGTCTCCTGCTGTTCACAAACAGAGAAGGGCTGCTGGGGGATGTGGTGCACGGAGGCTCTTTGGGATACAGTGACCATGAAATGACTGAGTTTTTAAATATGCTGCAAAAGAAGGAGGGGCATCAACAAAACTTCTACACTGGACATACGGAGAGCAGACTTCAGCCTATTCAGGATGCCAATTTGTTGAGTACTGAAACAGGTACTGATTTTTTTAAGGGAAACAACCCTTAAGAATAAGGGTGTCCAGGAAGGATGAACACACTTCAAGAATGAAATCTTGAAGGAGCAGGAACAACCTGCCCCTCTGTGACAAAATCTGACCAAATAAGGAAAATGACTGGCCTGGCTGGGTATGGAATTTTGCAGCAACTCAGGGAATAAATGAGGGTGCATCATCACCTTTGGAGAGAAGGTCAGGCAACTCAGGAAATTTTTAAGCATGTTGTTAGGTCATGCAAAAACAATTAGAGAAGTTAAAGCCCAATTTGGACTTCACGAGGCTGCTTCTGTGAAGGAAAATAAAAATGATTTTATCAATACATTGATGGCAAAAGGAGGGGTAACAACAGCCTCCATTCTTTACTGGGGGGGATATGGTTACCAAAGATGAGGTACTTAACCCCTTCTTTGCCTCAGTTTTCAGCAATAAGACAGGTTGTCCTCAGGACAAGTGTTCTCCTGAGCTGGTAGATGGGTCAGGGAGCAGAAGAGCCCCCCTGTAATTCTGGAGGAAGCAGCTGGTGACCTGCTGAGCCACTCAGGTGCTCACAGGGGTCTCTGGGACCAGATGGGATCCATCCTAGGGGGATGAGGGAGCTGCTGGATGAGCTCCCCAAGGTGCTCTCCATCATTTCTCATCAGTCCTGGCTCACTGGGGAGCTCCCAGAGGACTGGAGGTGCCAATGTGACCCCATCCCTGAGAAGGGCTGCAAGGAGGATCTGGGGAACTCCAGGCCTGTCAGCCTGACCTCGGTGCCCAGCAAGGTTATGGAACAGATCACCTTGAGTGCCACCACATGGCACCCATAGGATGGTTGAAGGATCCAAGCCAGCCAGCGTGGATTTCAGTATCTGCATTGATGATCTGGGTGAGGGGATTGAGTCCATCATCAGCAAATTTACAGGTGACACCAACCTGGCTGGGAGTGATGATGTGCTGGAAGGCAGGAGGGCTCTGCACAGGGCCCTGGACAGGCTGGATCCAGGGCCCAAATCCAACAATGTCAGGTTTAACAAGTCCAAGTGCTGGGTCCTGCACTTTGGCCACAACAACCCCTGCAGCACTACCGGCTGGGAACAGAGTGGCTGGACAGCAGCCAGGCAGAAAAGGGACCTGCAGGGACTGATGGACAGCAGGCTGGACATGAGGCAGCAGTGTGCCCAGGTGGCCAAGAAGGCCAATGGCTCCTGGCCTGGATAAGGAACAGTGTGACCAGCAGCAGCAGGGCAGTGATTCTTCCCCTGGTTGGGCAGCACCTCGAGTGCTGTGTCCACTTCTGGGCCCCCAATTTAGGAAGGACATGGAGGGGCTGGAGTGTGTCCAGAGAAGGGCAACAAGGCTGGTGAGGGGTCTGGAGCACAAGTCCTTTGAGGAGTGGCTGAGGGAGCTGGGGTTGTTTATTTTGGAAAAGAGGAGGCTCAGAGGAGACAAGGCAGTGTCAAGACACAGATTGGACTTGATGATGTCCAAGGTCTTTTCAAAACTTGCTGATACTGGAATTCTTTGAAACCACCCTTGCAGCAGTTGCAGGATGAGCCCTGGGAATACTCTTAACATGGTCCTGCAGCCCAGGTCCCTCAGCTTCTCCTCACAGCCCCCAAGCCCATCCTGTCAGTCCTGCAGAGCCTCTGCAGCTCCTCCTCCTTGCCCAGAAAGGGAGCCCCACAGCCAGGCACACCAGCCCAGATGGGCCCCCCTGGCCTGGGGTGCCTCTGGCAAGGGAGCAGCACGAGGCACTGCAGGAGCCTGCAGACAATTCCTGAAGCACTTGGAGGATGATCCTGCACCCCAAAGGACGTTCCCATGGTGCCAAGTCAGGAACTGAAATGGGGAGTGGGGCCAGAGAGGAAAGGGCAAACAGGGATGGGCTGTTTGCAGTGTAGGGAACAGGGGTGGGACACAGGCAGAAATGTGGACCATGGAAGAGTAAAGAAAGCCAAGGTGAAGAAAAGGAAATGGTCAGAGCAGTTTCAGGGTGGCTGCCAGGCAGCCATGGCTCTGAGAAACAACATCTGCAGTGGCACAGGAAACTCCCAGCTGATGGGAACAAACTTTCTGTGTGACTTCAGAGGCCACCACAAACCTGAGGGGTTTCCCTGCTGTCTCCCAGCCTTTCCTGGCCCCAGGGGCTGATGGCATTTGTGCTCCCTCAGCTTCATCTCCCCACACCAACACCATGGGGGTGCTGACGCCTGCTCTGGGAAGTGCGAACAGGGGCTCCTGAGGCAGTGCTGCCGTGTCTGTGCCTGCAAGGATGCGGCACCTGTGTGAGCTGGGGGAGAGGCCAGGGCTGCAGAGGGGGGATGTTGTTGGCAGGTGCATGAGGACGCTGTGGGACGCTGCCCTGGGGTGTCCAGCACAGTGGGGATGGATCAGCCCCTGCTCTGCTGCTCCTTCCCATTGTCTCCCCCAGGCACCTTGCAGAGCCCCAGCCATGCTGTTTGCCCCCAGCCTGCCCACGGCCAGCCTGGGGCTGCTCCCGGGGCTTTTCTGGGCTCAGCATTGGCCTGGGCAAAGTGTTCTGGAGAGAGCCTGGGCAAGGAGCCTGCAGCCCCCAGGCCCTGGCCTGAGGCGTCAGCGCTGCCCCAGCAGTGCCCATGGCCTGTCCCTGCTGCAGCCCCGGCACTGCCACCCCCAGCACTGTGCCCGGCCCCGAGAGCACTCAGGCCCTACAGCAACACCAGGGCCAGCAGGGCAGCGGGGCAGGGCCACGGCAGCAGCACTGGCAACACCAAGGGCTGCTGCTGCTGCTGCTGGGCACAGCTGCTGTGCCAGCACTGATCTGCCCCCAGCTCTGCACACAGACATTGCTGCTGCAGCTGCAGAGAAGGGAACCAAAAGGGGCATCTCTGCAGAAACCTTGGCTGGGAGATCCTTGAGTTCCTTTAAAGCCACCAAGAGCACAGCCCCTCATTGACACAGTCTGTGGCCACAGGGAAGGTGGAGAGAACAGAATAAGAAATGGCACAAACAAGGACATTTATTTTTAAACAAGATTTTAGGGAAAAAAAAAAAAAAAACAAAGAAATAGAACCTCAAAATTAACAAACAAGAAGTATCAAACATGACTTTTATTACAAGTGATTTGCAGAACCTGGCCAGCAGTTTAATGTTTCTGAAATCATCCAGTCATCATTCTCCACACTGCAGCCTTGAGCTCCTGGTTCCTCAGGCTGTAGATGAGGGGGTTCAGGGCTGGAGACACCACCGAGTACAGAACTGACAGGGCCACATCCAGGGATGGGGAGGAGATGGAGGGAGGCTTAAGGTTAGCATATGTGCCAGTGCTGATGAACAGAGAGACCACGGCCAGGTGAGGGAGGCAGGTGGAAAAGGCTTTGTGCCGTCCCTGCTCCGAGGGGATCCTCAGCACAGCCCTGAAGATCTGCATATATGAGAAAACCATGAACACAAAACAACCAAAGGCTAAACAGACACTAACAGCAATGATCCCAAGTTCCCTGAAGAAGTATCTGGAGCAGGAGAGCTTGAGGATCTGTGGGATTTCACAGAAGAACTGGCCCAGGGCATTGCCATGGCACAGGGGCAGGGAAAATGTATTGGCCGTGTGCATGAGAGCACTGAGAAAGGCACTGGCCCAGGCAGCTGCTGCCATGTGGGCACAAGCTCTGCTGCCCATGAGAGTCCGGTAGTGCAGGGGTTTGCAGATGGACACGTAGCGGTCGTAGCACATGACTGTGAGGAGATAATACTCTGTTGACATGAAGAAGAGAAAGAAAAAGAGCTGTGCAGCACATCCTGTGTAGGAGATGGTGCTGGTGTCCCAGAGGGAATTGTGCATGGCTTTGGGGACAGTGGTGCAGATGGAGCCCAGGTCGGTGAGGGCCAGGTTGAGCAGGAAGAAGAACATGGGGCTGTGCAGGAGGTGGCCGCAGGCTACGGCGCTGATGATGAGGCCGTTGCCCAGGAGGGCAGCCAGGGAGATGCCCAGGAAGAGGCAGAAGTGCAGGAGCTGCAGCTGCCGCGTGTCTGCCAATGGCAGCAGGAGGAAGTGGCTGATGGAGCTGCTGTTCGACATTAGAAGTGTCTTGGCATGAGGATCTGTAATAAAAGAAGTCATGGAAGAGTTCAATTTGTAGAGGACTTTTAATATCTCAGCCCTGCTTGGTGGCACTTTCCCCCCACTGCCTGCCCAGGGCTCTGCTGCCTGCAGCTGTCCCTGCCTGCAGCTGCTTCCCTGTGCCCAGGGCTGGGCCCTGCCAGGGCTGTCAGAGCCCAGCCCAGCCCTGGGGGCTCAGCTCTGCCCTGCAGAGCCCTCCCAGCTCAGGCACTGCCCAGGGCCAGCTCTGGCTCTGCAGGCTCCGATGGCAACGTCAGAGCCACCCTGAGGAGGCTGGAAAAGCGACCCTGGTGCTGCCTGCAAGGGACCCTGTGCTGATTTCTCTCACTGCCTGGTTTATTGAAGTCAGCAAGAAAATAATTTAATTTTTCTAAGTCTAAACTGAGGGATGAATATCTATGTGCAATTTCCCATCCAGGCAACACAGAACAGTAGATTAAAAAAGACGGATTTTTCTTTTTATGCAGCCCCTGCCTCACTGTGCTCCCTTTAGAATCTACTTGGTAAAGTTCTGCAGTTAAATGTTATGCTGGGAGCAGTCCTCAACAATGCAGCTTCCTCACCACACAAGGAAAACACTTCCACACCTTACCAGCTGTCTTCTTCCACCCAGATCTTGTCTCCCAGTGCTGGCAGCAGCTCCCAGGGCTGGCTGAGAGCTGTCCCTGGCAGGCAGCAGAGTCCCTGGGCCAGCACAGCGCCCTGGGCTGCAGGACCCTGCTCTGCACCACAGCCCTGGGCACCCCTGGCTACTCTGCACACGAGATCATCAGAGAATGTACTCACACAGTCTGTAGGCATTGGGATGTTGCAGCTTGAGGAGATCCCTGCAGGAGCTGCAGCTGCATTGTCCTGCAGCCAGAGGTTCCTGTGCCAAGGGCTGGCAGTGATTCTCCCCCAGTCCCTTCTCAGCCCCTTCTCAGCCCTGAGTGATTGAAGCTCTCTGTGCCTGTGTGCTGTGCCCGGGGTGGCTGCAGGCAGTGCCCCAGCCCTGCTGGGCTGTGCACAGGAGCTGCTCATCCAGAGAAATGTGTTTTTAAGCTCTTCCTGCTTGCCAGGATCTCCCTCTGGATGATGAGCTCAGCCCAGCTCATCAGCACAGACAGAGCACAAGGACTTTAATGACCCTCTCGGGGCTTTTTTGCTGTTTACATCAGACTCAGTCCCTCAGAGTGTGATCAAAAACTTCTCCACAACTCAAAGTGAGATTCAAAATCCAAAGTTTCTGGAAGTTTTAATGGGTCCCACTGAGGGACACGACACAGAAAGTGTCCCCAGGCCCCAGGCAGAGCAGAGAACTGCAGGCAGTGATGACAGGTGGGGACAAAGAGAAGCCAAGTCTTGGTGCCCTGGGCCACAGCAGCCTCTGTGCCACCAAGGACACTGAGGAGACCCCTTGTCCTGAGGCCCTGGGGCCTCCTGGCACAGCCCCAGCAAGGCTGGGCACTGTCAGCCCCTTGTGCTGCCCTCAGCATCCCCCTCCCATGCCAGTGGCCTCCAGGATGTGCTGGAAGGAGTCCCTGGGGAAGGAGCCTTGGTCAGCAATGGCCCTGGGGGGCTCCTTCATGCTGCCAGGGACTGCAGGTTTTTCCAAGGACTTTGGGTTTGGCTTTTGCCTTGGAGTCTCTGAGAGGTTTGTGCAATCCTGGCCTCCAATTCTCTGCTTTAATGAGTCCCTTGAGAGGCTTTGTCAGTAACAACACTCAGTGGAGCTCATTAATGCTTTAAGGTACTTCAGTTATTTTAAGGTGTTAAACTTGGTGTTTCCCTTTTCAAACTGACTCTAGGAAAAGTTTGTGCAATCATGGCCTCCTATTATCTACTTTAACGAGTCCCTTGGGATTCTTAGACAGTAAAAACACTCAGTGGGGCAAACTCATACTTCTGAGTACTTAAAGTTTGGTGAAGAACTTTTCCTTGAAACTGAGTCTGAGAGATTTGCGCAATCCTGGCCTCCAATTATTTGCTTTAATTGGTCCCTTGAGAGGCTTTGTCAGTAACAACACTCAGTGGGGCTCATTAATGCTTCAAGGTACCTCAGGTGTTTTAGGGTACTTGGTGTTTCCCTTTTCAAACTGACTCTAGGAAAAGTTTGTGGAATCATGGCCCCAATTATCTCCTTTAACGAATCCCTTGGGATTCTTAGCCAGTAACTACACTCAGTGTGGTTTATTAATACTTCAATGTACTCAGGGTTTGTTTAAGTACTCCTTTTTTTCACTGAGTCTCTGAAAAGTTTCTGTGCAATCCTGGACTCCAATTATCTGCTTTAATGAGTCCCTTGAGAGCTTTGCACTGACACAAAGTTGGTCTCAGTAATGCTTTGAGATACTCAAGATTTTTAAGATACTTTGGATTTTCCTTTGGATTTTCCATCCCACACTGAGTCTCTGAGAAGTTTTTTGTGCAATCCTGGCCTCCAGTTCTCTCCTCTACAGACCTCATGAGGAGCCTGTGTTCGGGATTGACCATAGTGGGACCCAATAATGCCTCAAGAGACTTTGGGTTTTTCTTCTGACTTTGACTCCTGGAATGGTTTGTGCAATTTCCTCTCAGGCCCTGAGGTTCCAGGGCTCAGCACCAGATGCACCACGGGGCTCATTACGATCAAGAAAGTCCTGACAAACCATGGCTGTGCCTTGATTTCCCTCTGGCCTGGTGCAGTTCACTAAGAATCTTTTTTCCTAGAGGCATGGAGAAATATTTCAAAGACATTTTAAGATGTATTTCTTTTTTAAAGTGTGTATTTTTTTACTTTTCTTATTACACAAGAGGTGATTGCAGGATTTAGGGACTGATATTGACACAGGGTATCTCATAAGGAAGTCTGGCCTAATGAGAGAAGCTGTGCCTTGGGGTCTGACCCAGTGTGGACAACCTTGCTTCAAATTCCCCAACCCCATCCTGTCTCTCTTCACTCACCTGGGAACTGCTTTGCTCAGAGAATTGGATACACTCAGCAAAAAATGGGGTTTCTTCTTTTATTTGAGGAATCTAAACTGAGTTTCCCCAGTGAAAACAGACACCATCATCAAGAGTATGCATAGCCCAGGATGCTACCAAGGAGGTTTCCCTTCCCCAAGGCAGAACCATGCAAGGAATGTTTTAGACACACAGGAAGTTCTGCAAAAAACACAAATCCAGAATTGGCTGAAAGCAGAATTAGACCAACTCCTGAAGGACAGACAAGCTTTGAACTCCTTGCAGCTCAAAGCTCCAGCTGGGTTGTTGGGAGGTGTGTGAGTGAGGCAAGAGTGAGGGCAAGGGAACTGCAGAGAGCCCTGGAAGTGCTTCTGTGCAGCCAGGCTGTGGGGAAGGGCACTGCAGGCCTGGCCTGGGCCAGGAGTGAGGCTGGATCATCATCCCAAGCTGCCCTGGGCCATTGCAAGGGGCTGTGGCCATGGACACTGCACTGAGCCCACTGTGGCAGCCTCTTGCTCAGGGCTGGTGTCAGTGCCCAGAGGCAGAGGGGATCCCTTGCTGGGGGCTTGTGCCATGGCCACCTGCCCTGTGCCGTGATGGCTGCTCAGGCCCCGCGGAACCAGCAGCAAACGCCACTGCCAGGGCCAAAGGCCAGCTCAGGCAGACAGAAAGGGGCAGGGCTGGGCACTGTTTCCATGGCAGCCCTCACTGGGACACCACCCCTGGGTCACCTGCCATGGCAATTGCCATGGAAACCCGGCTCATGGAAAATGGAAGGGCGGACAAAGGTTTTAGTAGGACCTGTCCCATAAGGACAAAGGGTGGTGGTTGTTTTAAACTACAGAAAGGGAAGTTCAGATAAAGAGAGATAAGGAGGAAATTTTTGATGGTGAGGTTGGTGATCCAGCAGGACAGGTTCCCAGGGAGGTGGTCAATGCCCCCCCATGCCTGGAAACATTCCAGTCCAGCTGGGACAGGGCTCTGAACAACCTGATCTGCTCAAAGATGTCCCTGCTCTTTGCAGGGGTTTGGATGAGATGAGCACTGCAGAGCTCTTCCCATGCAAACCATTCCAGGACTGCACAGGGAGAAGGGGCTGCTCCCTGGACTCCATGCACTGCCTTGACTCCTCCTTGTCTCTGCTGGAGCCCACATGCAGCAGGCAAAGGCAGCCCCTTCTGTGGCCTTTGCTGGCCCTGCCTTCCCCAGGGGCTGACAGAGCCAGGCGGGCCCAGGTGACCTTGAGGCTTTGCAGGGCTCAGGCGCAGCGGCTGTGCCAGGCTCAGGGCTGAGGTCACACTCTGGGGGCTGGGGCAGAGCCCAGGCAGAAAGGAGCCCTGAAGCAGCAGCAGCAGCTCTGCAGTGCTGGCCACCAGGCCGGGCTGCCAAGGGAGGCTTGTGGCCATGGCCTGGGAGCAGCTGCTGCTGCCAAGGTGCCTTTGGTGCCTCAGGCTCTCCCTGCCACAGCTCCCAGCACTCTGCACTTGTGCCCGAGGCCTTCAGTGTCTTGGGGCTGGCCTGGGGCTTTTCCTGCAGTGGGATCTGCCCTGGTCCTGGCACAGGAAAGGCAATTCCTGCTGGAGCAGGAGACTCATCCTGCAATGGGCTCAAATACTCCAACAAGGCCCTGCTTACTTGAAAATTGCTTCCTAGAGCACTATATTCAAATAATTGTATATCTCCTATACTGTGAAGTAAATAACTTTTTTAATTTACTCTGTAGTGTAATTAAGTCTTTCTGTCTAATCATTATCAGAAACAATCAATTCTATATTTATAAGAACATATCTGGTTTTTCATTGTTAATCCTGTGGGACAATTTGCATTACAGTTAATTCCATTTGTGCAATCTTTTACACATAAACATGGGGCTAGGATTGGATCCATCTACACCCACTCTCCTGTTTTAGATGGAATTTGTAAAGTCTAGGTTTCTGGGAGGAATTTGAGGATCATGGTGGTTTTTGGGTGTCATTTCTCCACCTCATGACTCAGCAGGAGTTTCTCCAATGAAGAAATCAAGCTTTTGCCTGAAGCTCCCACTATGCCCATGACAGGAACCCCTGTGGGTGTCTGGGACATCCCGACTCTTTGGCAGCCTAGGGACTCCTGGGATGTCACCGTGGAGCCCCCGTGAGTGCCTGTGACAGATGGGTGCCTTTGCAGCCCAAGGTGCCCTGGGATGTCCCCATGGAATGGCTGTGACTGCCTCTGAGCACAGGGCTCTTTAGCATCCCCAGAAAGCCCTGGCAGGTCTCCAGGATCCTTGAGTCCAACTCCTGGCCCTGCCCAGGACACCCCAACAATGCCAGCCTGGGCCTGGCAGCGCTGTCCAAACGCTGCTGGAGCTCCCAGAGCCCTGGAGCTGGGAGCCTTCCCTGGGAGCCTGGTCAGTGCCCCAGCAGCCTCGGGGGGAAAAACCTTTTCCTGAGATCCAACCCAAACCTGCCCCGACTCAGCTCCAGCCCTTCCCTCCAGTCCTGTCCCTGGGCACCAGAGGGAAGAGGTTCCCACAGCCCCAGCCAGGGACGCGCTCCCAAGGCTGTTCCAGGGCAGCCAGGGCTGGCACCAGCTGGGATGCTCGGTTTCCTTGGGCTGGACTTTCAGAATGGGATTCCCCAATTTTGTCCTCCCACTAAAACAGTGACACTGCTCACTGCCCTCCAGCCTCCCACTGAAAGTACAAAAGGCAAAGATTCCAGGCTGGGATAAGAACAATTTAATGGGAACAGAAACAAGATAAGGAGCAAAAAGGAACAGAAACAATATTGATAACAAGCGAGATATAACTAACAATATAAGGGTAAAACTACAAAAACATCAACTGGCTTGTCCCATCCTGCCTGGAAAGGACACCCTTCACCTTGGGGGAGAGATAGAGTCCCTTTCCTAGCCCTGGTAATGACCTGAGACGGGATCAAATACAATGATGGGGCCATGGCAAGACGCTCACGTCCTAAAATCCCATCTCGCATCACTGCCAGGGGCAGAGAAAGGGACAGATGTCCTCCCAGAATGAATCACAGGGAACTGTGGATCAGTAGGGCTCTTCCCAGTGTGCATCTACTGATGGGGGATGAGGTTGGAGATGCACATGAAGCTCTTCCCAGAGTCGGGGCACTCGCAGGGCTTCCCTTACTGGTGACTCCGTTGGTGTCGGGTCAAGGCAGAGCTCTGGGTGAAGCTCTTCCCACACTGGGGACACTCGTAGGGCCTCTCCCCAGTGTGGATGCGCCGGTGGGTGATGAGGTGGGAGTTGTGCTTGAAGCCCTTCCCGCAGTCAGGGCAGCGGAAGGGCCTCTCCTCTCTGTGAATGCGCTGGTGAACGAGGAGATCTGAGCTGGTGTGAAACCCCTTCCCACACTGGGGACATCCATAGGGCCTCTCCCCAGTGTGTATCATTTGGTGGATAATCATTTTGGACGTCCTGTTGAAGCCCTTCCCACATTCCCCACATTTGTACGGCCTTTCCTCAGCGTGGATGCTCTTGTGCTGGATCAAGTTGGATCTGTTGCTGAAGCCTTTCCCACATTCCCCACACTCATATGGCCTCTCCCCTGTGTGGGTCCTGAGGTGGACATTCAGGTTGGAGCTTTGGCTGAAGCTCATCCCACATTCCCCACACTCATAGGGCCTCTCCCCAGTGTGGGTCCTGAGGTGGACAATCAGCTTGGAGCTGTCTGTGCAGCCCTGCCCACATTCCCCACACACGTAGGGCCGTTCCCCAGTGTGGATCCTCTTGTGGCGGATCAGGTTGGAGTTGTTGCTGAAGCTCTTCCCACACTCCAAGCACTCATAGGACTGCTCCCTGTCATGAAGCTGCTCATGGACCACCAGGTCTGAGCTCTGGCTCCATCTCTGGCCACGTTCCTGGCACAGGGTGGGTCTTTCCTCCTCTGAGCACACTGGGATGGATTTGGATCCCCTCCTTCTGTGGGATCTCTGGGGCTTTTCCTCCCCATTGGATTCCTGTGCCAGGGAGCCACTCAAAACAGCCTCTTCCATGACGTTCTGCTCTGGGGAGTTTTCCTCCCTGGTCTCCATCCTCAGCTCCTTGTCTGGGGGAGGAAGAACAAAGAGACGATGGAATTACCTCTGTGCAAGAGGGGAGGGGAAGGAGATCCCCCCCTCAGTGAATCCCTGGCAGGACGGCGTCAGCAGTGGGGTTGTCCTGCAGCTCAGAGTCATGCTGGGCTGGGAGATGGAGCAGGACAGATGGGGAAAAGGGGCAGTGACTTCCTCCTCACCTGCCTGGCTGTCCTGGGGCATCTTCCTCTTCCTCACAGCTTCCACCTCCATCTGGCCAAGGTTTGGGAATGGGAAATCCTGGTTTGGGGAAAAACAACAGATCAGCACATTGAGTTTGAAGGTTTGCCTGACCAAGTCCATCTCTAAAAGTCACCTGGAATCTGGGGTCCATAAAAACCTCCCAAACACCAATATTCTGCCCTGAAAATGCCTCCAAGGAATTCCCCATCCCTGGCCTCTCCCTTTGGTTTTCAGGGGTTCCCCCCTTTCCCAGCTGCTGGGGGTCATGTTTGTATTGAGGGTCCCCATCTACTCAGTCCCAGCCCTCCTCAGGCTGCTGGGAGTCCCAGCAATCAGAAAAATTCCCCCCTTATCCATCTCACTGTTACGGGATGCAAGGGGATTTTGGGGTCTCTGGGGTCTCTTCTCCCCTCATCTCGGCTGTGGAGTGCAGGGGGTAAAGGGAGTCCCCCTGCTCCTCCAGGCTGCCTCTACTGTCAGCCACCACCAGGACCCTCAATGTACCCCCAAGGGGCATTTTCCACAGATCTTTGAAGTTCTTCATTCTTCAATTATCCCTCCTAAGAAACCAAGCCCAGGGACCCCCCAAGATATCTGGGCCGAGCTTGGTTTGGAAAGACAGGTGTCTGCTAAGGAAAGCAAGAGCCTCCCTTGAAATGGAAAATATAAACCCCCTCCCTCTGAATTATAATTTTGAAATGAATGGGCTCTCAAGCAAATATATGGGAATAGGAATAACAGTGCTTTAGTAGGAAAAGCAAAATAAAAATGCAGTAGTAAAAAAAATAAGCTGACACAGTCAGAATACCTGATACCCAGTTAGGCAGGGTGTTGGTAGCAGTCCAATCAAATCGTGGCTGCAGTCCTCCTGGAGTCACAGATGAGGTTTTGTTGAAGCAATGATCCTGTAGAAGGGTGTAGATTCTCCTGAAGGTCCAGTGCTGGTGTAGATGGGTCTGGTGTTCCTCTGGGAATCCAGTGGAAACAGGCTGCTTCTGGTGTGTTAAATCTCAGGTTATATCCAGGCAGGAATGCTTGGCTCCTCCCCCTGGGTGGAGCATGTCACAATGGGATGATGGAATTTGATCAGTCATGCAGTGAGACTCAATGGCCCATTAAGATAAGATATCTCCCTGGAGGGAGTGTGGGTGGTGGAAGAGATAAAGAACACTGCCCCACCTGGTTTGAACAGCTGGCCCATTAACAGAAGATATCCCCCCAGAATTATGAGAAATGGGTAATGGAACAGTTCCTACTTGGGATCTCCTGTTGGTTTTGTTTTCAAACTGGCACACTGGGGAGAGTGGGACCATGCTGGGAACTGCTGTGAGCAGGTTGGAATTCCATGGGCAGATCTCATCCCCATCCCACTGCCATGGAAACTCCAATCCTCTTCCCCCCCAAACCCCTCCTGGGGGTTGCCCTGTTCTTTGCTGTCCTCACCCCCACAAGACTCCTGAGGGCCCTTCAATGACCCACCCAGTCCCCCCAAATTCCTTTTGGGTCCCCCTCATCCCCCCACAGGGATTGTTGGGAGTCCCCTGTGTCCCTTTCCCATGACTTTGGGGTCCCCCCTGACCTTTCCATCTGTGGCAGGCAGGGGGGCACCAGCACTCGGCCCCTCCCCTGTTTCTGTCCCCTTGTGATGGTGGGGGTGGGGCCGAGTGTTGGTGCCCCCCTGCCTGCAGCAGATGCAGCAGTGAGGGGAGTTCAGGGGGTCCCTGAGCATTTGTGGTCCCCTGGGATTTGGGGTGACCCCTCAGGCCTCCAGGATCTCCCTGAACACGCTGACACTGCCCGTGCACAGTGAGAAGGGTCAGACCTGGCACGGGGTCCCCAGCTCTGTCACCAGCATGGTATCCCCAAAACCTCCCAGGAATCCTCAGATCTTTCTGGGACACCCCAACCTCCCCAGGATTACAAAAACATCCTGGGTCCCTCAAAAAACTCCCCAAGAATGCAAAAAGCCATACAGACTCCCTCCCCAAACCCTCTCAGGACATAAAAATTCCCACAGGACCTCCCAACACCCCTGTCAGATCCCCTTGAGAAGGTTCATACCTGGCATGGGGTCCTCATCTCTGTCACGAGCAGGTACCCAAAAAAAGCCCTGGGATCCCCCTGGGATCACCTAATCCCCACCTTTAGAATCCATGAAAAACCCTTGGGAACCTCCAAAATTGCACCATGACCCCAAAAACCCCCGGGATCTGCAAAACCCTCTCCAGGAACCCCTCATGCATGTTTACACCCAGCACGGGGTCCACATCACCATCATCAGCATCACAAGGTACCCCTGAACGCTTCTGGGACCTACAAACCCCTCTAGGCACCCCTAAACCCTCCCAGGACCCCCAAAACCAACCTTGGACCCCCAAATACCCAAGGGCTCTGTGACAGGGAATAAACGGGAGTGGTGTTGCTCTTTTAAGGGCAGTTATAGCAGGACCCAACAAGAGCGGGGGCTCTTAAAGCAGCTGTCTTGGTTTTGAAAGACAGTTGTCTGCCAGGGAGAGCTGGAGCTTCCCTTGGAATGGAGAATGTCACCCCCTCCCCTCCAAATTTTTATAATTTTGCAATTAGGGGCTTTCAGGCAAAGATATGGGAATAGGAATAACAGTTCTTAAACAGGAATAAAAAAAAAAACCAACAACACCACAAAACCAAAAAACCCCACCCAAAATACAAATGCAGTAGTACAAAGACAAGCAAGCAACCAAAACAGAAGTCCTGGAAAAAAATCCTGACACAGTAAGAGATTTGTATTCAATTTCATGTGTTGTAAAAGCAGATATTTCCTTATCTCTTGTAACTCCAGGGGGAGGGGGGCAGATGCCTTCTGATAATGGCCAGCTGTTAAAGCCAGGTGTGGCAGTGTTTCTTATCTCCTTCACCTCCTGTCCATCCTCCAGGGAGATATCTTCTGCTAATGGGCCATTAAGGCTCATCAAGGACATGACACATTACATCATCCCATTGGGAGATGCTCCACCCCGTGTGGGGGGGCCAACCATTCCTACCTGGATAAAAACTGAGACTCAGGAACAGCAGGCATCTGTTTTTTTCCACCAGAGGAAGACCAGACCCATCTCTCCACCACTGGACTTTTCCTACTCCATTATTTGTACCCCACAGAACCTCACCTAGGATTTATTTGGACTGCTTCCAACACCCTGACCAACAGGGTGTCAGGTCATATCCCTGACTCTGTCAGGGTGTTTTTTTCCAGGACTTCTGTTTTGCTTACTTGCTTGTCCTTGTACTACTGCATTTGTATTTTGGTGTTGTTGTTGTTGTTTTTTCCTATTAAAGAATTGTTATTCCTATTCCCATATCTTTGCCTGAAAGCCCCTAATTGCAAAATTATAATAATTTGGAGGGGAGGTGGGTGACATTCTCCATTCCAAGGGAAGCTCCAGCTCTCCCTGGCAGACAACTGTCTTTCAAAACCAAGACAGCTGCTTTAAGAGCCCCCGCTCTTGTTGGGTCCTGCTATAACTGCCCTTAAAATGCCAAAACCACTCCCGTTGATTCCAGTACGGAGCCCTGGGGGTGTTTGGGGGTCCTGGGAGGGTTTGGGGGTCCCAGGAGGGTTTGGGGGTGCCAGAGGGGTTTGTAGGTCCCAGGAGGGTTCAGGAGTACCTGGTGATGCTGTTGATGGTGATGTGAACCCCCTGTTGGGTGTAAACATGCATGAGGGGTTCCTGGAAAGAGTTTTGCAGATCCCGGGGGTTTTTGGGGTTGTGGTGCATTTTTGGAGGTTTCCAAGGGTTTTACAGGTAGGGATTAGGTGATCCCAGGGGGATCCCAGGTTGTTTTTGGGTACCTGCTGGTGACAGAGATGAGGACCCGTGCCAGGTATGAACCTTCTCAAGGGGGTCTGACTGGGGTGTTGGGAGGTCCTGTGGGAATTTTGATGTCCTGAGAGGGTTTGGGGGGGGGGGAGTCTGTATGGCTTTTTGCATTCTTGAGGAGTTTTTTGAGGGTCCCAGGATGTTTTTGGGATCCTGGGGAGGTTGGAGTCCCGGGGGGTTTGGGTTCCCAGGAGGTTTTGGGGGTACTGGGCCATGCCGGTGACAGAGCTGGGGACCCCGTGCCAGGTCTGACCCTTCTCACTGTGCACGGGCAGTGTCAGCGTGTTCAGGGAGATCCTGAGGCCAGGGGGTACCCCAAATCCCAGGGAACCCCAAATGCTCAGGGACCCCTGAACTCCCCTCACTGCTGCATCTGCTGCAGGCAGGGGGCACCAGCACTCGCCCACCCCCACCATCACAGGGGGCAGAATTGGGGGAGGGGCACGGACAGGTCAGGGGACCCCAAAGTCCTGGGGAGGGACATGGGGACTCCCGAATCCCCTGTGGGGTGAGGGGGACCCAGGAGGGTTTAGGGGGCTGGGTGGGTCATGGGGGACCCTCAGGATCTTGTGGGGGTGGGGAGGGCAAAGCACAGGGCAACCCCCAGGATGGGTTTGGGGGGAACTGGATTGGAGCTTCCATGGCAGTGGGATGGGGGTGAGATCTGCCCATGGAATTCCATGGGAATGGGATGGCAGTGAGATCCACTACAGAATTCCCATGGAATGGGGATTGAATGGGTATGAGGCAGCATGGGATTCCATGTCCATATGGATGGTCCTCCATGGGAATTCCCATGTTCCCAAATTTTACCTTCCCAAATCCCACATTTCAAATCCCACATTCCCATGGGAATTCTACCCTCCCCACCTTTACTCTCCAGCACTTCCCACCCATATCTGACATATTTCCTGAGACATTCAGGCAGGTGTGCCCAGGGGATTTTGCATTCCTCAGCCTCGATCTCATCCTGTTCCCAGCGCCTCTTGGTGACCTGGGCAGCGCGGTCGGCATCCAGGAATTCCCCAGATCCCACTGGAAGGAGAGGAATTCCCACCGTCAGAGCCGAGCTGATCAGATCCGCGGAAGCTCCCGTGGGACAGGAGGTCACAGCCAGAAACCTCCTGCAGGTGTGGAGCCTGGGAGGATTGGATCCCAGAGACCCACGGAATTGTGTCCCAGCCCCACAGAGCCGCATTCCAGCCCCACGAGCCCCAGACTCTGATGGAGACCCACAGAGCCTCATCCCAGCCCCTTGGATCCGCATGGATGCACATCCCAGCGCCCCAGATCCCGGCCCAGCCCCACGGATCCCCACTGCAGTCCCACAGGTGCCATGGTAGCCCCCACAGATCCCCCAGCCCCGGCTCCCCGCCCTGAGCCCCGCTCTGGCTGTGCCGCTCCTGCAGCATCTGCAGCTCCCTGCTGGCCCCGGTGCCGGTGGCGCTCCTTGTGCCGGCTCCGGCCATCCCATATCCCGGCTCGGCTCCGGCCACATCCCGGCGGCTGCGGCTCCGCCCGCCCGCTGGCTGTGGCGGCGCTGGAAGGGGATCCCATCCAGGGACCCCATGGACAGGAACTGGGGGAACCCGGGCCGGGCTCCGACAGCGCCACGGGCAGGGACCGCAGGGAGAGGAGAACTGGGGGGACACGGAGATTTGGGTCTGGGGTGTCACGGGTGAAGGAAAGGGGAACAGGAGGCTGGGAGAGCAGGGAAGGGGGTTTGGGGGTTCCAGGATAAAGAAAGGGATGATAGGGGTGGGTAGATGTGGGATAGTTGGGGTTAAAAGGCTCCATTTAGTCAGGAAAGGGAGCTC
>JAJEOU010000642.1:62755-107398 GCA_021534815.1 Acrocephalus arundinaceus
CAAGCTGTAAGAACAGCAAGTTCTTGGTCTTAACATTGTGTACAAGAAAGCACCACAATCTGAATGATTCACCTCTTAGGTAAAACCAGAATGGTCATGGTGTAAAACTAGCAGCTGATGGAAATAACCAATGTCCCTGGGCTGGGCAGAAGCCTGGGAGTCCAACGCTTGGAAAAAGAGAGCTGGCAAAGGCAGCCCAAGCTGTAGGCAGGCATTGGCTCAAGGCAAGAGGGAGCTTGTGTTGTGTTTTATCTCCTTTTTGCCAGTCAGGATTAAATGCTCGAGACAATGTTTTGTGTTCAGACTCAGATGTTTATTGATTATTATCTATATTACACTCCCACAAATAGTGAGTTCTACAACATTTCTAGCTAACAAATCAAAATGGACCCCATCTCTTTCTCTACAAGGTATTTTAAGGATGAATTGTCCAATTAAGAAAGGACACCTAATTATTTTTACTTTGAACCAATAACCAATCACCTTTGGCCCGCCATGAGGATTTTTCTACCCAAGTACAAAATACCACCCAAACCCATGAAGAAGGTGAAAAAGAAGGACCAAGCCTATGCCCTAAAACCTCCATCTTTCTATATATATATGTTACTATATTCTAAACCCTTAAACTCTAAGTTTTCCTCGATGTGACATTGTACACTTCTATTCAAACTATACACCCATAATCCCAGTTTTGGAAGCCTTCTCCAAGGCCTCAGGTCAAATGTTTTCTTGGGTGCCAGTGCCTGTCAGCAGAGCAAGTCTGAAATTCTCAGTGCCCAGGGTTCCAACAACAACTGTCAAGTGTGAGCAGGCCAGCTGAGGAACAAGAGAGGCTGCTGCTTGCTGTAAAAGTCGTTTATGAAGTGGCTGGATCAGTCTCACAAAGCTCCGAGTGTTACAGGCCGTGCCATCGTGCAAAATGCCTTCCTGCATAGAGTCCCCATGTGCCAAGCAGAAGCAGCAGCAGCACCCCTGATACAATGCACTCTATTCATAAATCATCCAGTCAGCCACAAACACGATGCTATTCCTGTCTTTTTGACCTATCCTGGTCTAACACAGTTGGGCGACAATGGTCATCATTTCTTACACAAGGCCTACACCCTATCTATTCTGTCTAGCAATGTTAGCAATGCTCTGTTATATTTATGTTATGTCTAGGACTGAGTTAACTTTGTACAAGGTAATGCTGCTGAAATTTAAACTGGATTTTAGGGCTTTTCTATCAACCATACAGTCTCTTATTTGCTTAAGGCACTTAAGGCGTATTTTTACTCACCTGAAACTAAAACTTACATCCCCACTTCATGTCTGTGTGACTTGATGTATCACAGTTTCTCCGAGAGTTTCAAACCAAGCCCTGCATTCTTTTCTGCCTCTAAGCCTGTGTGCACGGGGTCCTGGGAGATTTCTGTCTGGTTTCCAACAGGGCTGGGAAACGACTCCATGGGTCTGTTCTCTCCTCATTCCCAGGTCTCCACATGGTGCAGGTGGTTTCCAGCTGTGACCTCCTGTCCAACAGAGAATCCACGGATCCCACCAGTACAGCTGTGACAGGTGGGATTTTTTCTCCTTCCAGCTGGGATCTGGGAGCTTTGCAGTGTCCGACGGTGCCACCTGGATCACCCAGAGGTGCTGGGAATCCAAAGGGATCATGGTAGAGCAGACGAAGCATTACCTGGGACACACCTGTGTGGAAGGGCACCAAAATACACCAGATATGGCTGGGAGGCTCTGGAGCACAAAGGTGGGTGTGGGAGGGGAAGGGGAATTCCCATGGGAATGTGGGGTTCAGAAATGAGGGGACTTGGGAATGCAGGAATTCCCATGGCAATTCTATGGCTGGATCTCACTCTCATCTCAGACAGGTGAGAATTCAGTGGATTGATCTCTCCCTCAGCCCATTGCCATGGGAATTCCATAGGGAAATGATCTGCATTGATGACCAATCCAATGACAGCAGAGAGATCAGAAGCAATCCCTGCTGGGATTCCATGGGACATAAATCCCAATCCTGTCCCCAGGCCGGCTCTGTTGTGCCCGTGGCAGCTCCAGGTGAGTGCCTGTCCTGCCCTGAGCCCAGCACGAGCCTTTCCTTGGGTGTTCTCTGCCCTGCCCGGGGCAGGAGGGCACTGCTGGAGTGGCTTTGGTGGCCCGGGGGCTGGGCCAGTTCCCCCAGGGGGCCCAGGTCACTCCCAGTATGGCCCTGGGCTCCAGTCACCCCAGTAGATCCCAGTCACTTTCAGTTACACTCAGTATGATCCCTGTATCATCCCAGTCACTCCCACTATGATCCCAGCCTGGTACCAGGTGTTCCCATTCACCCTACTACAGTTCCAGCACTCCCAGTATGGTTCCAGTTATCCCCAGTGTTCTCAGTCACTCCTCTTACGGCTCCAGTCCTTCCAGTATGATCCAGTATGAACCCAGTCACTCTCAGTACGGTGCCATTTGCCCCCAGCATGGTCCGAGTTGCTCCCAGTCACCCTGCATGGTTCCAGTCACTCCCAGTATGATCCCAGTCACTCCCAGATACTCCCAGTATTATTCCTGTAACTTTCTTTGTGGTTCCTCTGTGATCCCAGTCACTGCCAGTCTCTCCTAGTAAGTCCCGTTGCACCCAGTATGTTTTACTCACTCCCAGTCGCTCCCAGTCACCTCCAGCATGATTCCAGTCCATCCCTGTATATCCCAGTGCCCCAAGCCTGCTCCTAGTCACTTGCAGTATGATCCAAGTATGACCCAGTCACCCTCGGTGTGGTGCCAGTATCTCCCAGTATGATCCCAGTTGTCCCCAGCCTCCCAGTTTAATCCCAGTTGTACAGATCCAGTCACTCCCAGTATGATCCTACTCTGCTGCCATCATAATCCTAGTTGCCCCCAGTATAGTCTCAGTTGCTCCCAGTCCCTCCCAGTCTGATCCCAGTTGCTCTCAGTTGTCCCAGCATAGACCAGTCATTCCAAGTATGATCCCAGTAGGAGTCCATGATAATCCCAGTCTCCTCCAGCACCAGTCCCAGTCAATCCCAGTTGTTCTCATTGTAGACCCAGTTGCTCCCAGTCACTCTCAGTGTGTTCCCAGTCACCCCCAGTATGGTCACAAACACTCCAGTATATCCCAGTTACCCTTGGCATACTCAGTTATACTCAGTCACATCCACTTATCCCAGTATAGCTCCAGTTTCCACCAGTATGATCCCAGTCACTCTCAGTAAATCCCAGCTGGTCCACTCTGATCCCTGTTTCCAGTTCCGGTCCTGCTGGTCCCAGTGTTCTTGGTCCTGCTCCCAGTGGTGCCAGTCTTGGGCCCAGTGTATCCTGGTTATCCTGGGGTATCCCTGTGTATGGCGGTGTCCCAGTCCATCCCAGTCCCTTCCCAGTCCCTTCCCAGTCCCTTCCCTGATCCTGCCCTTCCCGCCCTCAGAGCTGAGGGGAGCTTTCCTTGTCACTGAGGACACCTGGAACCCCTATTCCAGCCATCCCGGTTGTCCACCATTTGAGCTCCCTTTCCTGGGTACAGGAATGCCGTTAACCCCACCCATCTGAAATCTACCCACCCACCCTCCCCTTTTCTCAATCCTGGAACCCCAAACCCCCTTCCTGCTCTCCCAGCTCTCCCTGTTGCCCCTTTCCTTCACCCCTGACCCCCCAGACCCCAAATCTCCGTGTCCCCCCAGTTCTCCTCTCCCTGCGGTCCTGCCTGTGGCGCTGTCGGAGCCCGGCCCGGGGTTCCCCCAGTTCCTGTCCATGGGGTCCCTGGATGGATCCCCTTCCAGCGCCGCCACAGCCAGCGGGGCCGGGCGGAGCCGCAGCCGCCGGGATGGCGGCCGGAGCCGAGCCGGGATATTGGGATGGCCGGAGCCGGCACAAGGAGCGGCACCGGCACGGGGCCAGCAGGGAGCTGCAGATGCTGCAGGAGCGGCACAGCCAGAGCGGGGCTCAGGGTGGGGAGCTGGGGCTGGGGGATCTGTGGGGCTGCCATGGCACCTGTGGGACTGCAGTGGGGATCCGTGGGGCTGGGCCAGGATCTGGGGTGCTGGGATGTGCATCCATGCGGATCCAAGGGGCTGGGATGAGGCTCTGTGGGTCTCCATCAGACTCTGGGGCTCCGTGGGTCTGGAATGGGGCTCCGTGGGGCTGGGACACAATTCCATGGGTCTCCGTGGGTCCAATCCTTCCCCAGGTCTCCACACCTGCAGGAGGTTTCCGGCTGTGACCTCCTGTCCCACGGGAGTGTCCGCGCATCTGATCAGCTCGGCTCTGACAGGTGGGAATTCCTCTCCTTCCAGCTGGGATCTCGGGGATTCGTGGTTGCCGACGGCGCTGCCCAGGTCACCAAGAGGTGCTGGGAACAGGATGAGATCGAGGCTGAGGAATGAACAAATCCCCTGGGGCACACCTGCCTGGAATGTCTCTGGAAATATGTCAGATATGGGTGGGAAGTGCTGGCGAGTAAAGGTGGGGAGGGTAGAATTTCCATGGGAATGTGGGATTTGGAAATGTGGGATTTGGGAGGACAAAATTTGGGAACATGGGAATTCCCATGCGGCCTCCATAGATGGATGCCACTGCTGTCCCATTCCCATGGGAATTCTCTAGATGGATTTCACTGCCATGCCGTTCCCATGGAATTCACTGGGCAGATCTCATCCCCATCCCACTGCCATGGAAACTCCAATCCTCTTCCCCCCCAAACCCCTCCTGGGGGTTGCCCTGTTCTTTGCTGTCCTCAGCCCCCACAAGACTCCTGAGGGCCCTTCAATGACCATCCCAGCCCCCCCAAATTCCTTTTGGGTCCCCCCTCCTCCCCCCCACAGGGATTGTTGGGAGTCCCCTGTGTCCCTTTCCTATGACTTTGGGGTCCCCCCTGACCTTTCATCTGCTGCAGGCAGGGGGGCTCCAGCACTCGGCCCCTCCCCTGTTTCTGTCCCCCTGTGATGGTGGGGGGTGGGGCTGAGTGCTGGTGCCCCCCTGCCTGCATCAGATGGAGCAGTGAGGGGAATTCAGTGGTTCCCTGAGCATTTGGGATCCCCTGGGATTTGGGGTGACCCCTCAGGCCCCCAGGATCTCCCTGAACACACTGACACTGCCTGTGCAAAGTGAGAAGGGTCAGACCTGGCACGGGGTCCCCAGCTCTGTCACCGGCATTGCCCAGATATCCCCAAAACCTCTTGGGAAAGCCCAACCCCTCCCGGGATGCCTCAGCCTCCCCAGGATCCCAAAAACATCCCTGGGACCCTCTAAAACCTCCCCAAGAATGCAAAAAGCCATACAGACTCCCCCCCAAACCCTCTCAGGACATCAAAATTCACACAGGACCACCCAACACCCCTGTCAGACCCCTTGAGAAGGTTCATATCTGTCACGGGGTCCCATGTGTTTCAGCAGCAGGTACCCAAAAAAGCCTTGGGATCCCCCTGGGATCATCTAATCCCCCCTTTAGGATCCCTGAAAACCTTGGGAACCTCCAAAATTGCACCATGACCCCAAAAACCCCCGGGATCTGCAAAACCCTCTCCAGGAACCCCTCATGCATGTTTACACCCAGCATGGGGCCCACATCACCATCATCAGCATCGCCCAGGTACCCCTGAACCCTCCTGGGACTTACAAATCCCTCTTGGCACCCGCAAACCCTTTCTGGGAACCCCAAACCCTCCCAAGACCACAAAACCCCACGTGGGACCCCAAAACACTCCCAGGGCTCTGTACTGGAATCAATGGGAGTGGTGTTGCTCTTTTAAGGTCAGTTATAGCAGGACCCAACAAGAGCGGGGGCTCTCAAAGCAGCTGTCTTGGTTTTGAAAGACAGTTGTCTGCCAGGGAGAGCTGGAGCTTCCCTTGGAATGGAGAATGTCACCCCCCTCCCCTCCAAATTATTATAATTTTGCAATTAGGAGCTTTCAGGCAAAGATATGGGAATACGAATAACAGTTCTTTAATAGGGATAACAATAACAAAAAAACCAACAACAAATACAAATGCAGTAGTACAAAGACAAGCAGGCAAGACTGAAGTCCTGGAAAAAAACACCCTGACAGAGTCAGGGATATGACCTGACACTCTGTTGGTCAGGGTGTTGGAAGCAGTCCAAATAAATCCTAGGTGAGGTTCTGTGGGGTACAAATAATGTAGTACGAAAGGTCCAGTGGTGGAGAGATGGGTCTGGTCTTCCTCTGGTGGAAAAAAACAGATGCCTGCTGTTCCTGAGTCTCAGTTTTTATCCAGGTAGGAATGGTTGGCCCCCCCCACACTGGGTGGAGCATCTCCCAATGGGATGATGTAATGTGTGATGTCCTTGATGAGCCTTAATGGCCCATTAGCAGAAGATATCTCCCTGGAGGATGGACAGGAGGTGAAGGAGATAAGAAACACTGACACACCTGGTTTTAACAGCTGGCCCATTATCAGAAGGCATCTGCCCCCCTTCCCCCTGGAGTTATAAGAGATAAGGAAATATCTGCTTTTACAACAGATGAAATTGAATACAAATCTCTTACTGTGTCAGGATTTTTTCCCAGGACTTCTGTTTTGGTTGCTTGCTTGTCTTTGTACTACTGCATTTGTATTTTGGGTGGGGTTTTTTGGTTTTGTGGTATTGTTGTTGGTTTTTTATTCCTGTTTAAGAACTGTTATTTCTATTCCCATATCTCTGCCTGAAAGCCCCTAATTGCAAAATTATAATAAATTGGAGGGGAGGTGGGTGACATTCTCCATTCCAAGGGAAGCTCCAGCTCTCCCTGGCAGACAACTGTCTTTCAAAACCAAGACAGCTGCTTTAAGAGCCCCCGCTCTTGTTGGGTCCTGCTATAACTGCCCTTAAAAGGCCAACACCACTCCTGTTGATTCCAGTACAGAGCCCTGGGGGTGTTTGGGGGTCCCACGTGGGGTTTGGGGGTCCTGGGAGGGTTTGGGGGTCCCAGAAAGGTTTGGGGATGTCAAGAGGGATTTGTAAGTCCCAGAAGGGTTCAGGGGTGCCTGGACCATGCTGATGATGGTGATGTGGACACTGTGCTGGGTGTAAACATGCATGAGGGGTTCCTGGAGAGGGTTTTGCAGATCCCGGGGGTTTTTGGGGTCATGGTGCAATTTTGGAGGTTCCCAAGGGTTTTTCAAGGGTCCTAAAGGTGGGGATTAGGTGATCCCAGGGGGATCCCAGGGCTGTTTTTGGGTACCTGCTGGTGACAGAGATGGGGACCCCGTGCCAGGTATGAATCTTCTCAAGGGGGTCTGACTGGGGTGGTGAGAGGTCCTGTGGGAATTTTGATGTCCTGAGAGGGTTTGGGGAGGGAGTCTGTATGGCTTTTTGCATTCTAGGGGAGTTTTTTGAGGGACCCAGGATGTTTTTGTAATCCTGGGAAGGTTGGGGTGTCTCAGAAAGATTTGAGGATCCCTGGGAGGTTTTGGGGGTACCTGGGCCATGCTGGTGACAGAGCTGGGGACCCCGTTCCAGGTCTGACCCTTCTCACTGTGCATGGGCAGTGTCAGCGTGTTCAGGGAGATCCTGGGGGCCTGAGGGGTCACCCCAAATCCCAGGGGATCCCAAATACTCAGGGACCCCCTGAACTCCCCTCACTGCTGCATTTGCTGCAGGCAGGGGGGGCACCAGGACTAAGCCCAACCCCCACCATCACAGGGGGACAGAAACGGGGGAGGGGCCGAGTGCTGGTGCCCCCCTGCCTGCAGCAGGTGGAAAGGTCAGGGGGGACCCCAAAGTCATGGGAAAGGGACACAGGGGACTCCCAGCGATCCCTGTGGGGGGATGAGGGGGAACCCAAAAGGAATTTGGGGGGGCTGGGTGGGTCATTGAAGGGCCCTCAGGAGTCTTGTGGGGGGTGAGGACAGCAAAGAACAGGGCAACCCCCAGGAGGGGTTTGGGGGGGAAGAGGATTGGAGTTTCCATGGCAGTGGGATGGGAATGAGATCTGCCCATGGAATTCCATGGGAATGGCATGGCAGTGAAATCCATCCATGGAGGTCCCATGGGAATTCCCATGATCCCAAATTTTGCCCTCCCAAATGCAACATTTCCAAATCCCACATTCCCATGGAAATTCTACCCTCCCCACCTTTACTCGCCAGCACTTCCCACCCATATCTGACATATTTCTAGAGACATTCCAGGCAGGTGTGCCCCAGGGGATTTGTGAATTCCTCAGCCTCCATCTCATCCTGTTCCCAGCGCCTCTTGGTGACCTGGGCAGCGCCGTCAGCCACCACGAATCCGCCTAATCCCAGCTGGAAGGAGAGGAATTCCCACCCATAAGCTGAACTGATCGGAACTGCAGACGCTCCTGTGGGACAGGAGGTCACAGCCAAAAACCTCATGAAGTGTATGGAGACCTGGGGAGGGATTGGACCCACGGAGACCCTCGGAATTGTGTCCCAGCACCATGGAGCCCCATTCCAGCCCTGCAGAGCCCCAGAGTCTGATGGAGACACACAGAGCCTCATCACAACCCCTTGGATCCGCATGGATGCACATCCCAGCGCCCCAGATCCCGGCCCAGCCCCACGGATCCCCACTGCAGTCCCACAGGTGCCATGGCAGCCCCACAGATCCCCCAGCCCCGGCTCCCCGCCCTGAGCCCCGCTCTGGCTGTGCCGCTCCTGCAGCATCTGCAGCTCCCTGCTGGCCCCGTGCCGGTGCCGCTCCTTGTGCCGGCTCCGGCCATCTCAATATCCCGGCTCGGCTCCGGCCGCCATCCCCGGCGGCTGCGGCTCCACCCGGCCCCGCTGGCTGTGGCGGCGCTGGAAGGGGATCCCATCCAGGGACCCCATGGACAGGAACTGGGGGAACCCCGGGCCGGGCTCCGACAGCGCCACGGGCAGGGACCGCAGGGAGAGGAGAACTGGGGGGACACGGAGATTTGGGGTCTGGGCGGTCAGGGGTGAGGGAAAGGGGGAACAGGGAGAGCTGGGAGCGCAGGGAACGGGGTTTGGGGGTTCCAGGATTAAGAAAAGGGGAGGGTGGGGGTGGGTAGGTGTGGGATAGGTGGGGTTAAGTGGGTCCCTGTAGTTAGGAAAGGGAGCTCTATGGTTCCCCATTGTACTCAATCTCTTTAAAAGGTGTGAAAACCCGGGATGGCTGGGAATAGGGGGCCTGAGTGTCCTCAGTGATATGGGAAGGAGGGGCTGGGTGCAGAGAAAGGCAGGAATAGGAGTCCAGGGCTCCCATAGTCAAAGAAAATGGTGGGCCTGGGAGAGGTGGGGTAGCCAAGAATAGGGTTTCAGGGTCCCAGTGACAGAAGTGACTGCTCCCAGTATCAGCCCAGTTGCCCCCCCCCATGTGGTTCCAGTTTCCTCGGCACTCCCATTATGAGCCCAGTCACTGCCAGTCCTCCCCTATTAAGATGCAGTTTGCCCCCAGCATGGTGCAGGTTGCTCCCACTTTCATCCACTTGCTCCCAGTTGCCCCATGTCTAGTCCCAGTCACTCCCAGTATGATGCCAGTCTCTCCCAGCACGGTCCCAGTCATGCCCAGTTGCCCACAGTGTAGACCAGTCACTCCAACCTGCTCACAGCAGTTCCCAGCATGGTCCCACTTCTCCCCAGTGTGCCAGTTTGAAAACAAAACCAACAGGAGATTCCAAATAAGAACTGTTCCATGACCCATTTCTCATAACTCTGGGGGGATATCTTCTGTTAATGGGCCAGCTGTTCAAACCAGGTGGGGCAGTGTTCTTTATCTCTTCCACCACCCACACTCCCTCCAGGGAGATATCTTCTGTTAATGGGCCATTGAGTCTCACTGCATGACTGATCAAATTCCATCATCCCATTGTGAGATGCTCCACCCAGGGGGAGGAGCCAAGCATTCCTACCTGGATATAATCTGAGATTTAACACACCAGAAGCAGCCTGTTTCCACTGGATTCCCAGAGGAAGGCCAGACCCATCTACACCACCACTGGACCTTCAGCAGAATCTTAACCCTTCTACAGGATCATTGCTTCAACAAAACCACATCTGTGACTCCAGGAGGACTGCAGCCACGATTTGATTGCACTGCTACCAACACCCTGCCTAACTGGGTGTCAGGTTGTATTCTGACTCTGTCAGCATTTCTTTTTCTTACTACTGAATTTTTAGTTTAATTTTCTTACTAAAGAAATGTTATTCCCATATCTTTGCATGAGAGCCATAATTTCAAAATTATGTGGGTTTTATGTGGGGGTTTATGTTTTCCATTTCAAGGGAGGCTCCTGCCTTCCTTAGCAGACACCTGTCTTTCCAAACCAAGACAGGGAGCTTGACCCAGATAATCTGGGAGGTCGCTGAGCTGAGGTTTTCTTTGGGGGGGGGGGATTTTTGGAGAATGAAGAGCTGCAAAGTTGAGTGGAAAATGCCCCTTGGGTGGACATTGGGGGTCCCGGTGGCAGCTGCCAGCAGAGGCAGCCTGGAGGAGCAGAGCTCTGTGTCCCCCAGGACCCCAAAGTGGGGAGGCCAGAGAGGGGGGAGTGCCGTGATTTTTTGGACCCTCAACAGCCTGGAGAAGAGCGGGGGGGGGGGGAATCCTTTGACCCCTTGTACCCTGAAGCAGAGAAAAAGGGGAGAAGGGACTCCAGGAACCCCAAAATCCCCCAGCATCCCTAAGTTGGGAGGTGGAAAAGAGGGGGAACTTTTTGTATTCCTGGGACTCCCAGCAGCCTGGGGAGGGCTGGGACTGAGTAGATGGGGGACCCTCAATACAAGTGTGACCCCCAGCAGCTGGGACAGGGGGGACCCCTGAACACCAAAGGGGAGATACCAGGGATGGGGAATTCCTTGGAGGCATTTGCAGGGGTCAATCTTGGTGTTTGGGAGGTTTATATGGGCACCAGATGTCTGGTGGCTTCTAGAGATGGACTTCTGCACAGGAACGTTTCAACTCAATGTGCTTATCCCTTGTTTTTCCCCAAACCAGGATTTCCCATTCTCAAAACTTGACCAGATGGAGAAGGCTGCAAGGAAGAGGAAGATGCCCTGGGACAGCCAGGCAGGTGAGGAGGAAGTCACTGCCAATTTCCCCGTCTCTCCTGCTCCATCTCCCAGCCCAGCATGGCCCCTGGGTGCAGGACAACCCCGCTTCCAACACCATCCTGCCAGGGATTCACTGAGGGGATCTCCTTCCCCTTCCCTCTGGCATGGAGGCAAATCCCATCTTGTCCTTGTTATTTCTCCCCCAGACAAGGAGCTGAGGACGGAGACCAGGGAGGAAAAATCCCCAGAGCAGAACGTCATGGAAGAGGCTGTTTTGAGTGGCTCCCTGGCACAGGAATCAAACAGGGAGGAAAAGCCCCAGGGATCCAACAGGAGAAGGGGCTCCAAACCCATCCCAGGCTTCTCTGAGGAGGTAGGACCCACCCTGTGCCAGGAACGTGGCCAGAGATCGAGCCAGAGCTCAGACCTGGTGGTCCATGAGCAGCTTCATGACAGGGAGCAGTCCTATGAGTGCTTGGAGTGTGGGAAGAGCTTTAGCAACAACTCCCACCTGATCCGCCACAAGAGGATCCACACTGGGGAAAGGCCGTACAAATGTGGGGAATGTGGGAAGGGCTTCAACCAGAGCTCCAAACTGATTATCCACCAAATGATCCACACTGGGGAGCGGCCATATGGATGTCCCCAGTGTGGGAAGAGGTTTAAGACCAGCTCCCATCTCCTCCTGCATGAGCGCATTCACACAGAGGAGAGGCCCTTCCACTGCCCTGACTGTGGGAAGGGCTTCAAGTGCAACTCCCACCTCATCACCCACTGGCGCATCCACACTGGGGAGAGGCCCTACGAGTGTCCCCAGTGTGGGAAGAGCTTCACCAACAGCTCTACTTTGACCCAACACCAACGGAGGCACCGGTAAAGGAAGCCCTGTGAGAGCCCTGACTGCGGAAACAGCTTTATTTTAATCTCACACTTCATCCCTTATCAGTGGACCCACACTGGCCAGAGCCCTGGTTACCCACATTTCTCTGAATCCATGCCAGGAAGACACCTGTCCCTTTTCATGTGCCTGGATATGTTGTGAAGTGGGATGGAAGAATGTGAGGGTCTGACCATGGCCCTGTCATTGTATTTGATTCCATCTCAGGTCATTGCCAGGGGCAGGAAAGGGACTCTCTCTCTCCCCAAGGAGAAGGGTATCCTTTCCAGGCAGGAGGAAATACATAGCCTTGAAGAACCAGTTGATGTTGTTTAAATTTTCCCTGTATATCATTTGTCTTATCCCATCTGTTATCAATATTGTTTCTCCTCCTATTTGTTCCTTATCTTGTTGCTGTTCCCATTAAATTGTTCTTATCCCAGCCTGGAATCTTTGCCTTTTGTACTTTCAATGGGAGGCTGGAGGGCAGTGAGCAGTGACACGGTTTTAGCAGGAGCACAAAACTGGGGAATCCCATTCCTAAAGCCCAGCCCATGGAAACCGAGCATCCCAGCTGGTGCCAGCCCTGGCTGCCCTGGAACAGCCTTGGGAGCGCGTCCCTGGCTGGGGCTGTGGGAACCTCTTCCCTCTGGTGCCCAGGGACAGGACTGGAGGGAAGGGCTGGAGCTAACCATAGCAACAGGGGGGTGGTGATGTTTGCCTGCTCAGGAACCCAGTTGTCACAGCCCCTCAAAAGAGTTTCATGGGGACTTCCCAAGAGCCTCCAGGCTGTTCAAGAGCTGGAATATCACAGACAGAGACAGGGGCTCCATGGAGACCTCCCAGGGGTTTCTGGGAATGCTAAAGAGCCCTGTGCTCAGAGGCAGTCACAGCCATTCCATGGGGACATCCCAGGGCACCTTGGGCTGCAAAGGCACCCATCTGTCATAGGCACTCACGGGGGCTCCATGGTGACATCCCAGGAGTCCCCAGGCTGCCAAAGAGCCGGGATGTCCCAGACACTCCCAGGGGTTCCTGTCATGGGCAGAGTGGGAGCTTCAGGCAAAAGCTTCATTTCTTTATTGGAGAAACTCCTACTGAGTCATGAGGTGGAGAAATTACACCAAACAGCCACCATGGAACATCAAACGCCTCCAGGGAGCCATCTAAAATTCCATCTAAAGGAGAAGACTGGGAGTGGCTGGATCCAATTCTGGCACCTAAGGACACCATCGAGTGTCAGTGCAATTGGACCTGGAAAAGCACCGGCACCACTTTGTCCTCACGGTTGCCATGGCAGCCCAGGACAGCGACAGCTCTGCCTGCAAGTGGCCACGGAACCTGGCTGCAGAAATGACTCCTTGAGCTGCTTTCCAAAGAAACTTGAACTGATCAGGGTGGCCTTGGCACCAAAAGCCAGCAGTGGGCTCAGTGCAGTGTCCATGGCCACAGCCCCTTGCAATGGCCCAGGGCAGCTTGGCATGATGATCCAGCCTCACTCCTGGCCCAGGCCAGGCCTGCAGTGCCCTTCCCCACAGCCTGGCTGCACAGAAGCACTTCCAGGGCTCTCTGCATTTCCCTTTTCCTCACTCTTGGCTCACTCACACACCTCCTAACAACCCAGCTGGAGCTTTGAGCTGCAAGGAGTTCAAAGCTTGTCTGTCCTTCAGCAGTTGGTCTAATTCTGCCTTCAGCCAACTCTGGATTTGGGTTTATTGCAGAAGTTCCTGTGTGTCTAAATCATTCCCTGCATTGTTCTGCCTTGGGGAAGGGGAACGTCCTTGGCGGCACCTTGGGCTGGCACACCCTTGAGGAGATTGTCTGAAACTTTGGAGACTTAGATTGCTAAAACATGAAGAAAACTCCTCTTTTTGCTGAGTGCAGCAAGGTCTCCTAGCAAATCAGATCCCAGGTGAGGGAGGAGAGACAGGATGGGGTTCGGGAGTTTGGATCAAGGTTGTCCACACTGGGTCAGACCTCAAGGCACAGCTTCTCTGAACATGCCCCACCTCCTGAGGAGAGTCCCTGGGTCCATATCAGTCACAGAATGATGCAATTGCTCTTGTGTATTAGGAAAAGTAATAAAATACATCTTTAAAATAGAAATATATATTTTCTTGAAAGTCTTTGAAATATTTCTCCATAACTCTTGGAAAAAGGACTTCGTAGTGAGCTGCACCAGACCAGAGGGAAATCAAGGCACAGCCATGGTTTGTCAGCACTTGCTTGATCCAAATGAGCCCCGTGGTGCATTTGGTGCTGAGCCCTGGAACCACAGGGCCTGAGAGGAGATTGCACAAACCTTTCCAAGAGTCAAATACAGAGGAAACACCCAAAGTCTCTTGAAGCATTAATGGGTCCCACTGATGTCCATGCCCAACACAGGCTCTTCATGGAGTCTTTGGAGTAGAGAACTGGAGGCCAAAATTGCACAAAAACTTCATAGAGACTCAGTGACAAAAAAGAAATACTTAAATTACCCCTGAGTACTAAGAAGTATGAATGATCCCTACTGAGTATTTTTACTGACCAAGAATCCCTTGGGACCTGATAAAGTACATAGTTGGGGCAATGATTGCACAAACTTTTCCTAGAGTCAGTTTTCAAAGGAAACACCAAGTATCCTAAAATAACTGAAGTACCTTGAAGCATTAATGAGCCCCACTGAGTGTTGTTACTGACAAAGCCTCTCAAGGGACTCATTAAAGCAGAGAATTGGAAGCCATGATTGCAAAAACCTCTCAGAGACTCCAAGGCAAAAGCCAAACCCAAAGTCCTTGGAAAACCCTGCAGTCCCTGGCAGCATGAAGGAGCCCCCCAGGGCCATTGCTGACCAAGGCTCCTTCTCCAGGGACTCCTTCCACCAAATCCTGGAGGCCACTGGCATGGGAGGGGGATGCTGAGGGCAGCACAAGGGGCTGACAGTGCCCAGCCTTGCTGGGGCTGTGCCAGGAGGCCCCAGGGCCTCAGGACAAGGTGTCTCCTCAGTGTCCTTGGTGGCACAGAGGCTGCTGTGGCCCAGGGCACCAAGACTCGGCTTCTCTTTGTCCCCACCTGTCATCACTGCCTGCAGTTCTCTGCTCTGCCTGGGGCCTGGGGACACTTTCTGTGTTGTGTCCCTCAGTGGGACGCATTAAATCTTCCAGAAACTTTGGAGTTGGCTTCTGCCTTGGAGTTCTGGAGAGGTTTCTTCAGCTCCCTCTCAGGGACTGATGTTCAGGGCCTCAGCACAAAAGCCCTGAGAGGGTCATTAAAGTCTTTATGCTGTGTCTGTGCTAATGAGCTGGGCTGAGCTCATCATCCAGAGGAAGATCCTGGCAAGCAGGAAGAGCTTAAAAACACATTTCTCTGGATGAGCAGCTTTTCTGCCAGCCCAGCAGGGCTGGGGCACTGCCTGCAGCCACCCCGGGCACAGCACACAGGCACACAGGGCTTCAGCTCAGCCTGGGCTGGCAGCACAGAGCAGAGCTCACTCAGGGCTCACTGCAGGAGAAATCCTCCCAGGCTTGCAAACAGTCACTCTCTGGCTGGGGGAAGAGAAGCTGCAGCTCCTGCAGGGATCTCCTGAAGCTGCCACATCCCACAGCTTGGAGCACCTTGCAGGAGCACTGTGGGAGCTGCTGCAGGGCAGGGATGTGGCCCTAGGGCAGGGCTGGGTTTCCCTGCTGCCCCAGCCCAGGCCCAGCACAAGGCAGCTCCCTGGGGCCAGGCTGTGTTGCAGGGCTGAGCAGCCGGGGCTGCAGCCAGGGGTGCCCAGGGCTGTGGTGCAGAGCAGGGTCCTGCAGCCCAGGGCGCTGTGCTGGCCCAGGGACTCTGCTGCCTGCCAGGGACAGCTCTCAGCCGGCCCGGGGAGCTGCTGCCAGCGCTGGGGAGAAGCTGTGGGGGGAAGGAGCCACCCTGAGCAGGGCAGCTGCTGCTGCTGCTGCTGCTGCTGAGAGGGGCTGTGTGGGGCAGGGCTGCTCCCAGCTCCACACCAGCCTGGGCACAGCTGCGGAGGACACTTGCCAAAAGAAGGTAAGCCTGGCATTGCTGTAAAGATCAGGAGCTTTCCTGAGAGTGTTTTCAATTTATAGTTTGGAGAAGGATGGGAACGTTTGGGTGATGACATAAAGATTTTTGCTTTTTATACATTAGTCATTTATTTTTTGCTTTGTAACTACTGTTATATAATTATAAAACTATAATTCTTTATTAACTCTATTCAACTACTATTACATACATTTATATGTATAATCCTTAATTATCTCTAGTAGGCCCCCCCCCCCCTCTTAGATTTTAGAACAATTAGCAGACCTAAATACATTCCTGAAATTCTGTATAGTCTTATTATCAGGAAGAGTGCCTACAAGAAAAACATTTTGGTTTTTAACCAGAGTGTGAGCAGTCATATAAAAGAATGATGCAAATAAGCCCTTGGCTTACTCCAATGGGTTGACCCAGGGGTGTGTGACTGGGGCAACTGAATTACCTTTGGATTTTCCTGTTAAACATTTTAATTAATAAACTTTAAAGGTTGCTGAACTGAGGGGCTGGGTGTGCACCATTCCATTTGGGACACCTGGAAATATCAAATAAAGGTGTGCTTGTTACTTTAGCTTATAACATTTTTAAATGGTTTACTTTTTTCTTTTTTTGATTATAGGTAAGAGGAGGATGAGAGAAGCAGCACAGGAATTGTAATAAAAGAATCACGGAACATTCTGAATTGAAACGGACAAAAAGAATCATCAAAGTAATGGTTCAACATTTACCGGTGTCTGTGTGTTCCAGGAAAGGGTGTATGGGAAATTGCTTTGATTTTGGTTACAGCTATTTCCTCTAACTTTTCTCTGTGCTTTTCTCCATGGCAGTACCCAATGCCCAGAGACAGCAAATGTCCAACAGCAGCTCCATCAGCCACTTCCTCCTGCTGCCATTGGCAGACACGCGGCAGCTGCAGCTCCTGCACTTCTGCCTCTTCCTGGGCATCTCCCTGGCTGCCCTCCTGGGCAACGGCCTCATCATCAGCGCCGTAGCCTGCGGCCACCTCCTGCACAGCCCCATGTTCTTCTTCCTGCTCAACCTGGCCCTCACCGACCTGGGCTCCATCTGCACCACTGTCCCCAAAGCCATGCACAATTCCCTCTGGGACACCACCACCATCTCCTACTCAGGGTGTGCTGCTCAGCTCTTTTTCTTTATGTTCTTCATTGGAGCAGAGTTCTATCTCCTGACTGTCATGTGCTATGACCGCTACGTGTCCATCTGCAAACCCCTGCACTACGGGACCCTCCTGGGCAGCAGAGCTTGTGCCCACATGGCAGCAGCTGCCTGGGCCAGTGGCTTTCTCAATGCTCTCATGCACACGGCCAGTACATTTTCCCTGCCCCTGTGCCATGGCAATGCCCTGGGCCAGTTCTTCTGTGAAATTCCACACATCCTCAAGCTCTCCTGCTCACATTCCTACACAAGGGAAGTTGGACTGCTTGTTTTCATTGCCTCTCTATCATTCTGTTGTTTTGTGTTCATTGTTTTCTCCTATGTGCAGATCTTCAAGGCTGTGCTGAGGATCCCCTCTGAGCAGGGACGGCACAAAGCCTTTTCCATCTGCCTCCCTCACCTGGCCGTGGTCTCCCTGTTCCTCAGCACTGCAGCATTTGCTCACCTGAAGCCCCCCTCCATCTCGTCCCCATCCCTGGATCTGGCCCTGTCAGTTCTGTACTCGGTGGTGCCTCCAGCCCTGAACCCCCTCATCTACAGCCTGAGGAACCAGGAGCTCAAGGCTGCACTGTGGAGACTGATGACGGGATGTTTTCAGGAACATTAAACTGCTGGCCAATTTCTGCAAATCACTTATAATAAAAGACGTCTTTATTACTACTTGTTAGTTTCATTTTGACGTTTTTTTATTTGTTTTACTTTTAATATATTTTTTACTAAAGAATGTCATTGTTTAAACCATTTCTCATTTTGATTCTTTCTACCGCACCTTTGGTCACAGACTGTGTCAATGAGGAGCTGCGCTCTTGCTAAATTTAAATTTACTCAAGGGCCTCCCGGCAGAGTTTTCTGCAGAGATCCCCCTTTGGTTCCGTTCTGTGCAGCTGCAGCAGCAATGTCTGTGTGCAGAGCTGGGGGCAGATCAGTGCTGGCACAGCAGCTGTGCCCAGCAGCAGCAGCAGCAGCCCTTGGTGTTGCCAGTGCTGCTGCCGTGGCCTTGCCCCGCTGCCCTGCTGGCCCTGGTGTTGCTGTAGGGCCTGAGTGCTCTCGGGGCCGGGCACAGTGCTGGGGGTGGCAGTGCCGGGGCTGCAGCAGGGACAGGCCATGGGCACTGCTGGGGCAGCGCTGACGCCTCAGGCCAGGGCCTGGGGGCTGCAGGCTCCTTGCCCAGGCTCTCTCCAGAACACTTTGCCCAGGCCAATGTTGAGCACAGAAAAGCCCCGGGAGCAGCCCCAGGCTGGCCGTGGGCAGGCTGGGGGCAAACAGCATGGCTGGGGCTCTGCAAGGTGCCTGGGGGCAACTGGGATCCTACTGGGATCACAGTGGGAGAGCCTGGGCCCGTGCTGGAGGAGACTGGAATCATACTGGATCATACTGGCAGTAACTCGGACTGCACTGAGGATGACTGGGAGTGGTTTTGAGATACTGGAGTAAGGCTAAAAGTAACTGAGAACAACTGGAAGTGACTGGGAACATGCTGGGAGCAACTGGGATACACTGGGAGAGACTGAAACCACAGTGGGGGTAAATGGGATCAGCTGTGCCCATGCTGGGGTCATACTGGGATCCTACTGGAACCAGACTGGGAGTGACTGGAACCATGCTGGAGGTAACTGGGAGCAAATGGGCCCAAACTGGGAGTGACAGGCAGTCTCTCAGGGCATGACTGGAATAATACTGGGAGTATCTGGAAGTGACTGGGGTCATACTGGGGGTGACTGGAACAAAACTGGAGGTGAGTGGGTCCTACTGCATTCATCCTGGGAGCCACTGGGATTACAATGGGAGTGAACAGATCCTGACTGGGGGTTACTGGGAGCTGCTGTTGGGAGAAAAATGTGGACACATTGGGAGCAACTGGGATCAACTGGAAGGAACTGGGAAAATGATGAGGGGACTGAGACCAGAAGTGTGGAAACTGGAACCATAGTGGGAGTATACTGGGACCACACTTTGGGCAACTGCCAGAAACTGGGATCATGCTGGAGGCAACTAGAAAGAACTGGGAAAGACTGGGATCATTCTGAGGTAATCAGAACCCTACTGGGATATACTGGCAGTGTCTGTAACCATACTGGGGAGACTGGAACCACATTGGGAACAGCTGGGACCATGCTGGGGAAAACTGGGAGTGCATGTGACCATGCTGAGAGGGACTGGGACTATTCTAGGGACAACTGGGATCATACTGGGAGGAACTGGGAACAACTGGAACTATTCTGGCAGCAACTGGGATCATAGTGGGAGCAGCTGAGTTGAAGCTGGTAGAGACTGGGGTCACACTGAGGGTGACTGGACTCCTACTGGGATTGACTGGGAGTGGCTCTGAGCAACTGGAATCACACTGAAAGCAACAGGGAAGAAGTGGGAATGACTGGTAACATGCTGGGAGTGACTGGGATATATTGGGGGAGACTGGGAGCCATGAGAATCATACTGGAGGCTACTGGGGTCATGCTGGAATTGACAGGGATCAATTGGGATCACACTGGAGGCCACTGGCTTCATACTGGGAGTGACTGGAATCATTCAGGGATTATAGTGGGTGTCAATGGACCCTGACTGGGAGTTACTGGGAGCTACCAGGCCCATGCTGAGAGCCTACTGGGGCTGCCCTGGGAGCAACTGGGAATGACAGGATGCATGCTGGTGACAACTGGGATGTACTGGCAGTGACTGGGATAAGACTGTGGGCAACTGAACCATGCTGGGGTAACTGGGAGTGCCTGGCAATGACTACAAGAGCTTTCAGGGAAACTGGGATATACTGGGAGTGTCTGAGACCATGCAGGTGGTGACTGGGACCACACTATGAGCAACTGGGAATGCGCTGGGGGGAACTGGGACCCTGCTGAAGGAAACTGGGGACAAGTGTGTGTGACTGGGGCCCTTCTCAGAGAGACTGGCATCATACTGGGATTGACTGGGACTATACTGGGGGCAACTGGAAGAACTGGGAGCACACTGGATAATAGTGGGTGAAACTGGGAACAACTGGGACTGTGCTGGGGCAAATTGCATCATAACAGAGAAATTACTGGGAGTGACTGGGCTCATTTTGGGAGCAAGATGGATCCTCAAGGGAGTGAGGGGAAGTGACCAGGATCATTCTGGGAGTGACTGGGCTCATACTGGGAGTGCTGAGGAAACTGGAACCACACGGACAGAGCAAGTGTGCTCATCCTGGGAGCAGCCACTTCCAGCACCAGGACCCCCAGTTCCCTCCACACCCTGGGCTGAGTGGGGGGCTCAGCCCAGGACCCCTCATCATTCTGGGGGAGAGGACATGGTCCCCGTGTGCAGACCCAGGAGGAGTTTAGGGGGGTGGGTGGGTCGTGGGGGGACCCCCAGCAGTCTTGGGAGGGAGAGGAGAACAGGGAGACCCCCAGGATGGGTTTGGGGGAACCGGATTGGAGCCTCCAGATACCGAATCTGATGAGGAGAATGATGACGATGGCAGCGATGTTGGACACAGCAACCACCAGGGTGAGATTCCCACTGGATTCCAGCTTTGGGAAGCACAGGATGGTGAGGAGAGAAGGGGAACCCCCATCCTGCTGCCCCACATTCCCAAATTGCCAATTCCTACATTCCACATTCCCAGCCTCACCCCAGGAGAAGATCCTGGGCTCTGGCATTCTGGGATGCTCCACCCGGCACCAGTGCTGCTCCAGCTCCTCTGTCAGCGCCTCAATCCTGGCCCAGGTGTGGAAGGTGCTGTTGCTGCTGGGAACGATCCCGGATTTCATCCCCCTTCATCCAGCTGGTCCCGATGGTGCTGGGGTAGAATCCGTACGTGAGCAGGAAAACATCAGGGTCCCATGTTCCAATTTTCCAGACACATGGACATCAGGGGGTTCTGGAATGGGATAACTGTGAGATGCATCCATGGAATTCCATGGCAGTGGGACAGGGGTGAGATCTGCCCATGGAATTCCATGGGAATGGGATGGCAGTGAGATCCATCTACAGAATTCCCATGGGAATGGGAAAGCAGTGGGATCCTCCTATGGAGGTCCCATGGGAATTCCCATGTTCCCAAATTTTGCCCTCCCAAATCCCACATTTCAAAATCCCACATTCCCAAATCCCACATTCCCATGGGAATTCTACCCTCCCCACCTTTACACTTCAGTGCCTCCCACCCATATCTGACATATTTCCAGAGACATTCCAGGTGTGCCCCAGGGAATTTGTTCATTCCTCAGCCTTGATCTCATTTTGGTTTTGCTTCCAGCGCCTCTTGGTGACCTGGGCAGCACAATCGGCCACCAGGAATGCCCTGGATCCCAGCTGGAAGGAGAGGAATTCCCACCCGTTGGAGCTGATCCGACCAGATCCATGGATGGTCCCATGGGACAGGAGGTAACAGCCGGAAACCTCCTGCAGCGTGTGGAGACCTGGGGAGGGATTGGACCCACGGAGACCCTCGGGATTTTGTCCCAGCCCCATGGAGCCCCATTCCAGCCCTACAGAGCCCCAGAGTCTGATGGAGACCCACAGATCCGCATCCCGTCTCGGGTAGGAGCCCCGAACAACGACGGGTCCTGGGCTGAGCCCCCCACTTAGAGGGGCTCTTGGGGCTTGGGGGTCCTGGGGTGAACTGGGGGACCCTCAGTGGGTCCCAGATCCCCCTGTGCCCCCTCTCCCGCCCCTTTCCCATTATTCCTCCCAAAACCTCCACTGCCCCAGCTTGGTTTGGGAGTCACCCAGCCCTCTCCCATCTTGTCCCAGCAGGGAGGAGGAGGAGGGACAGAGTCGGAGGAGGAGCAGAAGGAGGAGGAGCTGGAGGAGGCCCTACATGCTTTCACAGCTGACTCTATCTGCAGCTCCTTCAGAGATCTTGCAGATGTGAGACCATTGCCCCCATCCCGCAGGTGCCCGGGGAGGGGGTGCTCACCACAAATATCCTGGGGGTCCTTGGGTTTGAGGTTTTATGGGGTGGATGTTTGGACCTTGCAGGGCTCCAAAGCTGAGCCACAGGTGCCCCTTGAGGGGACATCAGGGGGTCCCTGGGAGGTGTTTTTGGGGGGTCCCAGTGGCAGCAGAGCCCTGATGGGGTGCAGGGGGATGTGGGTCCCCCCATGGTGGAGGTTGGGCTTCCTGGGCTGGGCCCTCCGAGCTTTGCCGGGGCCACGTGGGGACCGCATGGGATGGGCAGGGGTGGGGGGACACCGAGTTTGGGGAGCCCCAGGAGAGCCGCGGCTTCCCTGAGCGGGACTCTGAGAGAGGAAACCCCCAGAACCCCAGAGCGGGGACCCTGAGAAGGGGGGACCTCTGGGATTGCCGGAACCCCAGTGGAAATGCTGGGTCTGGAGGGGCGGGATGGCCGGGACAGGGGTTTGGGGGTCCCGGTGCCAGAAGCGGTGGCTGGAGCAGCAGGTGCTGACAGTGCCCCAAGCCCCGGGGCCAGAGGGGTCCCTGGGCTGGGGGCTGGCAGGGAGCTGCCCCTTGTTCTCCCTCTGCCTCCCGCAGAGCTGGGCCGGGCACAAGTGGGGCAGCACAGCAAACAGGGAGCCTGCCAGTCCCTTCCAGCCCTGTCTGCTCAGAGTTTGGGCCTTGGAGCTGCAGGTGGACAAAGGCAGCTGCCTCTGGTCCCTCTGTGTGTCCCTGTGTTCAGCAGTGCTGCTCCATCAGTCTGTGCCCTGAAACAGGGAAAAGCCTCAGCCCTGCAGGGCCAGGAGCTGCCGGGCTCTGCCTGAGCAGCTCAGCCAGCAGGACGGGAGCTGCTCCACATCGGAACCAGCAGCAAAGGACACTTCTTTTTGATGGCATGTTTTCTGAATTAGAGAAAAAAAAAAAAAAGGAAAAAGAAAAGAACCTCTATAAAACGTGGAAGATAGAAACAAAACCCAAGTGTGAAGTGAAAAATCTTCTGTAACTTTGAATTTAGAGGTAACTGACCTGTTGAAACAGAGAACTCAGTTATTTAATTTATAAATGTGCTAATGGCATTGATGCATCTTACTGACCTCAGCAGCCTTTTCAAAAAGATTTTGGGGTTTCTTTCCAATATTTTTATTTTAAATTGTGGTGAAATTGGTGTGAAACAAGAGGAAATTGCTTTTTGCCCTGCTAGCTCCAAGCAGGACTGGGAATCTAAACTCTGTCACATCCCAAATCCTTTAGAAGATGCCCTTCCTTCTCTCCCTGTGATTGAGCTGCACATTCCCTCTGAAACTGTCAGGAGATTCTTAAAGATGCAAAATCCAACTTACAGCTTTTTGCTCTAGTTTGGAGGTTCAGAAGGGCAATTTTCCATCCATCAACTCCTGACTGCACTGCCTCAGGAACAGAGCCCACTCACCAAGTTTTGCCCACTTGTGGCACTTCTAGAGGAGGAAGAAAGTGCAATTGCACAATTCCAGCAAAAAAGAAATTAAGAGTTGAACAGACAAAACATCCTGTGGAGATCCAGGCATTCAGCTGGGCCTGAATGGAGTGCTTGGGTTCTTGCCAATTGGATGTGTGTCCCTAATTGCAATCTCTTGGCCTGCAGGAGAGTCTCACTCACCTGCAAAAGCAGAAAGCTCAGGCGCTGTGCTCGGAATGGGCTCATCTGATGCAAAGCTTTCAGAGCAATGTGAGGGCAGAGCGAGCCCAGCCGTGCCCAGGGCTGAGCCCAGCAGAGCCCTGGCAGAGCCCAGAGCAGCCTCAGCACTCACAGAGCCTGGCTGCAAGGAGAGAAACCAGAAACCCCCGTCAGCTGAAGGCTCCTGTCCACTTGTCCCAGCCACCCGCGGTGCCCAGGCCATGCTGGCCGTGCTCAGAGCTGGGCCCAAAGCTGCCCATCACTGCTGCCCTTGGGAGCAGAGCAGGAGGGCACGACACGTGCCCAGCCTGCAGCCAGCCACGGCAGATCCAGCCCCTCAGCAGCTGCCCAGAGCCTAAAAGCAGCAGTACAGTCCAATGAAGAATTTGTTGCATCTGCCCCAGCAAAGGGGGGAAATTTTGGTGCCCCTCCAGGCCATGCCATCTGGGAGCATCCCCCAGCTGTGGACTCACCTGCAAATTGGGCATGGAGCGTGTCTTTGTGAAAGGTGCCAGAATCGAAGTCCATCATCTTCAGCTGGCCAGGTGGAGGGAGAGATTGTTGTCCTTGAGGCTGTCCTTGGTGTCTCCAGCAGCAGCCCCACCTGGTGCAGCTTCTCCAGGGGCTTCTTCTCATCTCCTGGGGGCCAGACCAGGCTGTCAGTGCTCTGCCCAGGGCCCCAGCCAGCAATGAACCAGATGAGCAAAACCAGTTGGGATTGTGGCCACCAGTGCTTGCCACACCAGGTCCCCAGCTCAGCTCCAGCCCAAGAGCTGCGTGTTCCCTTCTGATGACCCCTGCTCGGAGCTACAGGCAGGACAAAACCAGTCTGGTTTGCTTTGCCACTGATTGCCAAGAGATGTGTGGAGCTGTTACCTGCCAGGCATCTGGATCCAACTGTGCACATGGATCTCTCCTATCCTCTGGGGCAGATCAACACCCTGCAGCCAAGGATCATGGAAAAGGTCTTTAAAAGATGGCCTGTCCAAGGGTTGCATGGACAAACACCTCTTAATAACATCTTGGCACTCTGAAGAGAGAAACCAGAAATCACCAGTCGGTTGGAGAAGTTGTTACCCTGTTCCCATGCCCAGGCCATTCTGGGTGTGCCCAGAGCTGTGCCCAAACTTCCCCATGGATTCTCTGTTTGGAGGAGAGTGGGAGGGCAGGACATGTGCCACCTCCTCAGCAGCTGCCAGAGCAGGATGCTCATGAGCCTGCTGCTGTCTCCAAGCACTGGCATTTCCCCCATGCCCAGAGATGAGGATCCACCTTGAGAGAGACATCGCAGGAACAAGATCCACCCCCAGATGATCTCCTGGCCCCTCCTGAACAGGTGCTTCCCCATGACCAGCTGCTACAGCCGAGGCTCAGGAACCACATCAATTGCCTCGCCGTGGTAGCATTGGTGGTGGATCCACTCTGGTGGGCTGTAGGACAGGGTTCCTGTGGAGTACAGATGGGATTCTTCAGGGGGATGCTGCTGCTTCCACAGCCTGGCCCCAGCATTCTTGGACATGTGGGGGCTGCACCAGTGGCACGTGGGGTGACCTGCTGCTCTCTCACCAGCACCTGGGATTTGTCTACAAACTCAGGGTTGGAAAAGAAGCCACTGGTGCTGGAAGAGGGCAGAAGAGGGCCCTGGCAAGGCCCAACCATGACATGCAAAGGAAAAACCCACCCAGTCCTGGGGAAAAACCATGCCCTCATCCTCTGTGCCTGCATTGTCCCACAAACATTATGAAGCCAGGGCAAACAAGGTGAGCAGAGCAGTCCAAGCCCTCTCTGGCCTGCACACCAAACTGGCTGCTGCACTGGTTCTGGGTCCCCCTTCTCTGCTACCCAAACCATGGGTGTTTTTGTCAGGCTGGCTGCCCCAGCCCCAGCGCCAGCCCTGGGCAGAGTGGTGGGCAAAGGCTGCCAGCAGGGCTGGAAGCTGGCCCCTACCCACCCCTGCTCAAAAGCAACTCGGCTGAAGACTCTGTCCTGTGACTGGCAGCAAAAGGGAGAATCCCCGCTGCTATACCCAGGCTGGGCCATGAGATGTCGGGCCATGAGATACCAGGACTGGGCGCACACCCCTGCGTTGGGTCACCTGCAAAGTGAGGCTGTGTCTTGCAGGTAGGTGCCACAGCCAAAATCAATCAGTTTTCCCAGCCTCGGGGCCAGGTTGAGCAGGTTGTTCCCTGGTTTGATGTCCTGTGCAGGACCCCGCAGCTGGTGCAGTGCTGCACAGCCTCCAGCACCTGGCAGAACAGCCCCCTTGCCTCCTCCTTGGACAGGAACCCCGTGCCTGAATGAAATGCAGGAGGTCCTGAGACTGCTCTGGGCACTCGAGCAGCATCAAGATGTTGTTGAGGAGCTCAAGCCACTCCATCAGCTGGACACCACCAGGGAAAGCAGTGGACACCTTGTCCAGCAGCACCATCTCCAGAGGTGTGCTGGTGCCATTGGGCTGCGGAGGACCACAAAGCTGTCAGTGGGGCTGAGGCTATGCCAGGGGTGGGGAATCCCGCACCCAGCCCGGGATGCTCTGCATCCTCCGCTGGCCCATGCCTGCTCCCTCTCGAGCTTCCTGGAGGCTTTCACCTTGATGGATGGCCCCGGCTCATCCCTGCCCGGCACCCCCGGCTTATCCCGCCGGCCCTGCTCACTCACCAGCTCGCCCCAGTGCTGGATGCGATCCCGCGGCACCTTTGATGGCCACCTGCGAGCCAAGGGGAGCAGCAGGCTGAGCTCACTGCTCGCTCAGCCGAGCCCCAATCTTCCTTTTCCTCCTCCTGCACCCGCCGCTGGCCCCGCTGCTCACCAGGGCACTGTCCAAGAGCCGTGTCCCGCACAGACGCTGCCAAAGCCAACGTGCGCCAGCAGCGAACTCACTCGGTACCGTTCCTGCAGGGCCTCCTACGCCTTCCCTGCCGGCAAGACGTGGCTGTCAGCATCGGCCTGGGGCCAGGAACGGCCCCGACTGCCCCCCGACTGCCCCGGCCGGGCATCCCCAGGTGTTCGCTCCTTGGAACGGGACAGAGATGGCTTGGGTCTCCATCAGACTCTGGGGGTCTGTAGGGCTGGAATGTGGCTCTGTGGAGCTGGGACAAAATTCCGAGGGTCTCCATGGGTCCAATCTCTCCCCAGGTCGCCACACCTGCAGGAGGTTTCTGGCTGTGACCTCCTGTCCCACGGGAGCATCCGTGGACTTGATCAGTTTAACTTCAACGAGTGAGAATTCCTCTCCTTCCAGATGGGATCTGGGGCATTCTGGTGGCCGATGGAGCTGCCCAGGTCACCAAGAGGCGCTGGGAACAGGATGAGATGGAGGCTGAGGAATGAACAAATCCCCTGGGGCACACCTGCCTGGAATGTCTCTGGAAATATGTCAGATATGGGTGGGAGTGCCTGGAGAGTAAAGGTGGGGAGGGTAGAATTCCCATGGAATGTGGGATTTGGAAATGTGGGATTTGGGGAGAGTAAAATTTGGGAACATGGGAATTCCCATGGGAATGGGACAGCAGGAGGGTCCACCTATGGAGGTCCCATGGGAATTCCCATGTTCCCAAATTTTTCTCCCAAATCCCACATTTCCAAATCCCACATTCCCATGGGAATTCTACCCTCCCCACCTTTACTCTCCAGCACTTCCCACCCATATCTGACATATTTCCAGAGACATTCCAGGCAGGTGTGCCCCAGGGGATTTGTTCATTCCTCAGCCTCCATCTCATCCTGTTCCCAGCGCCTCTTGGTGACCTGGGCAGCTCCATCGGCCACCACAAATCCCCGGATCCCAGCTGGAAGGAGAGGAATTCTCACTCGTTGAAGTTAAACTGATCAAGTCCACAGATGCTCCGTGGGACAGGAGGTCACAGCCAGAAACCTCCTGCAGGTGTGGCGACCTGGGGAGAGATTGGACCCATGGAGACCCTCGGAATTGTGTCCCAGCTCCACGGAGCCACATTCCAGCCCTACAGACCCCCAGAGTCTGATGGAGACCCAAGCCATCTCTGTCCCGTTCCAAGGAGCGAACACCTGGGGATGCCCAGCCCGGGGCAGTCGGGGGGCAGTCGGGGCCGTTCCTGGCCCCAGGCCGAGCACTGACAGCCGCGTCTTGCCGGCAGGGAAGGCGTAGGAGGCCCTGCAGGAACGGTACCGAGTGAGTTCGCTGCTGGTGCACGTTGGCTTTGGCAGCGTCTGTGCGGGGACACGGCTCTCGGACGGTGCCCTGGTGAGCAACGGGGCCAGCGGCGGGTGCAGGAGGAGGAAAAGGAAGATTTGGGCTTGGCTGAGCGAGCAGTGAGCTCAGCCTGCTGCTCCCCTTGGCTCGCAGGTGGCCATCAAAAGGTGCCGCGGGATCGCATCCAGCACTGGGGCGAGCTGGTGAGTGAGCAGGGCCGGCGGGATAAGCCAGGGCGTGCCGGGCAGGGATGAGCCAGGGCCATCCATCAAGGTGAAAGCCTCCAGGAAGCCTCGAGAGGGAGCAGGCATGGGGCCAGCGGAGGATGCAGAGCATCCCGGGCTGGGTGCGGGATTCCCCACCCCTGGCACAGCCTCAGCCCCACTGACAGCTTTGTGGTCCTCCTGCAGCCCAATGGCACCAGCACACCTCTGGAGATGGTGCTGCTGGACAAGGTGTCCACTGCTTTCCCTGGTGGTGTCCAGCTGCTGGAGTGGCTTGAGCTCCTCAACAACATCTTGATGCTGCTCGAGTGCCCAGAGCAGTCTCAGGACCTCCTGCATTTCATTCAGGCATGGGGGTTCCTGTCCAAGGAGGAGGCAAGGGGGCTGTTCTGCCAGGTGCTGGAGGCTGTGCAGCGCTGCACCAGCTGCGGAGTCCTGCACAGGGACATCAAACCAGGGAACAACCTGCTCAACCTGGCCCCGAGGCTGGGAAAACTGATTGATTTTGGCTGTGGCACCTACCTGCAAGACACAGCCTCACTTTGCAGGTGACCCAACGCAGGGGTGTGCGCCCAGTCCTGGTATCTCATGGCCCAACATCTCATGGCCCAGCCTGGGTATAGCAGCGGGGATTCTCCCTTTTGCTGCCAGTCACAGGAGGGAGTCTTCAGCCGAGTTGCTTTTGAGCAGGGGTGGGTAGGGGCCAGCTTCCAGCCCTGCTGGCAGCCTTTGCCCACCACTCTGCCCAGGACTGGCGCTGGGGCTGGGGCAGCCAGCCTGACAAAAACACCCATGGTTTGGGGTAGCAGAGAAGGGGGACCCAGAACCAGTGCAGCAGCCAGTTTGGTGTGCAGGCCAGAGAGGGCTTGGACTGCTCTGCTCACCTTGTTTGCCCTGGCTTCATAATGTTTGTGGGGCAATGCAGGCACAGAGGATGAGGGCATGGTTTTTCCCCAGTACTGGGTGGGTTTTTCCTTTGCATGTCATGGTTGGGCCTTGCCAGGGCCCTCTTCTGCCCTCTTCCAGCACCAGTGGCTTCTTTTCCAACCCTGAGTTTGTAGACAAATCCCAGGTGCTGGTGAGAGGGCAGCGGGTCACCCCACGTGCCACTGGTGCAGCCCCCACATGTCCAAGAATGCTGGGGCCAGGCTGTGGAAGCAGCAGCATCCCCCTGAAGAATCCCATCTGTATTCCACAGGAACCCTGTCCTACAGCCCACCAGAGTGGATCCACCACCAATGCTACCACGGCGAGGCAATTGATGTGGTTCCTGAGCCTCGGCTGTAGCAGCTGAGCATGGGGAAGCACCTGTTCAGGAGGGGCCAGGAGATCATCTGGGGGTGGATCTTGTTCCTGCGACGTCTCTCTCAAGGTGGATCCTCATCTCTGGGCATGGGGGGAATGCCAGTGCTGGGAGACAGCAGCAGGCTCCTGAGCATCCCGCTCTGGCAGCTGCTGAGGAGGTGGCACATGTCCTGCCTTACTGCTCTCCTCCAAACAGAGAATCCATGGGGAAGTTTGGGCACAGCTCTGGGCACACCCAGCATGGCCTGGGAACAGGAACAGGGTAACAACTTCTCCAACCGACTGGTGATTTCTGGTTTCTCTCTTCAGAGTGACAAGATGTTATCAAGAGGTGCTTGCCCATGCAACCCTTGGACAGGCTGTCCTTAGAAGACATTTTCCATCATCCTTGGCTGCAGGGTGTTGATCTGCCCTAGAGGATAGGAGAGATCCATGTGCACAGTTGGATCCAGACACCTGGCAGGTAACAGCTCCACACATCTCTTGGCAATCAGTGCCAAAGCAAACCAGACTGGTTTTGTCCTGCCTGTAGATCCTAGTAGGGGTCATCAGAAGGGAACATGCAGCTCTTGGGCTGGAGCTGAGCTGGAGATTTGGTGTAGTAAGCACTGGTAGGCACCTGGGTTTTTTTGGTTTTGTTTGTCTGGTCCATCGATGGCTGGGGCCCTGGGCAGAGCACTGACAGCCTGGTCTGGCCCCCAGGAGACGAGAAGGAGCCCCTGGAGAAGCTGCACCAGGTGGGGCTGATGCTGGAGACATCAAGGACAACCTCAAGGATGACAATCTTCCTCCACCTGGCCAGCTGAACGTGATTGACTTCGATTCTGGCACTTTCCTCAAAGGCACGCTGCCGGCCAAATTTGCAGGTGAGTCCACAGCTGGGGGGATGCTCCCAGATCTGGGCATGGCACGGCCTGGAGGGGCACCAAAGGTTCGTCTCTTTGCTGGGGCAGATGCAACAAATCTTCATTGGACTGTCCTGCTGCTTTTAGGCTCTGGGCAGCTGCTGAGGGGCTGGATCTGCCATGGCTGGCTGTAGGCTGGGCACATGTCCTGCCCTCCTGCTCTGCTCCCAAGGGCAGCAGTGATGGGCAGCTTTGTGCCCAACTCTGAGCACGGCCAGCATGGCCTGGGCACCGTGGGTGGCGGGGACAAGGGGACAGGAACCTTCAGCTGATGGGGGTTTCTGGTTTCTCTCTTTGCAGCCGGGCTCTGCGGGTGCTGAGGCTGCTCTGGGCTCTGCCAGGGCTCTGCTGGGCTCAGCCCTGGGCCCAGCTGGGCTCGCTCTGCCCTCACATTGCTCTGACAGCTTTGCATCAGATGAGCCCATTCCAAGCACAGCGCCTGAGCTTTCTGCTTTTGCAGGTGAGTGAGACTCTCCTGCAGGCCAAGAGATTGCAGTTAGGGACACACATCCAATTGGCAAGAACCCAAACTCTCCACAGGCCCAGCTGAATGCCTGGATCTCCACAGGATATTTTGTCTGTCCAACTCCTCATTCTTTTTTGGCTGGAATTGTGCAATTGCACTTTTTTCCTCCTCTAGAAATGCCACAAGTGGGCAAAACCTGGTGAGCGGGCTCTGTTCCTGAGGCAGTGCAGTCAGGAGTTGGTGGATAGAGAATTGCCCTTCTGCACCTCCAAACTAGAGCAAAAAGCTATAAGTTGGATTCTCCATCTTTAAGAATCTCCTGACAGTTTCAGAGGGAATGTGCAGCTCAATCACAGGGAGAGAAGGAAGGGCATCTTCTAAAGGATTTGGGCTGTGACAGAGTTTAGATTCCCAGTCCTGCTTGGAGCTGGCAGGGCAAAAAGCAATTTCCTCTTGTTTCACACCAATTTCACCACAATTTAAAATAAAAATATTGGAAAGAAACCCCGAAATCTTTTTGAAAAGGCTGCTGAGGTCAGTAAGATGGATCCATTCCATCAGCATATTTACAAAATAAATAACTGAGTTCTCTGTTTCAACAGATCAGTTACCTCTAAATTAAAGTTACAGAAGATTTTTCACTGCACACTTGGGTTTTGTTTTTATCTTTAACATTTTATAGAGGTTTTTTTCTTCCCTTTTTCCTTTTTTTCCCCTTAAATCAGAAAACATGCCATAAAAAAGAAGTTTCCTATGCTGCTGGTTCCCATGTGGAGCAGCTCCCTTCCCCCTGGCTGAGCTGCTAAGCAGAGCCCGGCAGCTCCTGGCCCTGCAGGGCTGAGGCTTTTCCCCATTTCAGGGCACAGACTGATGGAGCAGCACTGCTGAACACAGGGACACACAGAGGGACCAGAAGCAGCTGCCTTTGTCCACCTGCAGCTCCAAGGCCCAAACTCTGAGCAGACAGGGCTGGAAGAGACTGGCAGGCTCCCTGTTTGCTGTGCTGCCCCACTTGTGCCCAGCCCACCTCTGTGGGAGGCAGAGGGAGAACAAGGGGCAGCTCCCTGCCAGCCCCCAGCCCAGGGACCCCTCCAGCCCTGGGGCTTGGGGCACTGTCAGCACCTGCTGCTCCAACCACCGCTTCTGGCACTGGGACCCCCAAACTCCTTTCTTGGCCATCCCGCCCCTCCAGCCCCAGCATCCCCACTGGGGTTCCGGCAATCCCAGGGCCTCCCCACCTCAGGGTCCCCGCTCTGGGATTCTGGGGGTCTCCTCTCTTGGGGGTCCCGCTCAAGGAAGCCGCGGCTCTCCTGGGGCTCCCCAAACCCGGTGTCCCCCCATCCCCGCCCATCCCATGCGGTCCCCACGTGGCCCCGGCAAAGCTCGGAGGGCCCAGCCCAGGAAGCCCAACCTCCACCGTGGGGGGACCCGCATGACCCTGCACCCCATCAGGGCTCTGCTGCCACTGGGACCCCCCAAAAACACCTCCCAGGGACCCCCTGATGTCCCCTCAAGGGGCACCTGTGGCTCAGCTTTGGAGCCCTGCAAGGTCCAAACATCCACCCCATAAAAACCCAAAGGCAGGGACCCCGGGATATTTGGGGTGAGCTCCCCCTCCCTGGGCACCTGTGGGATGGGGGCAATGGTCTCAGATCTGCAAGATCTCTGAAGGAGCTGCAGATAGAGCCAGCTGTGAAAGCACGTGGGGCCTCCTCCAGCTCCTCCTCCTTCTGCTCCTCCTCTGACTCTGTCCCTCCTCCTCCTCCCTGCTGGGACAAGATGGGAGAGGGCTGGGTGACTCCCAAACCAAGCTGGGGCAGTGGAGGTTTTGGGAGGAATAATGGGAAAGGGGCGGGAGAGGGGCACAGGGGGATTGGGACCCACTGAGGGTCCCCCAGTTCACCCCAGGACCCCCAAGCCCCAAGAGCCCCTCTAAGTGGGGGGCTCAGCCCAGGACCCGTCGTTGTTCGGGGCTCCTACCCGAGACGGGATGCGGATCTGTGGGTCTCCATCAGACTCTGGGGCTCTGTAGGGCTGGAATGGGGCTCCATGGGGCTTGGACAAAATCCCGAGGGTCTCCGTGGGTCCAGTCCCTCCCCAGGTCTCCACACGCTGCAGGAGGTTTCCGGCTTTGACCTCCTGTCCCATGGGAGCATCCATGGATCTGGTCGGATCAGCTCCAACGGGTGGGAATTCCTCTCCTTCCAGCTGGGATCCAGGGCATTCCTGGTGGCCGATTGTGCTGCCCAGGTCACCAAGAGGTGCTGGAAGCAAAACCAAAATGAGATCAAGGCTGAGGAATGAACAAATTCCCTGGGGCACACCTGGAATATCTCTGGAAATATGTCAGATATGGGTGGGAGGCACTGAAGTGTAAAGGTGGGGAGGGTAGAATTCCCATGGGAATGTGGGATTTGGGAATGTGGGATTTTGAAATGTGGGATTTGGGAGGGCAAAATTTGGGAACATGGGAATTCCCATGGGACCTCCATAGGAGGATCCCACTGTTTTCCCAGTCCCATGGGAATTCTGTAGATGGATCTCACTGCCATCCCATTCCCATGGAATTCCATGGGCAGATCTCACCCCTGTCCCACTGCCATGGAATTCCATGGATGCATCTCACAGTTATCCCATTCCAGAACCCCCTGCTGTCCATGTGTCTGGAAAAGTGGAACATGGGACCTGACTTTTCCTGCTCACGTACGGATTCACCCCAGCACCATCGGGACCGCTGGATGAAGGGGGATGAAATCCGGGATCTTCCCAGCAGCAACAGCACCTTCCACACCTGGGCCAGGATTGAGGCGCTGCTGGAGGAGCGGGAGCGCACCGGTGCCGGGTGGAGCATCCCAGAATGCCAGAGCCCAGGATCTTCTCCTGGGGTGAGCTGGGAATGTGGAATGTGGGAATTGGGAATTTGGGAATGTGGAGCAGCAGGATGGGGGTTCCCCTCCTCTCCTCACCATCCTGTGCTTCCCAGAGCTGGAATCCAGTGGGAATCTCACCCTGGTGGTTGCTGTGTCCATCATCGCTGCCATCATCATCATTCTCCTCATCAGATTCGGTATCTGGAGGCTCCAACCTGGTTCCCCCCCAAACCCATCCTGGGGGTCTCCCTGTTCTCCTCTCCCTCCCAAGACTGCTGGGGGTCCCCCCACGACCCACCCACCCCCTAAACTCCTCCTGGGTCTGCACACAGGGACCATGTCCCCTCCCCCAGATGAGAGGGGTCCTGGGCTGAGCCCCCCACTCAGCCCAGGGTGTGGAGGGAACTGGGGGTCCTGGTGCTGGAAGTGGCTGCTCCCAGGATGAGCCCACTTGCTCTGTCCGTGTGGTTCCAGTTTCCTCAGCACTCCCAGTATGAGCCCAGTCACTCCCAGAATGATCCTGGTCACTTCCCCTCACTCCCTTGAGGATCCATCTTGCTCCCAGTATGAGCCCAGTCACTCCCAGTCATTCCCCATTGATGCAATTTGGCCCCAGCACAGTCCCAGTTGTTCCCAGTTGCACCCGCTATTATCCAGTGTGTTCCCAGTTCTCCCAGTTGCTCCCAGCATAGTCCCAGTCACTCCCAGTATGATGGCAGTCTCTCCCAGCATGGCCCCAGTCACTCACACTTCTCCCCAGTTTCCCCCAGCGTGTTCCCCCAGTTCCCCCCAGAAGATTCCCAGTGGCTCCCAGTGTGGTCCCAGTCACCACCTGCATGGTCTCAGGCCCTCCCAGTATATCCCAGTTGCCCTGAACATTCTCGTAGTCATTGCCAGGCACTCCCAGTTACCCCAGCATGGTTCAGTGGCCCCCAGTTTTATCCCAGTCACTGCCAGTACATCCCAGTTGTCACCAGCATGCATCCTGTCATTCCCAGTTCCTCCCAGGGCATCCTCAGTAGGCTCTCAGCATGGGTTTGGTAGCTCCCAGTAACCCCACTCAGGGTGCATTGAAACCCACTGTAATCCCAGAATGATTCCAGTCACTCCCAGTATGATCTCAGTCACTTACAGTCTAATCCCAGTAACTCCCAGTACGATTAAGTGGCCCCCAGTGTGATCCCAGTTGCTCTCTGTCAATTCCAGCATGAACCGAGTACCCTCCAGTATGATCCTCATCACTCCCAGTCTCCCCCAGTATAGCCCAGTCACTCCCAGCATGCTCCCAGTCATTCCCAGTTCCTCCCAATTGCTTTCAGTGTGATTCCAGTTGCACACAGCCACTCCCAGTCAATCCCAGGGGGAGTCCAGTCACCCTCAGTGTCATCCCAGCTGCTGCCAGAATAGTTCCAGTTGTTCCCAGTTCCTCCCAGTGTGGTTCCATTGTTCCCAGTATAGTTACAGGTACTTCCAGTGTATCACAGTTTCCTCAGTAAGGTTCTGGTGACCTCAGAATGATCCCAGTCTTTCCCAGTTAATCCCAGTTGCCTCCAGTTTGATCCCAGTTTCTGGCAGTTACCCAAAGTGTGGTCCCAGTATAATCCCAAAATGATCCCAGTTGCCCCAGTTGTGGTCTCAGTCCCCTCAGCGTGGTTCCAGTGCCTTCCAGTTGATCCCAGTTGCTCCCAATGTGTCCACATTTTCCTCCCAACAGTAGCTCCAAGTAACCCCCAGTCAGGATCTGTTCACACCCTTTGTAATCCCAGTGGCTCCCAGCATGAAGCAGTAGGACCCAGTCACCCCCAGTTTGGTTCCAGTCACCCCCAGTATGACCCCAGTCACTTCCAGATACTCCCAGTATTATACCAGTTATGCCCTGAGTGACTGCCTGTCACTCCCAGTTTGAGCCCAGTTGCTCCCAGTCACCTCCAGCATGGTTCCAGTCCCAGCCAGCACCTTTCCAGTAATTCCCAGTCTGGTTCCAGTAGGATCCCAGTATGACCCCAGCATGGGCACAGCTGCTCCCATTTACCCCCACTGTGGTTTCAGTCTCTCCCAGTGTATCCCAGTTACTCCCAGCATGTTCCCAGAGACTGCCAGTTTTCCTCAGCTGCTTGCAGCCTGATTCCAGTTGCTCACAGCCACTCCCAGTCACTCTCAGTTCAGTCCCAGTTGCTGCCAGTATGATCCAGTATGATCCCAGTCTCCTCAAGCATGGGCCCCGCCTCTACCATTGTGATCCCAGTAGGATCCCAGTTGCCCCCAGGCACCTTGCAGAGCCCCAGCCATGCTGTTTGCCCCCAGCCTGCCCACGGCCAGCCTGGGGCTGCTCCCGGGGCTTTTCTGGGCTCAGCATTGGCCTGGGCAAAGTGTTCTGGAGAGAGCCTGGGCAAGGAGCCTGCAGCCCCCAGGCCCTGGCCTGAGGCGTCAGCACTGCCCCAGCAGTGCCCATGGCCTGTCCCTGCTGCAGCCCCGGCACTGCCACCCCCAGCACTGTGCCCGGCCCCGAGAGCACTCAGGCCCTACAGCAACACCAGGGCCAGCAGGGCAGCGGGGCAGGGCCACGGCAGCAGCACTGGCAACACCAAGGGCTGCTGCTGCTGCTGCTGGGCACAGCTGCTGTGCCAGCACTGATCTGCCCCCAGCTCTGCACACAGACATTGCTGCTGCAGCTGCAGAGAAGGGAACCAAAGGGGCATCTCTGCAGAAAACCTGGCTGGGAGATCCTTCAGTTCCTTTAAAGAAACCAAGAGCGCAGCCCCACGTTGGAACAGTCTGTGGCTGCAGGGAAGGTGGAGAGATAAAAAATGAGAAATGGCTCAAACTATGACATTTCTTTGTGGACAAGATAAAACAGAGGAAAAAAAACCCACAACAAAACCAACAAGAAGTATCAAAAATTACTTTTATTACAAGTGATATTCAGAAATTGACCAGCAGTTTAATGTTCCTGAAAGCATCCAGTTGTCAGTCTCCACACTGCAGCCTTGAGCTCCTGGTTCCTCAGGCTGTAGATGAGGGGGTTCAGGGATGGAGGCACCACCGAGTACAGAACTGACAGGGTCAGATCCAGGGATGGGGAGGACATGGAGGGCAGCTTGAGGTAGGCAAACATTATAATGCAGACAAACAGAGAAACCACGGCCAGATGAGGGAGGCAGGTGGAAAAGGCTTTGTGCCGTCCCTTTTCAGAGGGGATCCTCAGCACAGCCCTGAAGATCTGCACATAGGAGAAAACCATGAACACAAAACAACCAAATATTAAACAGATGGAAAATACAATGAGCCCAACTTCCCTGAGATATGAGTATGAACAGGAGAGCTTTAGGATTTGGGGCACCTCACAGAAGAACTGGCCCAGGGCATTGCCGTGGCACAGGGGCAGGGAAAATGTATTGGCTGTGTGCATGAGAGCATTGAGAAAGGCACTGGCCCAGGCAGCTGCTGCCATGTGGGCACAAGCTCTGCTGCCCAGGAGGGTCCCGTAGTGCAGGGGTTTGCAGATGGACACATAGCGGTCGTAGCACATGATGGTCAGGAGGGAAACCTCTGCTGAGATAAAAAAGGCAAAAAAAAAAAACTTGAGTAGCACATCCTGTGTAGGAGATGTGTGTGGTGTCCCAGAGGGAATTGTGCATGGCTTTGGGGACAGTGGTGCAGATGCAGCCCAGGTCGGTGAGGGCCAGGTTGAGCAGGAAGAAGAACATGGGGCTGTGCAGGAGGTGGCCGCAGGCTACGGCGCTGATGATGAGGCCGTTGCCCAGGAGGGCAGCCAGGGAGATGCCCAGGAAGATGCAGAAGTGCAGGAGCTGCAGCTGCCGCGTGTCTGCCAATGGCAGCAGGAGGAAGTGGCTGATGGAGCTGCTGTTGGACATTTGCTCTGGCTGGCCATGGGCACCTGTTCATGGAGAAAAGACAGGGACAAGTCAGCAGAGGCTGCTCTGAGCCAAACCTGGGCCATTCCCTGCAGACTGTCCAGCTGTGACTCACCCACCCTTGTTCCTGCTCTGGGAAAACCTTCCCCCAGATCCCTGCCTGAACTCCAGTTGTGCTGTCTGAATGTGCCAGGAGCAGCCAGGCCAGTGTGTGGGGGCCCTTGAGGACCCATCCCTGCCCTGCTGCCCTGGGTTTGTGGCCATGGGGCAGAGGGACAAGGCTGGATATTCAGGATTTGTCACTGGAATCACTCCTAATGCAGACAGGCTTGTTGCCATCTGCACTCCCACTTCTAAATGACATGGAGGGAGTGAAGGAATTTTAGCCATTATTTTCTGGCCCACAAATCATTCCTGTTTCTTGTAGGTCCAAAATCCCCAGCATTCCTGCTGCACTCAGAGTTTGCCACTGAGAGATGTGAGAGGCAAAGGATTCCCTGTGGCTCAGGGAAGGTGAGGGGCTGGATGGGCTTGTTCCCAACTGCCCTGGGTTTGCAGCTTTGGCTGCAATCAGAGCACAGTCACACTCCCCTGTCACCCTGGGATAAACCAGACCCTGCCCAGAGCACAGGGATCCCTCAATGTCTCCCCCTCTCCAAAGGGCTCTGGGCAAGGTCTCAGCACCCCCTTCTGCCAAGGACACTCCCGGCTCCCTTGGCAAACCCAGCAGCATTTCCTCAGCTCTGGCATCTCTGCACTTCCCCGGGGCACATTCAGGGAACTCCCAGGGGCTCTGGCACAGATTTGCAGCCAGGAGGGCAGCTCAGAGCTGGGAAGGACACAGCAAGGAGATCCCCGGCTGTGCCCATGATGGGATCTCAGGGAGGGGGCTCAGCTCATTCCCCTTTCCCATGGACTGCTTTGCCCACAGCCCCACAGGTCCCAGGGAAGCTTGGACACCCCATTGCCATGGCCACAGCTGCCTGGCAGGAATGCCAAGGGCAGTGCCTGACTCAGCTGCTGCAAAGGCCAGAGCCTCCCTGAGAGCACCAGATGACAGGGACAGGATCAGGGCAGTGCAGGAACAAGAGCAGATGTGGTCGTGCTGTGCCTGGTAGGGCAGGGCAATAACAGGCAGCAGAGAGTCTCTGTAAATTTTGAAACATTACTTTGATGATCCTGGGTGTCACTTTCGACTCTGAATATTCTGTGATTCTGTGATTACAGTTCCTCTTCTGCTTCTCTCATCCTTCTGTTGCCTATAATCAAAAGAGAAAAAAAACCCTTGATACAGCGTTAGAACAGTAAATTAAAAACCAGACTTTATCTGAAGCTTTCAAATGTCCCAGTGGGGATGAGGCATACCCAGCACCTGGTATGAACAATTTATTAAGTTTGATTAATAAGGATTTTAAACAGAAAGAACAAATACGAGTTTCAGTTGCTCAGTTACACACCCCTTGGTCAACCCCTTGGAAGAGATCCAAGGGCTTCTTTGTGGCACTTTTTTTTATGACTGCTCACATTCTAGGTAAAGAACAGGATGTTCTTTTTGTAGGTCCTCTTCCTGATAATAAGACTATATAGTATTTCAGAAATGTATTTAGAAGCTTATGGTTCTAAAATCTAAGAGAAAGTGTAGGAAAGATACTAAATTTAATTAAGGATTACAGTTATATAGGTATGTAAAAGTAGTTTAATAGAACTCATTCATTATGATAATTTTATACCTATATAAAAGTAGTTTACAGAGCAACTAGTACATGAAAAATGTTAAAAAAGGCAAAAATCTTTTTGTCATCACCCCAAATTTCCCATCCTTCTCCAAGCAGAAAATTGAAAACACTCTCACGAAAGCTCCTGATCTTTACAGCAATGCCAGGCTTACCTTCTTTTGGCAAGTGTCCTCCGCAGCTGTGCCCAGGCTGTTGTGGAGCTGGGAGCAGCCCTGCCCCACACAGCCCCTCTCAGCAGCAGCAGCAGCAGCAGCTGCCCTGCTCAGGGTGGCTCCTTCCCCCCACAGCTTCTCCCCAGCGCTGGCAGCAGCTCCCCGGGCCGGCTGAGAGCTGTCCCTGGCAGGCAGCAGAGTCCCTGGGCCAGCACAGCGCCCTGGGCTGCAGGACCCTGCTCTGCACCACAGCCCTGGGCACCCCTGGCTGCAGCCCCGGCTGCTCAGCCCTGCAGCAGAGCCTGGCCCCAGGGAGCTGCCTTGTGCTGGGCCTGGGCTGGGGCAGCAGGGAAACCCAGCCCTGCCCTAGGGCCACATCCCTGCCCTGCAGCAGCTCCCACAGTGCTCCTGGAAGGTGCTCCAAGCTGTGGGATGTGGCAGCTTCAGGAGATCCCTGCAGGAGCTGCAGCTTCTCTTCCCCCAGCCAGAGAGTGACTGTTTGCAAGCCTGGGAGGATTTCTCCTGCAGTGAGCCCTGAGTGAGCTCTGCTCTGTGCTGCCAGCCCAGGCTGAGCTGAAGCCCTGTGTGCCTGTGTGCTGTGCCCGGGGTGGCTGCAGGCAGTGCCCCAGCCCTGCTGGGCTGGCAGAAAAGCTGCTCATCCAGAGAAATGTGTTTTTAAGCTCTTCTTGGTTGCCAGGATCTGTCTCTATGCAGGAGCTCAGCCCAGCTCATCAGCACAGACACAGCACAAGGACTTTAATGACCCTCTCGGGGCTTTGTGCTGAGGCCCTGAACATCAGTCCCTGAGAGGGAGATGAAGAAACCTCTCCAGAACTCCAAGTCAGAAGCCAACTCCAAAGTTTCTGGAAGTTTTAATGGGTCCCACTGAGGGACACGACACAGAAAGTGTCTCCAGGCCCCAGGCAGAGCAGAGAACTGCAGGCAGTGATGACAGGTGGGGACAAAGAGAAGCCAAGGCTTGGTGCCCTGGGCCACAGCAGCCTCTGTGCCACCAAGGACACTGAGGAGACACCTTGTCCTGAGGCCCTGGGGCCTCCTGGCACAGCCCCAGCAAGGCTGGGCACTGTCAGCCCCTTGTGCTGCCCTCAGCATCCCCCTCCCATGCCAGTGGCCTCCAGGATGTGCTGGAAGGAGTCCCTGGGGAAGGAGCCTTGGTCAGCAATGGCCCTGGGGGGCTCCTTCATGCTGCCAGGGACTGCAGGTTTTTCCAAGGACTTTGGGTTTGGCTTTTGCCTTGGAGTCTCTGAGAGGTTTGTACAATCCTGGCCTCCAATTCTCTGCTTTAATGAGTCCCTTGAGAGGCTTTTTCAGTAACAACACTCAGTGGGGCTCATTCATACTTTAGAGTACTCAAAGTTTATTACAGATTTTTTTTTTGACACTGATCCTTAGAGTTTGTGCAATCATGGCCCCAATTATCTGCTTTAACGAGTCCCTTGGGATTCTTAACTAGTAAAAATACTCAGCGGGGTTTATTAATACTTCAAGGTACTCAGGGTTAGTTTAAATACTTCTTTTTGCCACTGAGTCTCTGAAAAGTTTTTGTGCAATCCTGGCCTCCAATTATACTCTCTAATTAGTCCCTTGAAGCATTGCACTGACACACAGTGGGTCTCAGTAATGCTTTGAGATACTCAAGATTTTTAAGATACTTTGGATTTTCCTTTGGATTTTCCATCCCACACTAAGTCTCTGAGAGGTTTTTGTGCAATCCTGGCCTCCAGTTCTCTCCTATACAGACCTCATGAGGAGCCTGTGTTTGGGATTGACCATAGTGGGACCCATAATTGCCTCAAGACACTTTGGTTTCTTCTCTGACTTTGACTCCTGGAAAGGTTTGTGCAATCTCCTCTCAGGCCCTGAGGTTCCTGGGCTCAGCACCAAATGCACCACAGGGCTCATTGGGATCAAGCAAGTCCTGGCAAACCAGGGCTGTGCCTTGATGTCCCTCTGGTCTGGTGCAGTTCATAAAGAAGCCGTTTCTCCTAAGGTTATGGAGAAGTATTTCAAAGAACTTCTAAGAAATCCGTATTCCTATTTCCAAGGTGTATTTTTCTCTTTAGAGCAGAGGTGATTGCAGCATTCAGTGATTGATATTGATCCAGAGTCTATGCTCAGGAGGTCTGGCCTGCTCAGAGAAGCTGTGCCTTGAGGTCTGACCTTGTGTGGACAACCTTGCTCCACATTCCCCAATCCTATCCTGTCTCTCCTCACTCACCTGGGACCTGCTTGCCTGGAGAACTGGCTGCACTCAGCCAAAACAGGAGCTTTCTTCCTTTTTTTAGCAATCTAAAACTCCTGAGTTTCAGAAAATCTCCTAACGATTGTGTCAAGCCCAAGGTGCCACCAAGGAGGTTCCCCTTCACCAAGGCTGAACCATGCAAAGAATGTTTGAGACACACAGGAAGTTCTGCAATAAACACAAATCCAGATTTGGCTGAAGGCAGAATTAGACCAACTGCTGAAGGACAGACAAGCTTTGAACTCCTTGCAGCTCAAAGCTCCAGCTGGGTTGTTGGGAGGTGTGTGAGTGAGGCAAGAGTGAGGGCAAGGAACTGCAGAGAGCCCTGGAAGTGCTTGTGTGCAGCCAGGCTGTGGGGAAGGGCACTGCAGGCCTGGCCTGGGCCAGGAGTGAGGCTGGATCATCATCCCAAGCTGCCCTGGGCCATTGCAAGGGGCTGTGGCCATGGACACTGCACTGAGCCCACTGCTGGCTTTGGGTGCCAAGGCCACCCTGATCAGTTCAAGTTTCTTTGGAAAGCAGCCCCAGGAGCCATTTCTGCAGCCAGGTTCCGTGGCCACTTGCAGGCAGAGCTGTTGCTGTCCTGGGCTGCCATGGCAACCCTGAGGACAAAGTGGTGCCGGTGCTGTTCAGGTCCAATTGCACTGACACTCGATGGTGTCCTTAGGTGCCAGAATTGGATCCAGCCACTCCCAGTCTTCTCCTTTAGATGGAATTTTAGATGGCTCCCTGGAGGCGTTTGATATTCCATGGTGGCTGCTTGGTGTCATTTCTCCACCTCATGACTCAGCAGGAGTTTCTCCAATGAAGAAATCAAGCTTTTGCCTGAAACTCCCACTCTGCCCATGACAGGAACCCCGGGGAGTGTCTGGGACATCCCGGCTCTTTGGCAGCCTAGGGACTCCTGGGATGTCACCATGGAGCCCCCGTGAGTGCCTGTGACAGATGGGTGCCTTTGCAGCCCAAGGTGCCCTGGGATGTCCCCATGGAATGGCTGTGACTGCCTCTGAGCACAGGGCTCTTAGCATCCCAGAAAGCCCTGGGAGGTCTCCAGGATCCTCTAGTCCAACTCCTGGCCCTGCACAGGACACCCCAACAATGCCAGCCTGGGCCTGGCAGCGCTGTCCAAATGCTGCTGGAGCTCCCCAGAGCCCTGGAGCTGGGACCCTTCCCTGGGAGCCTGTTCAGTGCCCCAGCAGCCTCTGGGGGAAAACCTTTTCCTCAGATCCAACCCCAACCTGCCCCGACTCAACTCCAGCCCTTCCCTCCACTCCTGTCCCTGGGCACCAGAGGGAAGAGGTTCCCACAGCCCCAGCCAGGGACCCGCTCCAAGGCTGTTCCAGGGCAGCCAGGGCTGGCACCAGCTGGGATGCTCGGTTTCCATGGGCTGGGGTTGGGAATGGGATTCCCCAATTTTGTGCTCCCACTAAAACCGTGCCACTGCTCGCTGCCATCCAGCCTCCCATTGAAAGTACAAAAGGCAAAGATCCCAGGCTGGGATAAGAACAATTTACTGGGAACAGAGACAAGATAAGGAACAAAAAGGAACAGAAACAATATTGATATCAGAAGGGATAAGACAAACCATATAAAGGGAAAATTACAAAAACATCCACTGGCTCTTCCCAGCTATGTATTTCCTCCTGCCTGGACAGGACACCCTTTGCCTTGGGGAGTGAGAGAATTCCTTTCCTGGCCTTGCAATGACCAGACATGGAATCAAATACAATGACAATGCTATGTCCAGACTCTCATGTCCTTAAATCTCATCTCACATAATTTCCAGCGGCAGGGAAAGGGACACGTGTCTTCCCAGGAAGAATCGCAGGAACTGTGGGTCAGTAGGGCTCTTCCCAATGTGGGTTCTCTGATGTAGGATGAAGTTGCAGCAGCACACAAAGCTCTTCCCACAGGGCACTTCCAGGACTTCCCTTACTGGTGCCTTTGCTGGTGTTTGGTCAAGGAAGATCTCCTGGAGAAGCTCTTCCCACACTGGGGACACTGGTAGGGCCTCTCCCCAGTGTGGATGCGCCGGTGGGTGATGAGGGTGGAGTTGCGGTTGAAGCCCTTCCCACAGTCAGGGCAGCGGAAGGGCCTCTCCTCTGTGGTGCGCTCATGCAGGAGGAGATTGGAGCTGGTCTGAAACCCTTCCCACACTGGGAACACTCGTAGGGCCTCTCCCGGTGTGGAGCATCTGATGGCTGATCAGCTGGGACCTCTGGTTGAAGCCCTTCCCACATTCCCCACGCTTGTATGGCCTTTCCTCAGCGTGAATGTTCGGTGGCGGATCAAGTTGGATCTCTGGCTGAAGCTCTTCCCACATTCCCACACTCGTAGGGCCTCTCCCCAGTGTGGATGAGCCTGTGGGTGATGAGATGGGAGTTGAGCTTGAAGCCCATCCCACAGTCAGGGCGCAGAAGGGCCTCTTCTGTGTGAATGCACTGGTGCAGGAGGAGATTGGAGCTGGTCTGAAACCTTCTTCCCACACTCGGAACACTTGTGGGCCTCTCCCCGGTGTGGATCCGCTGGTGTCTGATCAGGAGGGAGTTCTTGCTAAAGCCCTTTTCACACTCCACGCACTTGTAGGGCTTCTCCCCACCACTACGCTGCTCATGGAATAGCTCTAAGCCCTGGCTGAAGCCTGTCCACCTTCCGGCAAACGGTGGGTGTTTCCTCCTCAGAGAAGCCTGGAATGGGTTTTGAGCCCCTCCTCCTGCCAGAACTCTGGGGCTTTTCCTCCCTGTTGGATTCATCCACAGTGGAGCTGCTAAAAACCAGCCTTTTCCAGAGGATTCTTCTGTGGGGATTTGTCCTTCTGGATCTCCATCCTCAGCTCTTTGTCTGGGGAGAAAGAACAAGGACAGGATGGGTTTTGCCTCCTTGCCACAGAGAAGGCAAGAAGGTCCCCCCTAGTGATTCCCTGGCAGGATGGCATTGGCAGCGGGGTTGTCCTGCAGCCGGGGGCCATGATGGGCTGGAGATGGAGCAGGAGAGACGGGGAAAGGGGCAGTGACTTCCTCCTTACCTGCCTGGCTGTCCTGGGGCATCTTTACTTTCCACTCAGCCTCCTTCTCCATCCAGCTAAGATTTCAGGAATGGGAAATCC
>JAJEOU010002652.1:0-7500 GCA_021534815.1 Acrocephalus arundinaceus
CCCGGAAGCCGCCGGGGCCGGCTCGGCCGAGCACCCGGGGGCCGGCCCGGAGCCGGGTAGACCTGTTGTCCCCGCCACCGTGGGCCGCCACAGCGCCGCCCCTGACGCCGCCGGGGCCGGCTCGGCCGAGCACCCGGGGGGCCGGCCCGGAGCCGGGTAGACCTGTTGTCCCCGCCACCGTGGGCCGCCACAGCGCCGCCCCTGACGCCGCCGGGGCCGGCTCGGCCGAGCACCGGGGGGCCGGCCCGGAGCCGGGTAGACCTGTTGTCCCCGCCACCGCGCGCCGCCGCAGCGCCGCCCCGGACGCCGCCGGGGCCGGCCCGGCCATGCACCCCGGGGGCCGGCCCGGAGCCGGGTAGACCTGTTGTCCCCGCCACCGTGGGCCGCCACAGCGCCGCCCCTGACGCCGCCGGGGCCGGCTCGGCCGAGCACCCGGGGGGCCGGCCCGGAGCCGGGTAGACCTGTTGTCCCCGCCACCGCGCGCCGCCGGAGCGCCGCCCCGGAAGCCGCCGGGGCCGGCTCGGCCGAGCACCCGGGGGCCGGCCCGGAGCCGGGTAGACCTGTTGTCCCCGCCACCGTGGGCCGCCACAGCGCCGCCCCTGACGCCGCCGGGGCCGGCTCGGCCGACCACCCGTGGGGCCGGCCCGGAGCCGGGTAGACCTGTTGTCCCCGCCACCGTGGGCCGCCACAGCGCCGCCCCTGACGCCGCCGGGGCCGGCTCGGCCGAGCACCCGGGGGGCCGGCCCGGAGCCGGGTAGACCTGTTGTCCCCGCCACCGCGCGCCGCCGCAGCGCCGCCCCGGACGCCGCCGGGGCCGGCCCGGCCATGCACCCCGGGGGCCGGCCCGGAGCCGGGTAGACCTGTTGTCCCCGCCACCGTGGGCCGCCACAGCGCCGCCCCTGACGCCGCCGGGGCCGGCTCGGCCGAGCACCCGGGGGGCCGGCCCGGAGCCGGGTAGACCTGTTGTCCCCGCCACCGTGGGCCGCCACAGCGCCGCCCCGGACGCCGCCGGGGCCGGCTCGGCCGAGCACCCGGGGGGCCGGCCCGGAGCCGGGTAGACCTGTTGTCCCCGCCACCGTGGGCCGCCACAGCGCCGCCCCGGACGCCGCCGGGGCCGGCTCGGCCGAGCACCCGGGGGGCCGGCCCGGAGCCGGGTAGACCTGTTGTCCCCGCCACCGTGGGCCGCCACAGCGCCGCCCCGGACGCCGCCGGGGCCGGCTCGGCCGACCACCCGGGGGCCGGCCCGGAGCCGGGTAGACCTGTTGTCCCCGCCACCGTGGGCCGCCACGCGCCGCCCCGGACGCCGCCGGGGCCGGCTCGGCCGAGCACCCGGGGGGCCGGCCCGGAGCCGGGTAGACCTGTTGTCCCCGCCACCGTGGGCCGCCACAGCGCCGCCCCGGACGCCGCCGGGGCCGGCTCGGCCGAGCACCCCGGGGGCCGGCCCGGAGCCGGGTAGACCTGTTGTCCCCGCCACCGTGGGCCGCCACAGCGCCGCCCCTGACGCCGCCGGGGCCGGCTCGGCCGAGCACCCGGGGGGCCGGCCCGGAGCCGGGTAGACCTGTTGTCCCCGCCACCGCGCGCCGCCGGAGCGCCGCCCCGGAAGCCGCCGGGGCCGGCTCGGCCGAGCACCCGGGGGGCCGGCCCGGAGCCGGGTAGACCTGTTGTCCCCGCCACCGTGGGCCGCCACAGCGCCGCCCCTGACGCCGCCGGGGCCGGCTCGGCCGACCACCCGTGGGGCCGGCCCGGAGCCGGGTAGACCTGTTGTCCCCGCCACCGTGGGCCGCCACAGCGCCGCCCCTGACGCCGCCGGGGCCGGCTCGGCCGAGCACCCGGGGGGCCGGCCCGGAGCCGGGTAGACCTGTTGTCCCCGCCACCGCGCGCCGCCGCAGCGCCGCCCCGGACGCCGCCGGGGCCGGCCCGGCCATGCACCCCGGGGGCCGGCCCGGAGCCGGGTAGACCTGTTGTCCCCGCCACCGTGGGCCGCCACAGCGCCGCCCCTGACGCCGCCGGGGCCGGCTCGGCCGAGCACCCGGGGGGCCGGCCCGGAGCCGGGTAGACCTGTTGTCCCCGCCACCGTGGGCCGCCACAGCGCCGCCCCGGACGCCGCCGGGGCCGGCTCGGCCGACCACCCGTGGGGCCGGCCCGGAGCCAGGTAGACCTGTTGTCCCCGCCACCGCGCGCCGCCGGAGCGCCGCCCCGGAAGCCGCCGGGGCCGGCTCGGCCGAGCACCGGGGGGGCCGGCCCGGAGCCGGGTAGACCTGTTGTCCCCGCCACCGTGGGCCGTCACAGCGCCCCCCCTGACGCCGCCGGGGCCGGCTCGGCCGAGCACCCGGGGGGCCGGCCCGGAGCCGGGTAGACCTGTTGTCCCCGCCACCGTGGGCCGCCACAGCGCCGCCCCTGACGCCGCCGGGGCCGGCTCGGCCGACCACCCGTGGGGCCGGCCCGGAGCCGGGTAGACCTGTTGTCCCCGCCACCGCGCGCCGCCGCAGCGCCGCCCCGGACGCCGCCGGGGCCGGCTCGGCCGAGCACCCGGGGGGCCGGCCCGGAGCCGGGTAGACCTGTTGTCCCCGCCACCGCGCGCCGCCGCAGCGCCGCCCCGGACGCCGCCGGGGCCGGCTCGGCCGAGCACCCGGGGGGCCGGCCCGGAGCCGGGTAGACCTGTTGTCCCCGCCACCGCGCGCCGCCGCGGCGCCGCCCCGGACGCCGCCGGGGCCGGCTCGGCCGAGCACCCGGGGGGCCGGCCCGGAGCCGGGTAGACCTGTTGTCCCCGCCACCGTGGGCCGCCACAGCGCCGCCCCTGACGCCGCCGGGGCCGGCTCGGCCGACCACCCGTGGGGCCGGCCCGGAGCCGGGTAGACCTGTTGTCCCGGCCACCGCGCGCCGCCGCGGCGCCGCCCCGGAAGCCGCCGGGGCCGGCTCGGCCGAGCACCCCGGCGCCGGCCCGGAGCCGGGTAGACCTGTTGTCTCCGCGACCGACCGCCGCCGCGGCGCCGCCCCTGACGCCGCCGGGGCCGGCTCGGCCGAGCACCCGGGGGGCCGGCCCGGAGCCGGGTAGACCTGTTGTCCCCGCCACCGCGCGCCGCCGCAGCGCCGCCCAGGAAGCTGCCGGGGCCGGCTCGGCCGATCACCCGGGGGGCCGGGCCGGAGCCTTGTAGTCCATTTGTCCCCGCGACCGCTGGCCGCTTCCGTGGCAGCCCGGAGCGATGCACCGGCTTTCAAGACCAATAGCTTTTTTCGATAAAATCCTTTCCCCACCTCCGTCCCCTCTTTTATTGCGCGGGGGTAGTTTTTTGAGGGCTTTCGGGGTTTTCTTTTTTTTTTTTTTTTCCTTTTTTCTTGCAAGAGCAGCTCGGAACAAGAAACTTTCTGGAAAAATATCGTCTTGGCCAACTTTATTCATTTTCACTTTGCGCCCAGACCGCTTCCAGCCGAGCCGATGGGCCGTCTGTGCCTGCCGACCCACGGCGCCATCAGACCCGGCCGCGGCCCGCCGGCGCCCGGCTCCACTCGCCTAGTCCCTCCCGCCCCGCCCACCCGCTGACGAAAGGCCGCGGCGGGGGGGGGGACGGCGAGCGGGCGGCCGCTCGCCCGGAGGTTCCCTCACGGTCCGCCAGGGTCTCCGGCCCCGGCCGCCGGCTCGGGCCGCCGCGGGGGCTCGGTGCCGAGGCCCGGGGGCCGGCACGGACTCGGCCCGCCTTCCCAGAGCGAGGGACGGCCGCGGTGACGCGACCCCCCCCCCCCCCCCCCCCGGCGCACGCGCTCTCGCCCCGAGGCCGGTCCCCCGGACTTCCCGGCGCGCGCGCCCGCTCGCACGCATGCGCGGAGCCCCCCCCTTCGTCCCCTCGCGCCACAGCTCCCCGCCCCCGCCCCCCCCAACCCGCCCCACGCCCGCTCTCGGGCGCCCCCTCTCCCGGCTCCCGCGCCGCCTGCCGCGGCCGCCGATGGACGGCAGGGGGCGCCCCGCCCTCCAGCGGCGCCCTCCTCCCCGGCACCGCCTCCGGGCTTCTCCTGCCCGCCCCCGCCCCGCGGGGGTCGGGGCCGCTCCGCCCTCCAGCAGCAACCTCGCTGGCAACGCCCTTCGGCTTTTCTCGCCCGACCCCGCCCCGTGACAGTTGGGGGCGCCCCGCCTTCCACCAGCGGTTCCCCTGGCAACGCCTCCGGACTTCTGCCGCCCGCCCCCGCCTCGCGACGGTTGGGGGCGCCCGGCCCTCCACCTGCAGCCTCCCTGGCGCCGCTGTCAGGTTTTTCCCGCCCGCGCCTAAAGCTGTCTTTTAGACCCGTTCGCACAGCGGCAGCGGCGGCATGGCTAGCCGCAGGCTGACGCCGAGGCGGCCGGGGCTGCCCGCCCGCTGCAGAGGCCGGGCCGGCAGCGGGCTGCAGAGGGTGGCGGGTTGCTTAGCGCAGCTCTGAAAGGCGCCCTCCTTCCCTCTCGGGGAGGAGTTGGGGCGGCCTGCTGGGTGGGGGGGGGCAGGATGTCGGCGGAGCCGGCCGCTGCCGGGCAAGGGTGCTGCGAGACGCGCCGGCGGCCCCTGGGTCCTAAGTCCGGAGGTCTACCCAGGGCGCTCGGCACCAGCTACGGAGTCCGGCCGCGGACAACCGGTCTACCCAGGAGCTGTACCGAAGGGACCGAGTCCGGCCGCGGACCACTGGTCTACCCACGGCGCTTAGGTAGCGAGTCCGGCCGCGGACAACAGGTCTACCCACGGGGCTTGGGCAGCGAGTCCGGCCGCGGACAACTGGTCTACCCAGGAGCTGCAAGCCAGGTACCGAGTCCGGCCGCGGACAACAGGTCTACCCAGGGCGCGCGACGCCAGGGACCAAGTCCGGCCGCGGACAACGGGTCTACCCAGGAGCTGTACCCAAGGGACCGAGTCCGGCCCCGGACAACCGGTCTACCCACGGCGCCCGGCGCCGAGGACCAAGTCCGGCCGCGGACAACAGGTCTACCCACGGGGGCTTGGGTAGCGCGTCCTGCCGCGGACAACTGGTCTACCCAGGAGCTGCAAGCCAGGGACCGAGTCCGGCCGCGGACAACAGGTCTACCCACGGGGGCTTGGGTAGCGCGTCCTGCCGCGGACAACTGGTCTACCCAGGAGCTGCAAGCCAGGGACCGAGTCCGGCCGCGGACAACAGGTCTACCCAGGAGCTGTACCTAAGGGACCGAGTCCGGCCCCGGACAACCGGTCTACCCAGGGCGCTTGGGTAGCGCCCTGCCGCGGACAACAGGTCTACCCACGGGGCTTGCGTAGCGCGTCCCGCCGCGGACAACTGGTCTACCCAGGGCGCTCGGCGCCGAGGACCAAGTCCGGCCGCGGACAACAGGTCTACCCACGGGGGCTTGGGTAGCGCGTCCCGCCGCGGACAACAGGTCTACCCAGGGCGCTCGGCGCCGAGGACCAAGTCCGGCCGCGGACAACAGGTCTACCCAGGAGCTGTACCTAAGGGACCGAGTCCGGCCCCGGACAACCGGTCTACCCAGGGCGCTTGGGTAGCGCCCTGCCGCGGACAACAGGTCTACCCACGGGGCTTGCGTAGCGCGTCCCGCCGCGGACAACTGGTCTACCCAGGGCGCTCGGCGCCGAGGACCAAGTCCGGCCGCGGACAACAGGTCTACCCACGGGGGCTTGGGTAGCGCGTCCGCCGCGGACAACAGGTCTACCCAGGGCGCTCGGCGCCGAGGACCAAGTCCGGCCGCGGACAACAGGTCTACCCAGGGCGCTTAGGTAGCGCGTCCCGCCGCGGACAACTGGTCTACCCAGGGCGCTCGGCGCCGAGGACCAAGTCCGGCCGCGGACAACAGGTCTACCCAGGAGCTGTACCTAAGGGACCGAGTCCGGCCCCGGACAACCGGTCTACCCAGGGCGCTTGGGTAGCGCCCTGCCGCGGACAACAGGTCTACCCACGGGGCTTGCGTAGCGCGTCCCGCCGCGGACAACTGGTCTACCCAGGGCGCTCGGCGCCGAGGACCAAGTCCGGCCGCGGACAACAGGTCTACCCACGGGGGCTTGGGTAGCGCGTCCCGCCGCGGACAACAGGTCTACCCAGGGCGCTCGGCGCCGAGGACCAAGTCCGGCCGCGGACAACAGGTCTACCCAGGGCGCTTAGGTAGCGCGTCCCGCCGCGGACAACTGGTCTACCCAGGGCGCTCGGCGCCGAGGACCAAGTCCGGCCGCGGACAACAGGTCTACCCAGGAGCTGTACCTAAGGGACCGAGTCCGGCCCCGGACAACCGGTCTACCCAGGGCGCTTGGGTAGCGCCCTGCCGCGGACAACAGGTCTACCCACGGGGCTTGCGTAGCGCGTCCCGCCGCGGACAACTGGTCTACCCAGGGCGCTCGGCGCCGAGGACCAAGTCCGGCCGCGGACAACAGGTCTACCCACGGGGGCTTGGGTAGCGCGTCCCGCCGCGGACAACAGGTCTACCCAGGGCGCTCGGCGCCGAGGACCAAGTCCGGCCGCGGACAACAGGTCTACCCAGGGCGCTTAGGTAGCGCGTCCCGCCGCGGACAACTGGTCTACCCAGGGCGCTCGGCGCCGAGGACCAAGTCCGGCCGCGGACAACAGGTCTACCCAGGAGCTGTACCTAAGGGACCGAGTCCGGCCCCGGACAACCGGTCTACCCAGGGCGCTTGGGTAGCGCCCTGCCGCGGACAACAGGTCTACCCACGGGGCTTGCGTAGCGCGTCCCGCCGCGGACAACTGGTCTACCCAGGGCGCTCGGCGCCGAGGACCAAGTCCGGCCGCGGACAACAGGTCTACCCACGGGGGCTTGGGTAGCGCGTCCCGCCGCGGACAACAGGTCTACCCAGGGCGCTCGGCGCCGAGGACCAAGTCCGGCCGCGGACAACAGGTCTACCCAGGGCGCTTAGGTAGCGCGTCCCGCCGCGGACAACTGGTCTACCCAGGGCGCTCGGCGCCGAGGACCAAGTCCGGCCGCGGACAACAGGTCTACCCAGGAGCTGTACCTAAGGGACCGAGTCCGGCCCCGGACAACCGGTCTACCCAGGGCGCTTGGGTAGCGCCCTGCCGCGGACAACAGGTCTACCCACGGGGCTTGCGTAGCGCGTCCCGCCGCGGACAACTGGTCTACCCAGGGCGCTCGGCGCCGAGGACCAAGTCCGGCCGCGGACAACAGGTCTACCCACGGGGGCTTGGGTAGCGCGTCCCGCCGCGGACAACAGGTCTACCCAGGGCGCTCGGCGCCGAGGACCAAGTCCGGCCGCGGACAACAGGTCTACCCAGGGCGCTTAGGTAGCGCGTCCCGCCGCGGACAACTGGTCTACCCAGGGCGCTCGGCGCCGAGGACCAAGTCCGGCCGCGGACAACAGGTCTACCCAGGAGCTGTACCTAAGGGACCGAGTCCGGCCCCGGACAACCGGTCTACCCAGGGCGCTTGGGTAGCGCCCTGCCGCGGACAACAGGTCTACCCACGGGGCTTGCGTAGCGCGTCCCGCCGCGGACAACTGGTCTACCCAGGGCGCTCGGCGCCGAGGACCAAGT
>JAJEOU010001780.1:0-10845 GCA_021534815.1 Acrocephalus arundinaceus
ATGCTCACCCGTCTGGGCAGGGCCCAAGAATCTTGCGGTTTTGGGGAGATCCAGGTGATTTCTGGGTATACCCAGGTGATTTTTTGAGGATATCCAGGTGATTTAGTGAGGATCCATAAGATTTTGCTGGGTACCCAGGTGTATCCAGGTGACTTTTTGGGAGCACCCAAGTCATTCTTGAGGATACCCAGGTGTACCCAGGTGATTTTGGAGGTATCTAGGTGATTTTGGGGGTACCCAGGTGAGTTTTTGGGTACCCAGGAGATTTTTGAGGGGTTCCAGGTGATTTTGGGGATATCCATGTAATTTGTGGGGGGGGGTATCCAGGTGATACTGGGGGACACCCACGTGTATCCACGTGATTTTTGGCATTCCCAGGCAATTTGGGGGGATCCAGTGATTGGGGAGGGGTGCCCACATCATTTTTCAGGGTACCCAGGTGATTTTTAGGGTACTCAGGTTATTTTTGGGATTCCCAGGTGTATCAGGGTGACTTCTGGGGCGTACCCAGGTAATTTTGGTGGGGTACTTAAGTGGTTTGGGGGGAATACTCAGATGATTTAGGGGGTTCCCAGGAGATTTTTGAGGGTACCCAGGAAATTTTGGGGGTACTCAGGTATATCCAAGTGATTTTGGATGTACCCAGGTGATTTTGGAGGAAGATGAGGGTGATTTTTGGGAGTACCCATGAGATTTTTGGGGGATACCCAAGAGATTTGGGGGGGGTACTCAGATGTATCCAGGTGGTTTTTGGGGGTACCCAGGTGATTTTTGAGGGGGATCCAGGTGACTTTTAGGAGTATCCAGGTTTTTTGTGGGGGTACCAGGTGACTTTTGGGGATACCAAGGTTATTTCTGGGGGGGATCCAGGAGACTTTGGGGGTACCCAGGTGTATCCTGGCGATTTGAGGGGAGATCCAGATTATTGTTTGGGGGAAACAAAGTGATTTTGGAGTACCCAATGATTTGGGGGTAATCAGGGAGATTTTTGGGGGTACACAGGTGATTTTGGGGTACCTAGATGTATCCAGATTATTTTGAGGGTACTCAGGTGACTTTTGGGTGTATCCAGGTGACTTTTGGGGGTAACCAGGTGATTTTTGGAGGGGATCCAAGAGATTTAGGGGGTATCCAGGTGATTTTTTTTTGGGTACTCAGGTGATTTTGGGGGTACCAGGTGATTTTGGGGGTTCCCAAGTGTCCCACTCACCCTGACGGGCTGGGAGAAGATGACAACCACCGTCCAGTCCTCCTGGTCAACGTGGACGCAGATGACCCTAAGCGGCGGGAGGGCTGTGGGGGGACACTCCAACATTCAGGAGGCACCCCAACATTCGGGGGGCACTGAATCATGATTTTAAAGAGTTGAGATTTTAGCTAAGGGTTAGAAGCAATTTATATGGATCAGGGTGTAAGTTAGGTAAACAAACAATAGGTTAATGATTATTAGATGCTTAAGCTAGAGCTAATTGCTGTATTGTTTGCCATTATGAGCCTGTTTATAGAAGGAAGTGGAGTAAGTGAACCATTAGAAGAACAGATTGAAACCATTAAGAACAATGACCAGCACCTGGACTTTATATCCATCAATCACAAAGCAGGGGACCTTGGATTGTGCCAGAGGGTCACAGAGACCTGAGGAAGACTCTCCTGACTTCATCCTTTGAGACCACTGACCCAATTCAAGAGAAGAATTGCACACACATGAAGGACTAAGCCTCATTTAATACAGAGTGGGGATGGGAGGTGCTGGGTTATGCACATGTATTGTATGTAAGATCTTGGAAATAAATAGAGGGCAAAGAACCTTGTACGGGGCAGTCATGCCTTTTGGAGATGACTCCCCTGCCACCCTCTGGTGTTAATAAAAATACCACTTTCTAACTTTTAACTAGTTAGAGGGTCTTTGTCCATGATCATATCATATGTTAATGATTCAGCCAACATAAAAAATGTGAACATGATAACATTTATGAACATCAAAAAACTTCCATCAGCTCCTTGTGATATCCCACCAACATCTGACATAGCCACCATCCACAAGGGATTGCCGTATAGGAAGAGTTTTTCACCAAGGCATGAGAGGAGGTGATATAAAAGATAAAAATACAACTAAAATGCTGACTAAGGTTTTATTTAAACTTCTGAAAGATTGGGGCACTCCCTGAAGCTCAAAGCATGAAGCCAATCAAGACAGACACATTGGAATGACCAGAGAACAGATGCAGGAGGAAATCAGGGAGCAACAGGAAGGACATAGATCCAGCTGCTCTACATGAAGAGATGTCCTTAGACATGGACATTTAAACAAGAGAGCTGGAAACACTTGAAGAAAGAGGGTCATGAAATATTAGACTGATGTTTGTGGCAAAGGTAGAGGGGAGGATGAGGATTTCTTCTCCTGCCATCAATAGAAGAATTAAGTAGATCCAGGAAATTCCTGTTCCTGGTGGGAAAAATCTGCTACTTCTTAAAAGTACTTAAGTGAACCAGATCATAAATAATTCCTTGCATAATGAAACAAACAGAAATTAAAACCTGTTCCCCTCTCCAGGCAGACATCACTTGTGTGCTGATAAACAGGCAGTGCCACTTGTGCCCTGAGGTGCCCAGCTGGGATTGGCATCTCTCAGAGAGGAGCTGAGGGAGAGCAGAGCACCTTGAAAGCTGCAGGTCCCTGACAGCCCCACAGGGCTCCTGTACCAGCAACATCTGCTCTGCTCCAGTCTGAAACAGGGACCAGCATGGTGCCGGGATCATCAGAGAACAGAGGGGTGTGCTGGAATTCAATCCCCTGCCCATCCCACAGCAGCCCTGCCTTTCCCTCCTGCAGCCTTGGTCTCCAGAACAGCCATGGAGGCTCTTTGAGCTCTGGACATTTCCTGCAGCCCCCCAGGGCAGCTGGGCTGTGCCTTTGACCCAGTCAGGCCTGCCCAGCATTGCAGGCAATGCCCAGCAATTCCTTGTGTGTGCCTGGCCTTGCTGTCAGCCCCGGCAGCGGCTGCGTGGCCCCTTTGTGCGGCGCTGGCCCAGCCATGGTGCCACAGCCCCTGTGCAGGCCCAGGGCAGGACAGGAGCATTGCGGCTGGGAAGGGCCCCTGTGCCGTGGTGCCCACAGCAGCCTTGGGGCTCTGTGCCCCATGGCCTCCCTGCTGGGCAGCCTCTGCCAGCTCCTGCACAGCCCGGGCACCTGTGGGCCTGCACAGACAGCCCTGCCCGGGCTCTGCCAGGCTCTGGGCCAGCAGAGAGGCCGCGCAGGGCTGGCCATGGCCGGCAACAGGCCCTGAGCCCTGCAGGAGGATGGAGCTGGGCCACAGCCAAAGTGCCCCGCAAACCTGGGCTGAGCAGCCAGGGCTGGCAAGGGCTGGGGACAGAGGCTGGAACTGACAAATGTCCTGGGCCCCTCCCTGCTCTGGCCATGCCACCAAGGGCACAGAGCAGCCTCCTCTCTGGGCCCCTTGCCTGTTTTCAATGCCTTCCCCAGGCGCTGGCCCTGCCCCACAAGGCCTGGGAGTACTGGGAAGGGCTAGGGGAAAGTTCTGGGGGAGGAACCAGCAGCCCACGTGCCTCTGCTTCTCCTCACAGCCCCAAACCCCATCCTGTCAGTCCTGCAGAGCCTCTGCAGCTCCTCCTCCTTGCCCACAACAGGGAGCCCCACAGCCAGACACACCATGCCAGATGGGCCCCCTGGGCCTGTGGTGTCTCTTGCAAGGGAGCAGCACGAGGCACTGCAGGAGCCTGCAGACAATTCCTGAAGAACTTGGAGGATGATCCTGCTCCCCAAGGGACGTTCCCATGGTGCCAAGTCAGGAACTGAAATGGGGGCAGGGGCCAGAGGGGAAAGGGTAACCAGGGATGGGCTGTTTGCAGGGGAGGGAACAGGGCTGAACAAGAAAAGGAATTTGTAGCAGGAAGACTAAAGAAAGCTAAGGTGAATCAAAGGAAATGCTGAGGGGAGTTTGGGGTGGCTGCCAGGCAGCCCTGGCTCTGAGCAACAACGTCTGCAGTGGCACAGGAAACTTCCAGCTGATGGGAACCAACTTTTTGTGTGACTTCAGAGGCCACCACAAACCTGAGTGGTTTCCCTGCTGTCCCCCTGCCCTTCCTAGGCCCAGGGGCTGATGGCATTTGTGCTCCCTCAGCTTCAGCTCCCCACACCAACACCATGGGGGTGCTGACGCCTGCTCTGGGCAGTGCAAACAGGGGCTCCTGAGGCAGTGCTGCCGTGTCTGTGCCTGCAAGGATGGCACCTGTGTGAGCTGGGGGAGAGGCCAGGCTGCAGGGGGGATGTTGTTGGCAGGTGCATGAGGATGCTGTGGGACGCTGCCCTGGGTGTCCAGCGCAGTGGGGATGGATCAGCCCCTGCTCTGCTGCTCCTTCCCCTTGTCTCCCCCAGGCACCTTGCAGAGCCCCAGCCATGCTGTTTGCCCCCAGCCTGCCCACGGCCAGCCTGGGGCTGCTCCCGGGGCTTTTCTGTGCTCAGCATTGGCCTGGGCAAAGTGTTCTGGAGAGAGCCTGGGCAAGAGCCTGCAGCCCCCAGGCCCTGGCCTGAGGCGTCAGCGCTGCCCCAGCAGTGCCCATGGCCTGTCCCTGCTGCAGCCCCGGCACTGCCACCCCCAGCACTGTGCCCGGCCCCGAGAGCACTCAGGCCCTACAGCAACACCAGGGCCAGCAGGGCAGCGGGGCAGGGCCACGGCAGCAGCACTGGCAACACCAAGGGCTGCTGCTGCTGCTGGGCACAGCTGCTGTGCCAGCACTGATCTGCCCCCAGCTCTGCACACAGACATTGCTGCTGCAGCTGCAGAGAAGGAACCAAAGGGGATCTCTGCAGAAAACTTGGGTGGGAGATCCTTGATCTCCTTTAAAGCCACCAAGAGCACAGCCCCTCATTGACACCGTCTGTGGCCACAGTGAATGTGGAGAGAAACAAAACGAGAAATGGCACAAACAATGACGTTTATTTGTGGACAAGATTAAAAAAAAAAAAAAAACAACAAAACAACAACAACAACAACAACAAAAAAACCAGGAAAAAAACCCAGAACCAAACCAACAAGAAGTATCAAAGATGAATTTTATTTCCAGTGATTTGCAGAAATTGGCCAGCAGTTTAATGTTTCCTTAACCATCAAGTCATCAGTCTCCACACTGCAGCCTTGAGCTCCTGGTTCCTCAGGCTGTAGATGAGGGGGTTTAGGGCTGGAGTCAACACAGAGTACAGAACTGACAGGGCCAGATCCAGGGTTGGGGACGAGATAGAGGGGGGCTTCAGGTGAGCAAAGATGACACTTGTGAGGAACAGGGAGAGCACAGCAAGGTGAGGGAGGCAGGTGGAAAAGGCTTTGTGCCGTCCCTGCTCAGAGGGGATCCTGAGCACAGCCCTGAAGATCTGCACGTAGGAGAAAACAATGAACAAAAAACATCCGAGTCCTAAACAGGAACTAACAGACATGAGCCCAAGTTCCCTGAGATAGGATTTGGAACAGGAGAGCTTGAGGATCTGGGGCACCTCACAGAAGAACTGGCCCAGGACATTGCCATGGCACAGGGGCATCGAAAATCTATTGGCCGTGTGCAGCAGAGCAGTGAGAAAGGCACTGGCCCAGGCAGCTGCTGCCATGTGGGCACAAGCTCTGCTGCCCAGGAGGGTCCCGTAGTGCAGGGGTTTGCAGATGGACACGTAGCGGTCGTAGCACACGGTCAGGAGGAAATACTCTGCTGTGATAAAGAACATAAAGAAAAAGAGCTGTCAGCACATCCTGCAAAGGAGATGTTCCTTGTGTCCCAGAGGGAATTGTGCATGGCTTTGGGGACAGTGGTGCAGATGCAGCCCAGGTCGGTGAGGGCCAGGTTGAGCAGGAAGAAGAACATGGGCTGTGCAGGAGGTGGCCGCAGGCTACGGCGCTGATGATGAGGCCGTTGCCCAGGAGGGCAGCCAGGGAGATGCCCAGGAAGAGGCAGAAGTGCAGGAGCTGCAGCTGCCGCGTGTCTGCCAATGCCAGCAGGAGGAAGTGGCTGATGGAGCTGCTGTTGGACATTTGCTCTGGCTGGCCATGGGCACCTATTCGTGGATAAAGGACAGGGACAAGTCAGCAGAGGCTGCTTTCAGCCAAACCTGGGCCATTCCCTGTAGACTGTCCCGCTGTGACTCACCCCCCCGTTCCTGCTCTGGGAAAACCTTCCCCCAGGTCCCTGCCTGAGCTCCAGTTGTTCTGTCTGAATGTGCCAGGAGCAGCTAGGCCTGTGCGTTGGGGCTCTCAGGGACCCATCCCAGCCCTGCTGCCCTGGGTTTGTGGCCATGTGGCAGAGGGACAAGGCTGGATATTCAGGATTTTTCAGTGTGATACCTCCTAACGTAGACAGGCTTTGTAGCATCTGCAAAACCAAGTCTAAAAGAAAGAGTTGGCAGGAGTTGCTTTAAGCAATTTTTCCCCTCTCAAATCATTCCTGCTTCTAGGAGGTCAGAAATCCCCAGCATTTCTGCTGCACTCACAGTTTGCCACTGAGAGGTGTGAGAGGCAAAGGATTCCCTGTGGCTCTGGGAAGGTGAGGAGCTGGATGGGCTTGTTCCCAGCTGCCCTGGGTTTGCAGCTTTGGCTGCAATCAGAGCACAATCACACTCCCCTGTCACCCTGGGATAAACCAGACCCTGCCCAGAGCACAGGGATCACTGAATATCTAGGAGATTCAGTTTACCCAGCTATACAGCCCTGCGTCAACCCATTGGAAGAGGTCCAAGGGCTTCTTTGCCCCATTTTTTTTAATAACTGCTCACACTGTGGTTAAAAACATAAACGTTCTTTTCATAGGTCCACTTCCTGAAAAGAAGTCTATACAATATTTCTGAAATGTATTTACAAGCTTATTGTTGTAAAATCTATGAGAAAGGGTGAGAAACATAATAGAGTTAATTAAGGAGTAGTTATATAGTATGTAATAGTAGTTAAAAACAGTTCATTAAGACTTAAAGTTTTATAACTGTATAATAGCAGTTAACAGAGCTACAAATACATGAAAAATGTTTAAAAAAGCAAAAATATTTTTGTCACCTCACCCCAACTTCCTCATCCTTCTCCAAGCAGGAAATTGAAAACACTCTCAGGAAGCTGCTGATCTTTACAGCAATGCCAGGCTTACCTTCTTTTGGCAAGTGTCCTCCACAGCTGTGCCCAGGCTGGTGTGGAGCTGGGAGCAGCCCTGCCCCACACAGCCCCTCAGCAGCAGCAGCAGCAGCAGCAGCTGCCCTGCTCAGGGTGGCTCCTTCCCCCCACAGCTTCTCCCCAGCGCTGGCAGCAGCTCCCCGGGCCGGCTGAGAGCTGTCCCTGGCAGGCAGCAGAGTCCCTGGGCCAGCACAGCGCCCTGGGCTGCAGGACCCTGCTCTGCACCACAGCCCTGGGCACCCCTGGCTGCAGCCCCGGCTGCTCAGCCCTGCAGCAGAGCCTGGCCCCAGGGAGCTGCCTTGTGCTGGGCCTGGGCTGGGGCAGCAGGGAAACCCAGCCCTGCCCTAGGGCCACATCCCTGCCCTGCAGCAGCTCCCAGAGTGCTCCTGGAAGGTGCTCCAAGCTGGGGATGTGGCAGCTTCAGGAGATCCCTGCAGGAGCTGCAGCTTCTCTTCCCCCAGCCAGAGAGTGACTGTTTGCAAGCCTGGGAGGATTTCTCCTGCAGTGAGCCCTGAGTGAGCTCTGCTCTGTGCTGCCAGCCCAGGCTGAGCTGAAGCCCTGTGTGCCTGTGTGCTGTGCCCGGGGTGGCTGCAGGCAGTGCCCCAGCCCTGCTGGGCTGGCAGAAAAGCTGCTCATCCAGAGAAATGTGTTTTTAAGCTCTTCTTGGTTACCAGGATCTCCCTCTGGATGATGAGCTCAGCCCAGCTCACAGCACAGACACAGCACAAGGACTTTAATGACCCTCTCAGGGCTTTGTGCTGAGGCCCTGAACATCAGTCCCTGAGAGGGAGCTGAAGAAACCTCTCCAGAACTCCAAGGCAGAAGCCAACTCCAAAGTTTCTGGAAGTTTTAATGGGTCCCACTGAGGGACACGACACAGAAAGTGTCCCCAGGCCCCAGGCAGAGCAGAGAACTGCAGGCAGTGATGACAGGTGGGGACAAAGAGAAGCCAAGTCTTGGTGCCCTGGGCCACAGCAGCCTCTGTGCCACCAAGGACACTGAGGAGACCCTTGTCCTGAGGCCCTGGGGCCTCCTGGCACAGCCCCAGCAAGGCTGGGCACTGTCAGCCCCTTGTCCTGCCCTCAGCATCCCCCTCCCATGCCAGTGGCCTCCAGGATGTGCTGGAAGGAGTCCCTGGGGAAGGAGCCTTGGTCAGCAATGGCCCTGGGGGGCTCCTTCATGCTGCCAGGGACTGCAGGTTTTTCCAAGGACTTTGGGTTTGGCTTTTGCCTTGGAGTCTCTGAGAGGTTTGTGCAATCCTGGCCTCCAATTCTCTGCTTTAATGAGTCCCTTGAGAGGCTTTGTCGTAACAACACTCAGTGGGGCTCATTCATACTTCAGGTACTCAAAGTTTATTACAGAATTTTTTTGACACTGATCCTTAGAGTTTGTGCAATCATGGCCCCAATTATCTGCTTTAACGAGTCCCTTGGGATTCTTAACAGTAAAATACTCAGTGGGGTTTATTAATACTTCAAGGTACTCAGGGTTAGTTTAAGTACTTCTTTTTTTACCACTGAGTCTCTGAAAAGTTTTTGTGCAATCCTGCCTCCAATTCTCCTCTCTAATTAGTCCCTTGAGAGCTTTGCACTGACAGACAGTGGGTCTCAGTAATGCTTTGAGATACTCAAGATTTTTAAGATACTTTGGATTTTCCTTTGGATTTTCCATCCCACACTAAGTCTCTGAGAGGTTTTTGCAATCCTGGCCTCCAGTTCTCTCCTCTACAGACCTCATGAGGAGCCTGTGTTGGGGATTGACCATAGTGGGACCCATAATTGCCTCAAGACACTTTGGTTTTTCTCTGACTTTGACTACTAGAAAGGTTTGTGCAATCTCCTCTCAGGTCCTGAGGTTCCTGGGCTCAGCACCAAATGCACCCTGGGGCTCATTGGGATCAAGCAAGTCCTGACAAACCATGGCTGTGCCTTAATGTCCCTCTGGTCTGGTGCAGTTCATAAAGAAGCCGTTTCTCCTAAGGTTGTGGAGAAGTATTTCAAAGAACTTCTAAGAAATCGTATTCCTATTTCCAAGGTGTATTTTTCTCTTTAGAGCAGAGGTGATTGCAGCATTCAGTGATTGATATTGATCCAGAGTCTCTGCTCAGGAGGTCTGGCCTGCTCAGAGAAGCTGTGCCTTGAGGTCTGACCAGTGTGGACAACCTTGCTCCACATGCCCCAGTCCTATCCTGTCTCCCCTCACTCACCTGTGACCTGCTTTGCTTGGAGAACTGGCTGCACTCAGCAAAACAGGAGCTTTCTTCCTTTTTTTAGCAATCTAAAACTCCTGAGTTTCAGAAAATCTCCTAACGATTGTGTCAAGCCCAAGGTGCCACCAAGGAGGTTCCCCTTCCCAAGGCAGAACCATGCAAGGAATGTTTGAGACACACAGGAAGTTCTACCATAAACACAAATCCAGAGTTGGCTGAAGGCAGAATAGACCAACTGCAAGGACAGACAAGCTTTGAACTCCTTGCAGCTCAAAGCTCCAGCTGGGTTGTTGGGAGGTGTGTGAGTGAGGCAAGAGTGAGGGCAAGGGAACTGCAGAGAGCCCTGGAAGTGCTTCTGTGCAGCCAGGCTGTGGGGAAGGGCACTGCAGGCCTGGCCTGGGCCAGGAGTGAGGCTGGATCATCATGCCAAGCTGCCCTGGGCCATTGCAAGGGGCTGTGGCCATGGACACTGCACTGAGCCCACTGTGCAGCCTTGCTCAGGGCTGGTGTCAGTGCCCAGAGGCAGAGGGGATCCCTTGCTGGGGGCTTGTGCCATGGCCACCTGCCCTGTGCCGCGCTGGCTGCTCAGGCCCGCGGAACCAGCAGCAAACGCCACTGCCAGGGCCAAAGGCCAGCTCAGGCAGACAGAAAGGGGCAGGGCTGGGCACTGTTTCCATGGCAGCCCTCACTGGGACACCACCCCTGGGTCACCTGGCATGGCAATTGCCATGGAAACCCGGCTCATGGAAATGCAAGGGTGGACAAAGGTTTTAGTAGGGCCTGTCCCAATAGGACAAAGGGTGGTGGTTTTAACTAAAGGAAGGAGGTTCAGATAAGAGAGATAAGGAGGAAATTTTTGATGGTGAGGTTGGTGATCCAGCAGGACAGGTTCCCAGGGAGGTGGTCAATGCCCCATCCCTGGAAACATTCCAGTCCAGCTGGGACAGGGCTCTGAACAACCTGAGCTGCTCAAAGATGTCCCTGCTCATGGCAGGGGTTTGGATGAGATGAGCACTGCAGAGCTCTTCCCATGCAAACCATTCCAGGATTGCATGGGGAGAAGGGGCTGCTCCCTGGACTCCATGCACTGCCTTGACTCCTCCTTGTCTCTGCTGGAGCCCACATGCAGCAGGCAAAGGCAGCCCCTTCTGTGGCCTTTGCTGGCCCTGCCTTCCCCAGGGGCTGACAGAGCCAGGCTGGCCCAGGTGACCTTGAGGCTTTGCAGGGCTCAGGCGCAGCGGCTGTGCCAGGCTCAGGGCTGAGGTCACACTCTGTGGGCTGGGGCAGAGCCCAGGCAGAAAGGAGCCCTGAAGCAGCAGCAGCAGCTCTGCAGTGCTGGCCACCAGGCCGGGCTGCCAAGGGAGGCTTGTGGCCATGGCCTGGGAGCAGCTGCTGCTGCCAAGGTGCCTTTGGTGCCTCAGGCTCTCCCTGGCACAGCTGCCAGCACGGCACTCTGCACTTGTGCCGAGGCCTTCA
>JAJEOU010000853.1:0-11089 GCA_021534815.1 Acrocephalus arundinaceus
TTGCTTTGTCAAGCTTCCTACATGACAGAGACACCCAAGTGAGACCACACCCCACTGCAAACAAGCTGAAGGCCCCTTTGTTCCCTGTGACTGCAGCCCTGGAATCTTGACTACCCTATGTTCTCCTGGAAATGGAGCTTGAGCTTGTATGGGCCGGGGGCTCACTTGGGAGCATCAGCCGTCCTGGAAGCTTGATCAGTCTAGGTTGTCAAACTAATTGACTTGAGCTTCTGTGGGAGGGAGGGGTCTCACTTGGGTGCCTCTGAAGTCCTGGAAGCTTGATTAGCTAGGGTTTTCCCACGAATACACTTGAGATTTTTTAGGGGGGGTTCTCACATAGGTCCTTCTGAGGTCCTGGAAGGTATACAGCCATTTGTAGGAGAACGTAGGGTAGTCAAGCTTCCAAGACTGCAGACACATCTAAGTGAGACCTGCCCCAAAAAGTCTCAAAGTCTGCTTGTAGAAAAACAAAGGGGAGAGCCAAGCTTCCAAGACTGCAGACACAGCTAAGTGAGAGCCATCCTACTCAAGCTCAAGGTCCATTTGGAGGAGATGAAAGCCCTGTCAAATTTCCAGGACCACAGACACACCCATTGAGACCCCCAGAACAGCTCAAGGTGCATTTTTAGGAGAACATTGCTGTGTCATCTTCCTACACGACAGAGACCCCCAAGTGAGACCACACCCCACTGCAAACAAGCTCAGGCCCCTTTTGTATGAGTGTCGGAAGCCCTGGAATTTTGACTACCCCTGTCTTCTCCCAGAAACGCACCTTGACCTTGTTTGGGAGACAGGGATCAAACTTGGGTTTTTCTGGGGGTCCTGGAATCTTGATTGCCCAGTGTTTTCCCACATAGACACTTGAGCTTGTTTGGGGGGGCTCTCACATGGGTCCCTCGGAACTCCTGGAAGTCATACAGTCATTTGGAGGAGAACGTAGGGTAGTCAAGCTTCCAGGACTGCAGACACAGCAAAGTGAGACCTGCCCAAACAATCTCAAGGTCTGCTTGTAGGACAACATAGGGGAGTCAAGATTCCAAGATGCAGACACAGCAAAGTGGAGACACCCTCCAGGTCAATGTAAAGGTCCATTTGGAGGAGATGAAAGCCCAGTCAAGCTTCCAGGACTGCAGACACAGCTAAGCGAGACCTGCCCCAAACAATCTCAAGGCACATTTGTTGGGAAACCTAGGGTAGTCAAGCTTCCAGGACTGCAGACACACCCAAGTGAGACCCCCAGAAAAGCTCAAGGTGCATTTCCAGGAGAATGTTGCTTTGTCAAGCTTCCTACATGACAGAGACACCCAAGTGAGACCCACACCCCACTGCAAACAAGCTGAGGCCCTTTGTTCCTGTGACTGCAGCCCTGGAATCTTGACTACCCTATGTTCTCCTGGAAATGGAGCTTGAGCTTGTATGGCCGGGGGCTCACTTGGGAGCATCAGCCGTCCTGGAAGCTTGATCAGTCTAGGCTGTCAAACTAATTGACCTTGAGCTTCTGTGGGAGGGAGGGGTCTCACTTGGGTGCCTCTGAAGTCCTGGAAGCTTGATTAGCTAGGGTTTTCCCACGAATACACTTGAGATTTTTTAGGGGGGGTTCTCACATAGGTCCTTCTGAGGTCCTGGAAGGTATACAGCCATTTGTAGGAGAACGTAGGGTAGTCAAGCTTCCAAGACTGCAGACACATCTAAGTGAGACCTGCCCCAAAAAGTCTCAAAAGTCTGCTTGTAGAAAAACAAGGGGAGAGCCAAGCTTCCAAGACTGCAGACACAGCTAAGTGAGAGCCATCCTACTCAAGCTCAAGGTCCATTTGGAGGAGATGAAAGCCTGGTCAAGCTTCCCAGGACCACAGACACACCCAGTTGAGACCCCCAAAACAGCTCAAGGTGCATTTTTAAGAGAACATTGCTTTGTCAAGCTCCTACACGACAGAGACACCCAAGTGAGACCCACACCCCACTGCCAAACAAGCTCAAGGTCATTTTGTAATGAGTGTCGGAAGCCCTGGAATTTTGACTACCCCTGTCTTCTCCCAGAAATGCACCTTGACCTTGTTTGGGAGTGTCCCGGTTTGGAACAGATTAGGGGGAGAACCCCTAAGACAAACCTCCACCACCCCTCCCCCACTCCCAGAACTGGGTTCGGGAGGGAAGAAAAAACTCCTTGGAGGGAAAGTGGAAAAACCTATTTTATTAACAACACTCCCACACAAAAGAAAAAACAAAGAAGGAAACAGATACTGTGTGGGAAGAGGCGCAGATCTTCTGTGTCGAGCCCTGGAAATTCCCGAACTTCCTCAGGTCAGGGCGAGGTCAGGTCAGTCCAGAGCTGGTCCTAATCTTCGGGAAGGGGAAAGAAAAAAGGAAGAGAAAAAAAAAACCCTAGAAACGAATAGCGATAGTAGCGAGCAAGCACGCCAAGCAGGAGAAAGCAAGCTAAGCCAGCTGCTAGCCAAAAGTGAAAGTAAGTGAGCCCGCAGCCGTTTCCCCCCCTCCGCCCCAGCGAGGACCCGCCTATCAGCCACAGTCCTCACCGAGGGGGAAGAGAAACAACCGCTAGACAAAACAGAGCCCCACGATGTAGGATATAGAGTAGAAGTTGCCTGCCAACCCAGGACATTCCACCCCTTATCCTACATCGTGGACACACAATAAAACTTCATTCCACTTACTCAGACTTCCACACTTACACATTTCCATCTGTCCTACTTGCTCAGATCCTTGACACTTACACGTCTCTTTTGTTCCATATCTGACTGATTTAACGCACATATGAATCTTACCCCACATTCAGATCTCCCTGAGGTACACATCGTGTTGTTTCCGTCTTCCTGCATTACCACCATGTATAACCCAGTCCTTGAGCAGAGACAACCCCACGGATGGGTTTATCTGTACTCGAGGCAGGGTTGATCCATACTGTCTTTCCCAACAAACCTCTAACATGGGCCACTGGTGCTTTATCTCCATCTACTATATTAAGGAGCTGAGACTGGGCAGGACCTGCTCGGTTGGTGGAACCTCGGGTGTTAACTAACCAGGTGGCCTTGCTAGGTGCTGCTCCCAGTTTTTTAGGGATCCCCCACCCAATGCTTTCAGGGTGGTTTTTAACAACCCATTGTATCTCTCTACTTTACCCGCAGCTGGTGCGTGGTATGGGATATGATATACCCACTCAATGCCATGTTCCCTAGCCCAGGCTTTAATAAGATTATTTTTGAAAATGAGTTCCGTTGTCTGACTCAATTCTCTCGGGAGTACCGTGCCTCAAAGGACCTGCTTTTCAAGGCCCAGGATGGTGTTGCGGGCTGTAGCATGGGACACAGGGTAGGTTTCTAACCATCCAGTGGTGGCTTCTACCATGGTCAGCACATGGCGCTTGCCCTGGCGGGTTTGAGGCAGTGTGATATAATCAATCTGCCAGGCCTCCCCATACTTGTACTTAGACCACCGCCCCCATACCAGAGGGGCTTCATCCGCTTGGCTTGCTTGATGGCAGCGCACGTCTCACAGTCTCGGATAACTTGAGAGATGCTGTCCATGGTGAGATCCACCCCTCGGTCTCGTGCCCACTTGTAGGTGGCATCTCGACCTTGGTGACCTGAGGCATCATGGGCCCATCGTGCTAAAAACAACTCTCCCTTGTGTTCCCAATCTAAATCAATCTTTGACACCTCTATTTTTGCTGCCCGATCTACCTGCTCGTTGTTTTGATGTTCCTCATTAGCTCTGCTCTTGGGGACATGGGCATCTACATGGCGGACTTTCACAGGTAGTCTTCCTACCCTGGTAGCAATGTCCTTCCACTCCTCAGCAGCCCAGATTGGTTTCCCTCCACGCTGCCAATTAGCCTCTTTCCACCTCTTCAGCCATCCCCACAGAGCATTGGCTACCATCCATGAATCGGTATAGAGGTAGAGCCTTGGCCACCTCTCCTCTCAGCAATATCTAAGGCCAGTTGAATGGCTTTGAGCTCAGCAAATTGACTGGATCCACCCTCTCCTTCAGTGACGTCTGCAACCTGTCGTGTGGGGCTCCATACAGCTGCTTTCCATCTCCGACTCATCCCTATAACACGGCAGGAACCGTCGGTGAATAAAGCATAACGTGCTTCCTCTGCCGGCAGCTGGTTGTATGGCGGAGCTTCCTCAACCCGAGTCACTGGTTCTTGTTCTTCATCTGCAATGCTGAAACTTTCACCTTCGGGCCAGTTATAATTATTTCCACAATTCCAGGGCGATTCAGTTTCCCAACTCGGGCGCGTTGTGTAATGAGGGCCATCCACTTGCTCCAGGTAGCGTTGGTGGTATAGTGGTGAGCATAGCTGCCTTCCAAGCAGTTGACCCGGGTTCGATTCCCGGCCAACGCACCAAGAAATGTCCCGGTTTGGAACAGATTAGGGGGAGAACCCCTAAGACAAACCTCCACCACCCCTCCCCCACTCCCAGACCTGGGTTCGGGAGGGAAGAAAAACTCCTTGGAGGGAAAGTGGAAAAACCTATTTTATTAACAACACTCCCCACACAAAAGAAAAAACAAAGAAGGAAACAGATACTGTGTGGGAAGAGGCGCAGATCTTCTGTGTCGAGCCCTGGAAATTCCCGAACTTCCTCAGGTCAGGCGAGGTCAGGTCAGTCCAGAGCTGGTCCTAATCTTCGGGAAGGGGAAAGAAAAAAGGAAGAGAAAAAAAACCCTAGAAACGAATAGCGATAGTAGCGAGCAAGCACGCCAAGCAGGAGAAAGCAAGCTAAGCCAGCTGCTAGCCAAAAGTGAAAGTAAGTGAGCCCGCAGCCGTTTCCCCCCCTCCGCCCCAGCGAGGACCCGCCTATCAGCCACAGTCCTCACCGAGGGGGAAGAGAAACAACCGCTAGACAAAACAGAGCCCCACGATGTAGGATATAGAGTAGAAGTTGCCTGCCAACCCAGGACAGGGAGACAGGGATCAAACTTGGGGTTTTTTCGGAGGTCCTGGAATCTTGATTGCCCAGTGTTTTCCCACATAGACACTTGAGCTTGTTTGGGGGGGGCTCTCACATGGGTCCCTCGGAACTCCTGGAAGTCACACAGTCATTTGGAGGAGAACGTAGGGGTAGTCAAGCTTCCAGGACTGCAGACACAGCAAAGTGAGACCTGCCCCAAACAATCTCAAGGTCTGCTTGTAGGACAACATAGGGGAGTCAAGATTCCAAGATTGCAGACACAGCAAAGTGAGACCCCTCCAGGTCAATGTAAAGGTCCATTTGGAGGAGATGAAAGCCCAGTCAAGCTTCCAGGACTGCAGACACAGCTAAGCGAGACCTGCCCCAAACAATCTCAAGGCACATTTGTTGGGAAACCTAGGGTAGTCAAGCTTCCAGGACTGCAGACACACCCAAGTGAGACCCCCAAAAAAGCTCAAGGTGCATTTCCAGGAGAATGTTGTATTGTCAAGCTTCCTACATGACAGAGACACCCAAGTGAGACCCACACCCCACTGCAAACAAGCTGAAGGCCCCTTTGTTCCCTGTGACTGCAGCCCTGGAATCTTGACTACCCTATGTTCTCCTGGAAATGGAGCTTGGAGCTTGTATGGGCCAGGGGCTCACTTGGGTGCATCAGCCGTCCTGGAAGCTTGATTAATCTAGGTTGTCAAACAAATAGAACTTGAGCTTCTGTGGGAGGGAGGGGTCTCACTTGGGTGCCTCTGAAGTCCTGGAAGCTTGATTAGCTAGGGTTTTCCCAGAATACACTTGAGATTTTTTAGGGGGGGTTCTCACATAGGTCCTTCTGAGGTCCTGGAAGGTATACAGCCATTTGTAGGAGAACGTAGGGTAGTCAAGCTTCCAAGACTGCAGACACATCTAAGTGAGACCTGCCCCAAAAAGTCTCAAAGTCTGCTTGTAGAAAAACAAAGGGGAGAGCCAAGCTTCCAGGACTGCAGACACAGCTAAGTGAGAGCCATCCTACTCAAGCTCAAGGTCCATTTGGAGGAGATGAAAGCCCTGTCAAATTTCCAGGACCACAGACACACCCCAATTGAGACCCCCAAAACAGCTCAAGGTGCATTTTTAGGAGAACATTGCTGTGTCATCTTCCTACACGACAGAGACACCCAAGTGAGACCCACACCCCACTGCAAACAAGCTCAAGGCCCCTTTGTTATGAGTGTCGGAAGCCCTGGAATTTGACTACCCCTGTCTTCTCCCAGAAACGCACCTTGACCTTGTTTGGGAGACAGGGATCAAACTTGGCGTTTTTCCGGGGGTCCTGGAATCTTGATTGCCCAGTGTTTTCCCACATAGACACTTGAGCTTGTTTGGGGGGGCTCTCACATGGGTCCCTCGGAACTCCTGGAAGTCACACAGTCATTTGGAGGAGAACGTAGGGTAGTCAAGCTTCCAGGACTGCAGACACAGCAAAGTGAGACCTGCCCCAAACAATCTCAAGGTCTGCTTGTAGGACAACATAGGGGAGTCAAGATTCCAAGATTGCAGACACAGCAAAGTGAGACCCCTCCAGGTCAATGTAAAGGTCCATTTGGAGGAGATGAAAGCCCAGTCAAGCTTCCAGGACTGCAGACACAGCTAAGCGAGACCTGCCCCAAACAATCTCAAGGCACATTTGTTGGGAAACCTAGGGTAGTCAAGCTTCCAGGACTGCAGACACACCCAAGTGAGACCCCCAAAAAAGCTCAAGGTGCATTTCCAGGAGAATGTTGCTTTGTCAAGCTTCCTACATGACAGAGACACCCAAGTGAGACCCACACCCCACTCAAAACAAGCTGAAGGCCCCTTTGTTCCCTGTGACTGCAGCCCTGGAATCTTGACTACCCTATGTTCTCCTGGAAATGGAGCTTGAGCTTGTATGGGCCGGGGGCTCACTTGGGTGCATCAGCCGTCCTGGAAGCTTGATTAATCTAGGTTGTCAAACAAATAGAACTTGAGCTTCTGTGGGAGGGAGGGGTCTCACTTGGGTGCCTCTGAAGTCCTGGAAGCTTGATTAGCTAGGGTTTTCCCACGAATACACTTGAGATTTTTTAGGGGGGGTTTTCACATAGGTCCTTCTGAGGTCCTGGAAGGTATACAGCCATTTGTAGGAGAACGTAGGGTAGTCAAGCTTCCAAGACTGCAGACACATCTAAGTGAGACCTGCCCCAAAAAGTCTCAAAGTCTGCTTGTAGAAAAACAAAGGGGAGAGCCAAGCTTCCAGGACTGCAGACACAGCTAAGTGAGAGCCATCCTACTCAAGCTCAAGGTCCATTTGGAGGAGATGAAAGCCCTGTCAAATTTCCAGGACCACAGACACACCCAATTGAGACCCCCAAAACAGCTCAAGGTGCATTTTTAGGAGAACATTGCTGTGTCATCTTCCTACACGACAGAGACACCCAAGTGAGACCCACACCCCACTGCAAACAAGCTCAAGGCCCCTTTGTTATGAGTGTCGGAAGCCCTGGAATTTTGACTACCCCTGTCTTCTCCCAGAAACGCACCTTGACCTTGTTTGGGAGACAGGGATCAAACTTGGCGTTTTTCCGGGGGTCCTGGAATCTTGATTGCCCAGTGTTTTCCCACATAGACACTTGAGCTTGTTTGGGGGGGCTCTCACATGGGTCCCTCGGAACTCCTGGAAGTCACACAGTCATTTGGAGGAGAACGTAGGGTAGTCATGCTTCCAGGACTGCAGACACAGCAAAGTGAGACCTGCCCCAAACAATCTCAAGGTCTGCTTGTAGGACAACATAGGGGAGTCAAGATTCCAAGATTGCAGACACAGCAAAGTGAGACCCCTCCAAGTCAATCTAAAGGTCCATTTGGAGGAGATGAAAGCCCAGTCAAGCTTCCAGGACTGCAGACACAGCTAAGCGAGACCTGCCCCAAACAATGTCAAGGCACATTTGTTGGGAAACCTAGGGTAGTCAAGCTTCCAGGACTGCAGACACACCCAAGTGAGACCCCCAAAAAAGCTCAAGGTGCATTTCCAGGAGAATGTTGCTTTGTCAAGCTTCCTACATGACAGAGACACCCAAGTGAGACCCACACCCCACTGCAAACAAGCTGAAGGCCCCTTTGTTCCCTGTGACTGCAGCCCTGGAATCTTGACTACCCTATGTTCTCCTGGAAATGGAGCTTGAGCTTGTATGGGCCGGGGGCTCACTTGGGTGCATCAGCCGTCCTGGAAGCTTGATTAATCTAGGTTGTCAAACAAATAGAACTTGAGCTTCTGTGGGAGGGAGGGGTCTCACTTGGGTGCCTCTGAAGTCCTGGAAGCTTGATTAGCTAGGGTTTTCCCACGAATACACTTGAGATTTTTTAGGGGGGGTTTCACATAGGTCCTTCTGAGGTCCTGGAAGGTATACAGCCATTTGTAGGAGAACGTAGGGTAGTCAAGCTTCCAAGACTGCAGACACATCTAAGTGAGACCTGCCCCAAAAAGTCTCAAAGTCTGCTTGTAGAAAAACAAAGGGGAGAGCCAAGCTTCCAGGACTGCAGACACAGCTAAGTGAGAGCCATCCTACTCAAGCTCAAGGTCCATTTGGAGGAGATGAAAGCCCTGTCAAATTTCCAGGACCACAGACACACCCAATTGAGACCCCCAAAACAGCTCAAGGTGCATTTTTAAGAGAACATTGCTTTGTCAAGCTTCCTACACGACAGAGACACCCAAGTGAGACCCACACCCCACTGCAAACAAGCTCAAGGCCCCTTTGTTATGAGTGTCGGAAGCCCTGGAATTTTGACTACCCCTGTCTTCTCCCAGAAACGCACCTTGACCTTGTTTGGGAGACAGGGATCAAACTTGGCGTTTTTCCGGGGGTCCTGGAATCTTGATTGCCCAGTGTTTTCCCACATAGACACTTGAGCTTGTTTGGGGGGGCTCTCACATGGGTCCCTCGGAACTCCTGGAAGTCACACAGTCATTTGGAGGAGAACGTAGGGTAGTCATGCTTCCAGGACTGCAGACACAGCAAAGTGAGACCTGCCCCAAACAATCTCAAGGTCTGCTTGTAGGACAACATAGGGGAGTCAAGATTCCAAGATTGCAGACACAGCAAAGTGAGACCCCTCCAAGTCAATCTAAAGGTCCATTTGGAGGAGATGAAAGCCCAGTCAAGCTTCCAGGACTGCAGACACAGCTAAGCGAGACCTGCCCCAAACAATCTCAAGGCACATTTGTTGGGAAACCTAGGGTAGTCAAGCTTCCAGGACTGCAGACACACCCAAGTGAGACCCCCAAAAAAGCTCAAGGTGCATTTCCAGGAGAATGTTGCTTTGTCAAGCTTCCTACATGACAGAGACACCCAAGTGAGACCCACACCCCACTGCAAACAAGCTGAAGGCCCCTTTGTTCCCTGTGACTGCAGCCCTGGAATCTTGACTACCCTATGTTCTCCTGGAAATGGAGCTTGAGCTTGTATGGGCCGGGGGCTCACTTGGGTGCATCAGCCGTCCTGGAAGCTTGATTAATCTAGGTTGTCAAACAAATAGAATTGAGCTTCTGTGGGAGGGAGGGGTCTCACTTGGGTGCCTCTGAAGTCCTGGAAGCTTGATTAGCTAGGGTTTTCCCACGAATACACTTGAGATTTTTTAGGGGGGGTTCTCACATAGGTCCTTCTGAGGTCCTGGAAGGTATACAGCCATTTGTAGGAGAACGTAGGGTAGTCAAGCTTCCAAGACTGCAGACACATCTAAGTGAGACCTGCCCCAAAAAGTCTCAAAGTCTGCTTGTAGAAAAACAAAGGGGAGAGCCAAGCTTCCAAGACTGCAGACACAGCTAAGTGAGAGCCATCCTACTCAAGCTCAAGGTCCATTTGGAGGAGATGAAAGCCTGGTCAAGCTTCCAGGACCACAGACACACCCAATTGAGACCCCCAAAACAGCTCAAGGTGCATTTTTAAGAGAACATTGCTTTGTCAAGCTTCCTACACGACAGAGACACCCAAGTGAGACCCACACCCCACTGCAAACAAGCTCAAGGCCCCTTTGTTATGAGTGTCGGAAGCCCTGGAATTTTGACTACCCCTGTCTTCTCCCAGAAACGCACCTTGACCTTGTTTGGGAGACAGGGATCAAACTTGGCGTTTTTCCGGGGGTCCTGGAATCTTGATTGCCCAGTGTTTTCCCACATAGACACTTGAGCTTGTTTGGGGGGGCTCTCACATGGGTCCCTCGGAACTCCTGGAAGTCACACAGTCATTTGGAGGAGAACGTAGGGTAGTCATGCTTCCAGGACTGCAGACACAGCAAAGTGAGACCTGCCCAAACAATCTCAAGGTCTGCTTGTAGGACAACATAGGGGAGTCAAGATTCCAAGATTGCAGACACAGCAAAGTGAGACCCCTCCAAGTCATCATCTAAAGGTCCATTTGGAGGAGATGAAGCCCAGTCAAGCTTCCAGGACTGCAGACACAGCTAAGCGAGACCTGCCCCAAACAATCTCAAGGCACATTTGTTGGGAAACCTAGGGTAGTCAAGCTTCCAGGACTGCAGACACACCCAAGTGAGACCCCCAAAAAAAGCTCAAGGTGCATTTCCAGGAGAATGTTGCTTTGTCAAGCTTCCTACATGACAGAGACACCCAAGTGAGACCCACACCCCACTGCAAACAAGCTGAAGGCCCCTTTGTTCCCTGTGACTGCAGCCCTGGAATCTTGACTACCCTATGTTCTCCTGGAAATGGAGCTTGAGCTTGTATGGGCCGGGGCTCACTTGGGTGCATCAGCCGTCCTGGAAGCTTGATTAATCTAGGTTGTCAAACAAATAGAACTTGAGCTTCTGTGGGAGGGAGGGGTCTCACTTGGGTGCCTCTGAAGTCCTGGAAGCTTGATTAGCTAGGGTTTTCCCACGAATACACTTGAGATTTTTTAGGGGGGGTTCTCACATAGGTCTTCTGAGGTCCTGGAAGGTATACAGCCATTTGTAGGAGAACGTAGGGTAGTCAGCTTCCAAGACTGCAGACACATCTAAGTGAGACCTGCCCCAAAAAGTCTCAAAGTCTGCTTGTAGAAAAACAAAGGGGAGAGCCAAGCTTCCAGGACTGCAGACACAGCTAAGTGAGAGCCATCCTACTCAAGCTCAAGGTCCATTTGGAGGAAGATGAAAGCCTGGTC